>JAINUW010000583.1:0-600000 GCA_020205615.1 Panax quinquefolius
ACACGCGTTACAACTGACGGGACTCGATTTTGATATACGGAGCCCGAGTTCGAGCCCCGTATGCCTAACTTGAGAAAACTTAGTAAAATAGTTAAAAAAGAGACCAAAACCCGAATCGGTACCCCGAACGACACACAAACACATGCAATAGCACCGCGTAGGCAATAGACACACGTTACAACTAACGGGACTCAATTCTGATATACAGAGCCCGAGTTCGAGCTTCGTATGCCTAACTAGAGAAAACTTAGGAAAATAGTCGAAAAAGAGACCAAAACCCGCCTCGGTCGTCCAAACGACACGCAAACACATGCAATAACTACGCGTAGGCAATAGACACGCGTTATAACTGACGGGACTCGATTCCCATATACGGAGCCTGAGTTCGAGCCCCATACGCCTTACTATAGAAAACTTAGGAAAATAGTTAAAAAAAGAAATCAAAACCTGCCTCGGTCGTCCAGTTAACACACAAACATAGGCAATAGCACCGCGTAGGCAATAGACATGCGTTACTACTGATGGGACTCGATTCCGATATACAGAGCCTGAGTTCGAGGCCCGTATGCCATACTTGAAGAACACAAACTAAAATAATATAAATATGTTTTCATTTTGACTTTGTTATTAATATTTTAATTTTGTAGGGTCTTGTTGACGAGACTCGTGGAGGTGGAGGTGGAGACACTGGTGATGACCGCTGAGCTGATGATGAGCAACCTCCTCCAATACAAGGCGATGACCGTCGAGTTGATGACGAGCAGCCTCCTCCAGTACAAGGTGATGACCGCCGAGCCGATGACATGGAGACAGGCGACGGGTTGTAGTTAGTTTAGTTTATGTTATATTATGAGTTTCATGTATGTACTTGTACAGTTTTTGAGTTGTACAGATGACCATTATATTTTTGATCTATATATTTAATTTGGATTGCTATTTCAATGGTGAATTGTATGATATTAGCTTGTTATTTGATGGTTGTTATTAGTTTATAATAGGTGTACGTTTATATTTGTAAATGAATAGGGAAATTTTGAAATTAAAAAAAAAATAAAATATATATTGTCATTGCCGACGGGGGTAATGGCAACGGCATTGCCGTCGCAAATGACATATAGCGACATACATGATCTAAAGTCATTGCCGACGGCCATAAAAGGCATTACCGGCGGCCACGCCATCGGGAATGAGGTTCTCATCGAAAAACTTTATGAAGTCTTTACCAACGCACTTGTCGTCGCTACAACCGTCGCCATTGACATTGGGTCATCGCCAATGACGCCCGTCGCTAATGATAATGATGCCGATTTACCGACGACGGAACCGTGGGCGACGACCTGCTGGGCGACAGGCGCATCGACGGCAGATCGCCGCCAAAGACCTCATCATGGACGACACTATAGTTATAGAGTAATGGCGCCAGCGGGTCGTCGACAATGACAATTTTTTTTGTTGTGATTGACATGTTAAGAATCTATTTTAGCATCTCATTATACGTCTAACATATTTTTATGTACATTAGATTAGGTTACTATCACATTCTTAGACTTGAATAATAAGGAAAAATTTTATTTCTGGACATTCTGCAGAGTGGGCGCTACTGGCCGCCACCTGTTAAACTTGTTCTCACAACACTGACGCTTGGTGGTATACCGTGGCTTCGCCCTGGAGCTACTGGTGGCGGTGGCACTGCGGCGTGGGTCTTAAGGCATGGAACCGGCGCAGCAACGCGGTGAACCAGTACCAGTTCTGCAATTCGCAAAAAATTACAGAACATGGCCAAAACCTCCAATTAAATTATTCCTACATGAATTTAGACATACCCAAACACTGTAATACACATATAACTACTACTCAACCCTTCTAGTATGATTTTAACAAGTTAAAACACATAATTAACAAAGATAAATACATGTAATTTTACTGTTCTTGATGTTCTTGAAAGTTTTTGAATACAAAACATAAAATCAACATCGCGGGTTTGTTATAACCCCGAATCTGTTCATTCGAAGTTTGATTCCTTCATTTTAATATACATAATCATATACAATGTAGATTTATGATACAACATATGATTTAACACCTAAAATTCATGCGTAAGGGGCATATGGCCATATTTCCTTACTCTATATTTTGAAGAAAATATATACGACATGTTTTTATGAAACTAATGTTATTGAATTATACAATATATATAGTTAAATATGATATGATGACATCTTATCACATATAACACATAATCTTTACTCTTTATTTTCAATTACAGAGCTTTTACTGAACTTGAAAGCCATTTTCTTATAAAACTTAAACAACGTAAAAGTAGAATTTGGGTTAAAGGAATTAGCCAAAGTATAAAGTGTAGATTAGAAGAGATGATCCTTTCTTAGTTGCTTGTTAAATCACACACTCACAATTTCCCTCAAAACTATCACTTTCTCTCTGAATAGTTTGTCAAACTTAGAAAAATAACATAAAAGACGATACGTATATAATTTATAAACTGACGCAGTTGTGGTCAGTTAACCAATCATGGGTTAACTGCCCTCAACCTCCCCTAATGCCTTGTTTGGCTAACCTTAAAAGAATTATAACCATTTAAATTAATAGATCTTTTATGCTATAGTTTAATTGTGTCACATCCTTTTATAAAATAAATCAAATATCTTATTTACTCTAAATTAAATAAAATATGAAAATTTATCATTAATTCATATAGTCACATAATTAATTTTCTCATAAATTAATTATGTCAAATTATTAATTCTCTAATTAATTATTAAAATAACATTATGCTTATTAAATATTTCATTTAATTCAATAATCTCACATAATTACATAATTTGAATAATAAAATTCTCTACATTAATTTAATAAATATAACACCTATAATTAAATTAATCTATCACAACTTCATGAATTAATTATTTAATCTAATAATTAAATCATTGAAAATATTTATTTAATTCAATAAATATTAAAATTAAATTACAAAATCTCGTTTGTCACAACATCTTTCTAGTTCGTTTAGCATCAAATGTAGCAATCCTATCACTCTCACATTCAAAACAATGCGTACAACTAAATGAGTTTTCGTTTAGGGAAATTTTCTTTTTTGCTTCATTATTTCTCTTAAATTTGGAAATAATGAGGTGATTTGGAGTCCTACTACTTCGTTCTAGTTTATTTAGAATCAAAAGGAGACATCCTATCACTTTCATATTCAATATGATGTATACGACCCACAAAAGTCTTCATTTAGGGAAACCTTCCTATTTGATTCATTATTTATTTGAAATTTGGAAACAAATAGGTGATTAGGAGTCCTACTACATCGTTCTAGTTCGTTTAGCATCAAATGTAGCAATCATATCACTCTCGCATTTAAATCGATGCGTACAACGTACACAAGTTTTTGTTTAGGGAAACTTTCTTTTTTGTTTCATTATTTCTTTTAAATTTGGAAACAAATAGGTGATTACGAGTCTTACTACTTTGTTCTAGTTTTTTAGCGTCAAAAGGAGATATCTTCTCACTCGCATATTCAAAACGATGCATACAACCCACAAAAGAATCCGTTTAGGGAAACCTTCTAATTTGTTTCATTATTTCTTTGAAATTTGTAAACAAATAGGTGATTATGAGTCCTACTACATCGTTCTAGTTTGTTTAACACCAAATTTAGCAATCATATCACTCTCGCATTCAAAACGATGCGTACAAACTCACACAAGTCTTTGTTTAGGAAAACTTTCTTTCTTGTTTCATTATTTCTCTTAAATTTGCAAACAAATAGGTGATTTGGTGTCCTACTATTTTGCTCTAGTATTTTTAGTGTAAAAAGGAACAATCCTATCACTCTCGTATTCGAAATGATGCGTACAACTCACATAAGTTTTCGTTTAGGGAAACCTTCTTATTGCTTCCTCATTTCTTTTAATTTTATAAACGAAACCTAATTAGGAGCCCTACTACTTCGTTCTAGTTTGTTTATCATCGAAATGAAATATCATATCACTCTCATATTAAAAACGATGTATACGACCCACAAAAGTCTTCGTTTAGGGAAACCTTCTAATTTATTTCATTATTTCTTTAAAATTTGCAATGAAATAGGTGATTAGATGTGACACCCCTAAATCCGGGTACTTCAATCCCACAGATTTGGTGTTCACTGATCCACAAAATTACATCTATCTACCCATAAACAAAGGGGATAAATAAATTTCATAAACATAATAGTCAATTCTCCCATTAATGGGTTACATAATCTCAAATATATCCCAGGTCATCTAACCTTTATTATCAAGTCTATTACATAAGCTTCATAAATAAAAAATAAATTAAATGTAATGTAATGTCATCTAATCAATCATTTTGCCTTTGCCCTTGATTTTGCTTGTAGAAAGCTACTTAGACTACTTGACCTCATATGCATTGTTTTGTGCAAGCGTGAGAAACCAATTGCCCACAAGAGGAACATTATACAATAATAGCTTCTGAATGACAATTGATTGAGCTTTCAATGGTAATGTACTCTTACCGGAATAATAAACTCTAATTCAAAAGCTATGAGTTCAAAGGAATAATAAACTTTTCAGTTAACAACAAATATCAACATCAAAGGAATACACAGAGGGTCATAAGACCACGAACTATGCTCTAGGTTATCAAGTATTTCCACTTTAACCTTTAATGGTCTAAAAGACCATAATCATCATCTATGTCTTACTCTAAAACTTTCCATATGCACTAGTTTTAAGAACCGTTCCTAATCTTAATATCACTTATCCTAACCTTAAAAGCCTCGAACTATCAAATATACACATGAGAAAAGAATCACCTTTCCACCACATATACATTGATAGCGCGACACTGACATTCCAATGATTATCAATGTGATAAACCAAGTACATGCACCAAATCTCTGCCCATACAAAGGTTTGTACAACTTAGTCACCATATGAGTCCTCAATTGAAATCCCCATCTAACATTACCTTACTCTTAACTTATTTTTAACTTGTTCTTAACTTGCTCAATATGAATTCCTGGTATCACATTATCTATAACTCCTCGTGAGTTTATCTTGTACTATATCATAGTACATTATCTTCATAGCATCAAGCTATAATTATTCAAACATTACAAACATTACAAACTATCTTTCTTTTATAACTTAAACAGATCACGTCATGATCTTATTCTATAATCATCTCCCTTATAATTCTTTTCTTAACTTGTGATCGTTTTGTTTTACGATCCTCTTTCTTTCCTTTTTCATCATTTATGATTTCATTTATGCTTTTAATCTTACAGGCTCTGTCTATTCATCATTATTCGTTATCTTGGCTATTGGAGTTAGGTAACTCCCATTTTTTTATCTTTATATCACTTCAAGATTCTTCTTTGAATTTTCTTGTTTATATAACAATTCTTCCTTTAAGAATTTCTAAGTTCATTTACATTACTCAACATTTTATTCGAGTTCTACATTTTCATCATACGTATCCATTTTCTATACTTGGTACACATCGAGTCTTTAATAGTTTCAATACAGTACGCTGAGTGGTTTCCCACAAACAACCAACAAACTAGGTTTCGAGTTACTAGTTCGTATATATCTCTGCTCTATGAAGGAATCGTTTAGCCCAGATATCATACATCAACTATTAAAGAGTACGATTGTACCATAATTAGATATAATTTTTTATTCTTAAATTATTTATCATTCTCTTTTTATAGACATTGTCTATTTATTATCACCTTACATCCTTATTATTGGATTTGGGTAACCCCACATTCATATTCCTTATAACTCTGCGAGATTCTTCTTTGAATCCTCTTACGCATGTTTTAATCACTTCTTTATAAATTTCTTAAATTACTTCTTATTGTTCAAACTCTATTTGAGCTTATTCGTTCATTATCTTCACCTCTCTTCTCTAAGGTTATAGTCTAAGGTACTCTTACCTAAGGTTTCTAACCTATCATCTCTGATACCAACTGTAACGACCCCAAAATTTATACAATTCAACTATCGACTTCGGTCGTTAACAATACATTCAACCTCTAATTTTACATCATTAAACGATAATACAACCATTGAAATTTGTGGAATAATTAAAATTTTCTATTACAAACTATTCTTATTCCCAAAACCTTTAACCTTTACATCTAAGCATCTCGAGTAATCATTTAAATACTACAAAAGTTTACATCGCAAAATGATATTACAATTCAACATTAATACATTATTCAGAACCATAAACATGATTCAAATATTAATAACTCAGCCAAAGTATATAAATCTTCAAGTATCACATCTGATTCATATCTTTCAAGTAGCACATAACTTTACCTAAAATCTTTAACCTGCAAAAGTGGTTATTTGTAAGGTTGAGCTCGACAGCCCAACAAAATCTAACAGTTTTCATGCATCAAATAACACATAATAACATGCTCGATATACATCTCATAAACATTAGACTAACATAACATACATGTTGTAGTTCATATAACAAGTATAACGATTGAGTTCCTTACTCAATCAACATTCATTACTCAATCAACGTAGTCATAAATTGACTTTAACATTTTATACTTTCAACATTAATATAACACACCATGTTATTTGCAATAAAGTTTTCAAACAGTTCATCATCAAATTCACATAGAAAAAAGGAACTGAAAGACTTGCCTTGATCGTTGTTTACCAATAACAGCTTAACAGCTTACAGTTATCTGCACTTCACGTGCCTTACATAATTATATAATCATAAACATCAACTATTAGTCATATAACAATGCATAGTAGTTGTAAATTAAACTTTACTCTATATCTCATAAGTCCGATGACATCCAACTTTGGATATGCTGTAAACAACATATTAACCTATTTTTAAAAGTTATTGGACACCCATTTTTGATAAGATAGACAGTCCAAAACAATGTTCAAAAAGGGCGTTCAACATTGTTTTTCATTCTTTCCCAGCTTTACCCTCTCTCGCTAAAATAGTCATTGTGACGCCCCAAAAATAGGTATACATCACCCATCTTTAGTCGCCAAATACGTGGTACAAAATTCAAATACAACTTAATTATACAACAGTCGTGTAAAATACGACAAAACATAATCTAAGAGTTTTAATATGAATATTGTCATCTAGACAATATCCACACTCAATGGAGTTCTCATTACATTTATTGTCATACTATTTTATAGAATAGTGATTACTACTAAAACAACCATCTAGACCGTCAATCCGTTCCCCGACTCGTCCCAGCTATATTCCCATTTCTTGAAGAGAACAGTGAAAGAAATGGTGAGCTCAACTAGTCCAGTAAGAAATATTATGACTAAGATAATGCAGAATAATTTATCGTTAGCCTTCAACAATGTTAAACTGATAAAATATAACAAACATCAAGTTTAACTGCAGCGGAACAAACAATCAATTAGAAGAGTCAAGTAGCGAATAAAATCTACTATCTTCTATGATTTAAAAGGTTTTTCAACACTTTTACCGCTGAGACTCAGCTTAATAAATAAACCACATCATCCCTGCACTACGGTAAATGATATTCATTAGTATCACGACCAAAAATTTTCCATGCACTACGGGCCAAGGATATTCGTGTATTCATCAATGGTCATGATCATGCCAACAACTGTCCATCAATTCACTACGGCCAATGGGGACTTTTACCACATCATTTGTAACATTACGGTCATGATTATACCGAATAATTCATGGTCATAATCATACCAAGTCCATCTATGCACTACAGGTCACAGTTGACTTTCAACATATTATAAACATGAGGATGATGACAACGATATAAGAATTCAATAAAACAAATTCAAGCATAAAGTTTTAAAGATTTATAATTTAATTTATCCAGAAATTAACAACGTCCAAATTGTCAACATGATACTGTTTTGTGGAGTAAAATTCAAGAATGCTCAGAAGAATATTTCCATGAAAAGATACTGGATGAAGCGCAAATATCTAGGATATTCTACTAATTTCATGGAGTATAGAAGCCAAAACTTTAATCAACTGAGTATAATAAAATATAAGAAACGACAAATAGATTTTTTCTCGCCATGCGGTAATCCACGTAGACATATCATTTCCACAATTTAATAAGGAATGAATACAAATGATCATTCACCATGCATGTGGTAGTCCACATAGACAGGTTATTCCAACAGAATAATAAAGAATGAAATAACAAAAGAATTCACCATGATGCGATGTAATCGCATGCATAAAAGTTATTCGTGAGCGAATTGAAATAATTGAGTCGTGATTCTGGGGATAAAATCCTTTTAAGGGGGGAAAGATGTGACGAACGAGATTTTTGTAATTTAATTTTAATATTTATTGAATTAAATAAATATTTTCGATGATTTAATTATTAGATTAAATAATTAATTGATGAATTGTGGTAGATTAATTTAATTATATGTGTTACATTTATTAAATTAATGTGGAGAAATTTTATTATCAAAGTATGTGATTATGTGAGCTTATTGTATTAAAAGAAATATTTAATAACCCTATTGGTATTTTAATTAATTTAATTATTAATTAGAGATTTAATAATTTGACATTATTTATTAATGAGAAATTTAATTATGTGACTATGTGAATTTATGAGAAATTATTATATTTTATTTAAAGTAAATTAAATAAGATATTGATTTTATTTTATGAAGGGTGTGACATTTTCAAACTATACGATAAGGTTTTATTAAAATAAAGGGTTTGAAATCTAGTATGCTAGCCAAACATGGCACTAAGGGAGGTTGGGAGCAGTTACCCATGATAGGTAACTGACCTCCACAACGCGTCAGTTCCTTTTCAATTTATTTCATACGCCTTCTTCTTCTTCATTTTTCTAAGTCCGGCATAACATCACAGAGAGAGTTGAGAAATTGTTGAGTGAGAGTGTGAGTTGTGTGATTGAAGAGTTTGAGAAGGGTTTCAATTTGTCATCCTTATTCACACTACGCTTGGGTAATTCTCTCCAACCTAATTCTTATTTTACGTGTTTTAAAGTTTTCATGAATATGGCTTAAAGTCTTCTGTAAAGTTTCTATAGTTGGAAAGGGTAACAATTACGTGAATATACGTAATAATTCGAGTAGCATAGCATGTTATATATATATTGTATATGATTCCATATCATAAGTTTCATAATACTATGACTTGCTATTTAAAAAATTTACAGAGTACGTTATATGGACATATGGCCCTTATACGTAAATTTAATATGTCAACCATAAATGGTTTTTTAAAATTTATACTTGTATATGATTATGCATGCTAAAACGAACAAAAGGAAACTTGAATGGTTGGATTTGGCCTTATAACAAATCCGTAGTATTAAATTCCATGTTTGTGTTCAAGAACATGAAGAACAGTACAATTTTCATATTTTAATTATGTAATTATATGTTTTAATGGGTTAAAATCACTCTTTAAGTGTTGGGTAATGATTATATATGAATTCTAACATGTAGGTATGTTTAATTTGGAGAATTAATGATTATGTAGTATTTATTTCGCTAGGTTCTGTGTTCTTTCTTGAATCGAAATTCGAAACTGGAGTGTCAGCGTGCGCAAACGCGCCAACTGTGAACTGAGACTCATTCCATGGCCGCCAACGATCAAGCCAGTCAAAGCGCCAAGGCCCAAGATAAAAAAGTAGCCGCAACGCCACTTAGCTGATTGTCCAGAAAATGTTTTTTTTAAGCATTCAAGTATAGAAATGTGATAGTAACTTAGTCTAATGAATATAAAAACTTGTTAGACATATATGAGGTGTTAAAATAAATTCTTAACACGCCCATAACACAATTACGTGTAAATTGAACGATTGAATGCATAGTTAGGTTATTGTTCATGAAATCTAATTTTGACAATGAGTGTGGTAATTGACTAAGTATAGTCATGAATTCGAGCTAGACAAAAGAATAAACTTACGATGTTTAGTACATTGTAATTGACTAGTATTGTGAACGTAATTGATATGTATGATTTAAATCAAAGAACGAGTATAGTTAAAGTATAATCTACGCACAAGGCAAGTTTCCTAACTCTACTTGTTATCGTTGTTCAAGTTTATTATTTACTTCGAGTAAATTCTCATTACTATTATTCAAGTTCGAATTGTTATATTAAAGAATGATTATCTTTTCAAAGTATGAATCTGTTATACAATATTTGTCCTATTTTATACTTCTCGAGATTATTATTCAATTTAAATATCATTATTGTTAAACCTTATTAGACTAGCAAACCCTTATTGATTCGACTAGTCCACAGTTGATGAACGTTCTAAATTTCAGAACCCTTATTGAATTATCCAAACCAAACTTCCTTTGGTGCGGACTCGAATGTCAAACTGAGATGAATAACCCTGCAAAGGGATTTACTTATGCGTTAGCGTTAAGATATTGTGCACAGTATGGTACTAAAGGTTGATCCCCCTAAGTACGAGTAAAAAGGTCCATAATCTTATGACTGTTAAAGGTTTCAAGTATAACCCTTGTTAACCTAGGACATAGTTCAAGGTCTTATGACCCTCAGAAATCTTTTGATTCTTGTTACCCACTCTTGATTCAAAATTTGAGCTTTTATTTCAGAAGTCTTTGATTTATTCGCAGGTTATTATTTCATTATTATATTGTTATACTTGTGGGCAATCCTGCTCACTCTTGCGTAATAATAACATTGCAGTTAAGAACGAAAGAGCAGATGAACCTTCCACTAGTAAAGGCAAGGGCAAGCTTAGCAAGTAATGAATATTGATTATTTATGTGGTTATGTAATGATAATTAGAATTTATGTTACTTAAGACTTATTTGTTTATTTTTCCGCACAGATGATTTAAGGTTAGAGTAACTTGGGATTTATTTATTATGTAGTTGATGTAACTCCATAAGGGGAGATTTATTATTATTTCTATCTATTGCATGGTTTGCATTTATTTATGGGTAGATAGATGGATGATGTTTGTACAGTGAACACCAAATCCTGTGGAAATGGAAGTACCGGATTTGGGGGTGTCACAAGTTGGTATCAATGCTGTAGGTTATGAACCTTACGTGGGGGGGGAGGACAACCTTAGGTAATAGCCTTATAGAAAGAACATAGTATTGGAAAACTCTTATCGAGTTCTAGGAAATGAATTTTTGTAATTCATTGAAGATAATAAAAGACTTTATGTGCTTATGTGTTAAATTATGTGTTCACTAGTACGACTTAGTAACTACAACTCGAAATTTTATTGTCAGGATGTCTGACATTGGAGGAACTAGTCGAGCTGGGGAGGAGGAACCCCGAGTACCTACAGTATCGACAGAGGAGGAGCCCAGAGACATTCATGTCGTTAGGGAACAGTTGGTACGGAGGGAGTCATCTCCAATGATCACCGTTGTTGGTCAGGAGCATGAACCTGAGACTAATCCTGAGGAGGATCCTGATGAGGAATTTGACGAGGAAGAGGAAGAAGAGGAGTTTCCACAGCACTCCATTGATGCTGAGATGTACGACGCGTTATAGGACCGTAACATAGAGTTACGAGATGATGTCCAGGATCTGACTGAGCGGGCTGTTATTCAGCAGATTACACTCGAGGAGAAAGAGAGGGAGATTTCGACTCTTCACTCACGACTGGAAAATGTAGAATGGGATTTGGTCCACGAGAAGGGTCAAACCGAAGATAAGACCGTAGAGATAGAAAGTTGAAGAAGGAATTGAAGGAAAGCTCTGAAAGGCTGATCATAGCAGAGGAAGGGTGGGTAAGAGAGTCACGTCGTGCTGATCTTGCGGAAGAGGATGGTCGTGCAAAGAAGGCAAAGCTTGGAGAGACATACTCTACACTTAATCATGCAATGGATGAGGCCCAGGATCGAGTTTTGAGGTACCCCATCCAGTTCGAAGGACTTCCATCATACATGCTGGATCGCAGAACGATGTCTCACATCATGGAAGAGGGGCGTAGCAAGGCTATTCAGCGTCGTGATAGATAGTGATTGTATTAGTTTATTTATGTGAAAACTATATGGTAGTTAATGATGTAAATTCCGATGTGTTTATAAACAAAGGAATATTTTAATGTTTTAAAACCCGTAGATTCTTTATCTTGGGATAGTTGATGTAAATAGCAGCGACGCTATCTTATGATGTTAAAACTTTTGAATTGAATGAAATGTCAAAGTTTATTTAAATTCATGTGTTAAGTGAATTATGATTAAATGTTCTAGCTAAGCCTTAAATGTTTGAGGAATTGAATAAAGACCTAATAAGCGAATATTCTTAACAGAATTATACCGCCAAGAAGAAGACAACAATGTCAACCAGCTCAGGAAGAGTCTACGAATAACAACAATAATGCCAATGTTAATCCCATGCAGCAGTTGGTTAACTTACTGACTAGAGCAATGAATAATCAACCTCAAGCTCCACCAAATACTATATTTAAAGATTTCAAGGCGGTGGGACCGCAAGAGTTTAAAGGTTCCATGAACCCGATCGAGGCTCAAACGTGGGTTATGGAGATGGAGAAGGTTTTCGACATTGCTAGGGTTAGAGAGGACCAAAAGACCGCTTTTGCAACGTTTATACTGAAGTTGGAAGCTTGCTATTGGTGGCAAGCAAACAAAGTTCATGGAGGTGAAGGTGTAATTACTTGAAAGAGATTTAAGGAGATGTTCTTCAAAATGTATTTCCCGATCAGCTCACAGAACCAGATGGAGGTTCAATTTCTGGAATTAAAGCAGGGAAATATGAGCGTACCTGATTATGCGGCTAAATTCAACGAGTTGGCGAGGTTCTCCCCTTATCAAGTACACACGGACGAGAGAAAAGCCAGAAGATTCAAACAAGGACTAAAGCCTTGGGTATATAGTAAAGTATTAATGTTTCAGATAAACACTTTTGCTGGAGTACTAGAAAAGGCCATCCTCGCTGAAGGTGGAAGCGATGCGGTGACCAAGTACAATCATGATCAGAAGAAGAAGAAGAGTGAAGGTGAAGGAAATAACAAGACTAGTGGAAGTGGCATAGGAGGTGGTAATTTTAATCAGAAGAAAAGATGGAATGAAAACTCATCATCTGGGAATCAACAAGGAAGTCAGAAGAAAAGAATCGAAGCATGCCCGACCTGCGAGAAAGCTCATCTGGGAGTTTGTATGAAGGGAAAAAGAGTGTGCTACAATTATGGTCAGGAATGCCACATAGCACCTAACTGTCCTAACTCAAAGAATGGTGCCTGCTTCACCTGTGGTTCAAAGGATCATTTGGCAAGAGACTATCCTAAGAAGGGATCCGGAGGGTCAGGATCAAGAGGAAACCAGGGAAACAACAGTGGAAATGCCTTAACTATCACCGGACCAACCGCAACAAACCGACCGACCGCCATGACTTTCAACATGACGGTGCAGGATGCAGTTGAATCTCAGGATGTGGTGTCAGGTATCATTCCAATCAATAAAATTAATGCTTATGTTTTATTTGATTCGGGTGCTACTTGTTCCTTTATATCTGATGACTTTGCTAAGAATTTAGATTTGCCTAAGGATGAATTGGATTACCCCATGAACATAGAAATTGCGAATAGAGAAATAATCCCTGTTAAGTACGTACATAAGAACTATAGAGTGGATATTAAGGGTAATATCATGAACGTAGATCTTATCCCTATTCGACTTGGGGAATTTGACGTTATATTGGGAATGGACTGGTTATTCAATTACGGTGCTGTAATTGATTGCCAAAAGAAGCGTATCAACCTTATAACTCCGTCAAAGGTTGTGTTTTATGGTAGCAAGTCGCCTAGACAAGCGAGTTGTCTGACAATGATGCAGGCCAGGAAGTTATTAAGACAAGGCTGTGTAGGATACTTAGCATACATAGTTGACAGTCGAAAAGAGAATCCAAAGGTAGAAGAGATATCGATTGTGAGGGACTTCATCGACGTATTTCCAGAAGATTTTCCATGACTTCCACCAGATAGAGAGGTAGATTTCGTGATCGATTTGGCTCCCGGAACCGCTCCAATATCGAAGGCACCATACCGAATGGCACCAGTAGAGATCAAAAATTTAATGGTACAACTACAAGAATTACTGGACATGAAGTACATTCAACCGAAGCGATCGCCCGTGGGGAGCGCGGTGTTGTTGTTTGTGAAAAATAAGGACGGAACGATGCGGCTCTGCATTGACTACAGAGAACTGAATAAGGTCACGATTAAGAACAGATATCCATTACTGAGGATCGACGACCTGTTTGATCAATTGAAGGGAGCGAGATACTTTTCCAAGATAGACTTGAGAAGCGGTTATCATCAACTGAAGTTGAGGCCAGAGGATATACCGAAGACAGCGTTCAGAACACGATTTGGTCACTACAAATTTTTAGTAATGTCGTTTGGTCTTACGAATGCTCCTGCAACATTTATGGGACTAATGAATGGTGTGTTCAAGCCGTTTTTGGACAAGTTCGTAGTGGTATTTATAGATGACATTTTGGTCTATTCGAAAACCAAGGAAGAACATGAAGAGCATTTTAGATTAACATTGGATGTATTGAGAAGGGAAAAGTTGTATTCCAAGTTTTCGAAATGCAAATTTTGGATTGAACGAGTGCAATTTCTTGGGCACGTGATCGATAAAAATGGAATTTCGGTAGATCCATCCAAAGTCGAAGCCGTGATTAACTGGGATCAGCCGAGGACGCCGTTGGAAGTACGAAGTTTTCTTGGATTGGCAAGATATTATAGAAGATTCATTCAAGACTTTTCCAAGATCGCAACTCCGTTAACGAATTTAACTCAAAAAGCTGTGAAATTTGTTTGGACAGAGAAGTGTGAGGAAAGCTTTCATGAATTGAAGAAGAGGTTGAGTACAACACCTGTGTTGTCTCTTCCGGACGATACAGGAAATTTTGTTGTTTATAGTGATGCGTCGCATAAAGACTTGGATGTGTGCTGATGCAAAATGGCAAAGTCATTGCGTATGCATCATGATAATTGAAGGATTACGAGAAGGGATATCCGACCCATGACTTGGAGTTAGCTGCAGTTGTTTTTGCTTTGAAAAATTGGAGGCACTATCTCTACGGGGAGAAGTGTGAAATATATACGGACCACAAGAGTCTGAAATATATTTTCACACAGAAGGATTTGAATATGCGTCAAAGAAGATGGTTGGAATTAATTAAGGATTATGACTGTGAGATTTTATACCATCCGGGTAAAGCAAATGTGGTTGCCGACGCCTTAAGTAGAAAGGGTAATGAGAAACTTATGATTTTGACCGCGCAGGAGGAGCTAATTTCAGCAATGGAAATGCTAGAATTGGAAGTGAAGTATCCTATGGAAATTGATGAGAAGTCGTTTAGGATGCAATCTGTACAACCTCTTCGATAAAGTTAAGGAGGCTCAACTTCAGGACGAAGAATGTAAAAAGGTGACAAAGAAGATATCTGAAGGAACTGAACCGAGATTTAAGATGGATAAGGAAGGAATACTGAGATTTGAAAGCAGAATTTGGGTTCCACCAGTACAAGAAATTAAGGTAGATATTTTGAGCGAGACTCATAGTTCACGATATTCGATTCACCCTGGTAGTACTAAAATATACCAAGATCTTTGATAACATTTCTGGTGGCCAAAATTAAAACAAGATGTTGCAGAGTGTGTTGCCAAATGTCTGACCTGTCAGAAAGTAAAAGCAGAGCATTAGAGACCGAGTGGATTGCTACAATCATTAGAGATCCCAGAATGGAAATAGGAACATATTACAATGGACTTCGTGGTTGGCCTTCTGACGACTGAGAAAGGCTACGACGCAGTATGGGTTATTGTTGACCGACTGACGAAATCCGCACACTTCCTTCCGATCAAAATCAGATTTAACTTAGATCAGTTGGCGAGACTATACGTAAAAGAGATTGTTTCGAGGCACGGAGTGCCGGTGTCAATTATTTCTGATAGAGATCCGCGCTTCACATCGAACTTCTGGAAACGTCTATTGGAATGCATGGGTACACAATTGCGAATGAGTACGGCATATCACCCTCAAATAGATGGACAGAGCGAAAGAACAATTCAGACATTAGAAGATATGTTAAGAGCCTGTGTGATGGACTTTAAAGGAAATTGGGATGATCACCTACCGTTAGTAGAGTTCGGCTACAACAACAGTTAGCACGCCAGTATAGGCATGCCGCCTTATGAAGCTTTATATGGTAGAAAGTGCAGAACTCCACTTTATTGGGATGAAGTTGGCGAAAGACAATTGCTAGGGCCAGAATTGGTACAGCAAACAGCAGAAATAGTCAAAGTGATCCGAGCACGACTGGTGTTACGCCCCCAAAATTAGGTATACATCACCCATCTTGAGTCGCCAGATACATGGTACAGAATTTAAATACAACTTAATAATACAACTGTCATATATAATACGACAAAACATAAACTGTGAGTTTGAATACAAATATTGTCTACTAGAGATTATACAAACTCAAAAGAAGTCCTCATTACAATTATTATCACACTATTTCACAGAATAGTGAGGACTACTAATGCACCATCTAGGACCATCACTCTGTTCCCCGACTAGTCCCAACTACGTTCTCATTTCCTAAAGAGAACAATGAAAGAAAGGGTGAGCTCAACTAGCCCAGTAAGAAATATTATGACCAAGATAATGCAGAATAATTTATCGTTAGCCTTCAATAGTGTTAAACTGATAAAAGATAATAACTATCAAGTTTAACTGCAGCGGAACAAGCAATCCATTAGAAGAGTCAAGTAGGAAATAAAATCTACTATCTTCTATGATTTAAAAGGTTTTTCATCACTTTTATCATTTGGGACTCGATTTTTAATAAATAATCCATATCATTGAATCACCCCTGCACTACGACCAAGGATATTCTTTAGTATCACGACCACAAATTATCCATGCACTACGGCCAAGGACATTCGTGTATTCATTAATGGTCATGATCATGCCAACAACTGTCCATCAATGCACTATGGGCCAATGAGGACTTTTATCACATCATTTGTAACATTACAGTCATGATTACACCGAATAATCCCTGGTCATAATCATACCAAGTCCATCTATGCACTACAGGCCATAGATGACTTTCAACTAAATATAAACATGAGGATGATGACAATGATATAAGAATTCAATAAAACAAGTTCAAGAATTAATTTATCTAGGAACTGATAACGTCCAAATTGTCAACATGATACTGCTTTGTAGAGTAAAATTCAAGAATGCTTAGAAGAATATTTCCATGAAAAGATACTGGATGAATTGCAAATATCAAAGATATTCCACTAATTTAATGGGTATAGAAGTCAAAGTTTTAACAAACTGAGTATAATAAAGAATGGAATAACTAAAGAAATCACCATGCATGCGATAGACCGCACAAGAAGGTTATTCCAACAGAATAATAAAGGATGGAACCAGGTCCGGCGTAAACGCACGCATGGGATATTAAACGTAATAATAAATAATGGGGCAAGGTCCCACAGAACGCCTGCATGGGATATTCCAATGTAATAATAAATAATGGAACCAGTCCCACAGTAAACGCGCATGCATGTGATATTTCGACGAATAATAAATAATGGAACCAGGTCTGGCGTAAATGCACATACAGGATATTCTGACAGAATAATAAAGAACGGAATATTAGAAGAATGTCACCATGTATAGGGTAGCCCGCGTATATAGGTTATTCTAACAGAATAATAAATAATGAAATAACAGAAGTTCTCTTCATGAGTACAACAAATAACATCCTTTACGAGTACAACAAATAATATCCCTTACCGTAAAAGAAACTGAATATAAGAGTAGGGAAGTAGCAGAATACTTTTCTATAGGTTCTTTTGTAATTCTCTCTCTAGAGTTTTAGCGAATTCGTAAGAAATAATGAAGGAATGAGCTTCTATTTATAGAAGAATGGACTGCATAGTAACTAACTTATGAACGGTCCAGATTGATTTACTTTAAACGGACGATCCAGATTGGTTTACTATTAAAACTTAAAACAACGATCCATACTGATTTACTATTAAAACTTTAAACCAGCGATCCATATTGATTTACTATTATAACTTCCACCAGCGGTCCATATTGATTTACTATTATATCTTCAACCAACGGTCTGAAAAATTAGCACATCTCCTCATGGAATAATATTGTACCCAAAAATGATTTGGCCCAAAATAAATATATCTTACGGGTGAATAGTAGTGAATAAGAATCGTGAATAGTAACTCATGAATAGTAACTCATGAATAATAACTCATGAATAGTAACTCGTGAATAGTACTCTGAATACCTAAAAGTGTCTCGAAATACCAATTGAACAATATATCCTCCGGACATCAATTATACTAACATAAACAAGTCCAACACAATGGAACTATAAAATTCATCTTTAATCAACACGAACTTATTCATCATTAATATTATAATTAACAATATTTATCAACCAGGTCGTTCCCAGGAAAGAGGGGGCTTTCCGATAAGGATTTCTCCTTATTGGCGCTTAATTAGGTGACCAAATCTCTCCTTGACAGAACTTCTAGACATTGTCAATATTGCAAATAATAATATGAATAACTTTGTCGTCTCAATTATTGATTTAATAATATATCATATAATGCAGATGATACTATAACAATAATTGAATCAATAATATGAGAAATATGATCGCAAAGAATTATTGTAGCAATAATTGAGTATAGCCGTGAGTGACTTCTCACGTAAGCATCAATAATCAATACCGTAGCTACATCGTGTAACTACGCTGCATTATTCATTACTTTTACTACCGGGTAGTTCAACGGTTTTAAACAGTAACACCTCGCCGTTATTATTTTCATAAAGTATTTTTGTCGTTTTCTCAAACCGACAATAATTCCGTTGTGGAGTTCACCAATGATTGTGCCGTTGTACGAATATTCCCTGTTAAAACAAATATTCCCCGACCAATTGAATATTATATAACAACTTGCATACTTTGAAAAATTTATAAATATTACCCACAACTATAACATTATATCAAATCAATACCATAATATTCAAAAATATAATTCGAAAAAAATTATTCTTTATTCATAAAAGTTGGGGTCTTACAACTGGTAGCAGCTCAAGATAGACAGAAGAAATACGTTGATCCACATCGTAAAAATATCGAATTTGAATCAGGTAATTATGTTTTCTTGAAGGTCTCTCCTTGGAAGGGAAAGATCAGGTTCGGAAAGAAAGGGAAATTGAGCCCAAGATTTATTGGACCATTTGAAGTACTGAGAAGAATCAGAGAAGTTGCGTACGAGGTAGCCCTACCTCCAGCAGTCAAGAATGTCCATAACGTCTTCCATGTTTTTGTGTTACGATCCTACAAAGCCGATTACAAACATGTAATTGAATACGAACCCCTACATTTTGAAAAAGACTTATCTTACGAAGAAATTCCTATCCAAATTGTTGACAGAAAAGAACAAGTTCTCAGAAATAAATTAATACCTTCTGTTAAGGTAATTTCGAGGAACCACAACGCTGAAGAAGCTACGTGGGAACTCGAAGAGAATATGATGAAGAATTACCCTCATTTATTTACTTAATTTATGTGTAAGCGATTTTGGGGACAGAATCTTTGTAAGGGGGGGGGGAGAATGTAATGGGTCGAAATTATTGAGTCGTGATTTCGGGGATGTAATCCTTTTAAGGGGGAAAGATGTGGCTTAACGAGATTTTTTGTAATTTAATTTTAATATTTATTGAATTAAATAAATATTTTCGATGATTTAATTATTAGATTAAATAATTAATTGATGAAATTGTGGTAGATTAATTTAATTATATGTGTTACATTTATTAAATTAATATGAAATTTTTTTATTATCAAAGTATGTGATTATGTGAGCTTATTGTATTAAAAGAAATATTTAATAAGCCTATTGGTATTTTAATTAATTTAATTATTAATTAGAGAGTTAATAATTTGACATTATTTATTAATGAGAAATTTAATTATGTGACTATGAGAAATTATTATATTTTATTTAAAGTAAATTAAATAAGATATTGATTTTATTTTATGAAGGGTGTGACATTTTCAAACTATACGATAAGGTTTTATTAAAATAAAGGGTTTGAAATCTAGTATGCTAGCCAAACATGGCACTAAGGGAGGTTGGGAGAAGCGATTACCCATGATGATGGTAATCCTCCTCCACAACGTCGCCGCCTTTTCTATTTATTTCATACGCCTTCTTCTTCTTCATTTTTCTAAGTCTGGCACAACATCACAGAGAGAGTTGAGAAATTGTTGAGTGAGAGTGTGAGTTATGTGATTGAAGAGTTTGAGAAGGGTTTCAATTTGTCATCCTTATTCACACTACGCTTGGGTAATTCTCTCCAACCCAATGGCTTAAAGTCTTCTGTAAAGTTTCTGTAGTTGGAAATGGTAACAATTATGTGAATATATGTAATAATTCGAGTAGCATAGCATGTTATATATATATATATATATATATATATATATATTGTATATGATTCCATATCATAAGTTTCATAATACTATGACTTGCTATTTCAAAAATTTACAGAGTACGTTATATGGCCATATGGCCCTTATACGTAACTTTAATGTGTCAACAATAAATGGTTTTTTAAAATTTATACTTGTATATGATCAGGCATGCTAAAACTAACAAAACGAAACTTGAATGGTTGGATTTGGCCTTATAACGAATCCGTAGTATTAAATTCCATGTTTGTGTTCAAGAACATCAAGAACAGTACAATTTGCATATTTTAATTCTGTAATTATATGTTTTAATGGGTTAAAATCACTCTTTAAGTGTTGGGTAATGATTATATATGAATTCTAACATGTGGGTATGTTTAATTTGGAGAATTAATGATTATGTAGTATTTATTTCGTTGAATTTTGTCTTCTTCGCGAACTGGAAATTCAGAATCTGGAGTGTAGCATGGCGCCAACTCGAAGTTCGAGACTCATATGCAAAAATACCACGCATCAATAGCAGCAGTAGGCAAGGCCCAATACAAAATCAGAAATAGCAGCCACTTTAGCTGATTGTCCAGAAAATGTTTTTTTAAGCATTCAAGTATAGAAATGTGATAGTAACTTAGTCTAATGAATATAAAAACTTGTTAGACATATATGAGGTGTTAAAATAAATTCTTAACACGCCCATAACACAATTACGTGTAAATTGAACGATTGAATGCATAGTTAGGTTATTGTTCATGAAATCTAATTTTGACAATGAGTGTGGTAATTGACTAAGTATAGTCATGAATTCGAGTTAGACAAAAGAATAAACTTACGATGTTTAGTACATTGTAATTGACTGGTATTGTGAATGTAATTGATATATAGGATTTAAATCAAAGAACGAGTTTAGTTAAAGTGTAATCTACGCACGAGGCAAGTTTCCTAACCCTACTTGTTATCATTGTTCAAGTTTATTATTTACTTCGAGTAAATTCTCATTACTATTATTCAAGTTCAAATTGTTATATTAAAGATTGATTATCTTTTCAAAGTATGAATCTGTTATACAATATTTGTCCTATTGTATACTTCTCGAGATTATTATACAATTTAAATATCATTATTGTTGAACCTTATTAGACTAGTGAACCCTTATTGATTCGACTAGTCCATAGTTGATGAACGTTCTAAATTTCAGAACCCTTATTGAATTATCCAAACCAAACTTCCTTTGGTGCGGACTCGAATGTCAAACTGAGATGAACAACCCTGCAAAGGGATTTACTTATGTGTTAGCGTTAAGATATTGTGCACGTGATGGTACTAAGGGTCGATCCCCTAAGTACGCAGTAAAAAGGTCCATAATCTTATGACTGTTAAAGGTTTCAATTATAACCCTTGTTAACCTAGGACATAGTTCAAGGTCTTATGACCCTCAGAAATCTTTTGATTCTTGTTTCCCACTCTTGATTCAAAAGTTGAGCTTTTATTTCGGAAGTCTTTGATTTATTTCGCATGTTATTATTTCATTATTATATTGTTATACTTGTGGGCAATCCTGCTCACTCTTGCATAATAATAACATTGTAGTTAAGAACGAAAGAGCAGACAAACCATCCACTAGTAAAGGCAAGGGCAAGGTTAACAAGTAATGAAGATTGATTATTTATGTGGTTCTGTAATGATAATTAGAATTTATGTTACTTAAGACTTATTTGTTTATGTTTTCGCACATATGATTTAAGGTTAGAGTAACCTGGGATTTATTTATTATGTAGTTGATGTTACCCCATAAGGGGAGATTTATTATTATTTCTATCTATTGTATGATTTGAATTTATTTATGGGTAGATGGATGGATGATGTTTATACAGTGAACACCAAATCCTGTGGAAATGGAAGTACCAGATTTGGGGGTGTCACATATTCCAACAGAATAATAAAGAATGGAATAACAAAAGAATTCACCAGACATGTGATAGACCGTACAGACAGGTTATTCCAACAAATAATAAAAAATGGAATAACAACCCTTTCGAGTATTGAAAGAAAATAACTCTCTTCATGAATACGAAAGAAATAATACCCTTTACCTTAGAAGAAACTAGATACTGGAATAGTGAGCTAGGTAGCAGACTTCTATTCTTCTTTCTCTCTATAATTT
Organism: Panax quinquefolius; assembly: GCA_020205615.1. Classification (NCBI taxonomy): domain Eukaryota; kingdom Viridiplantae; phylum Streptophyta; class Magnoliopsida; order Apiales; family Araliaceae; genus Panax; species Panax quinquefolius. Next base: position 22,742 of record JAINUW010000583.1, read on the forward strand.
CTCTCTATAATAATTGCTCTTGTGAGACTTAGTGAATTGGTGAGAATGAAAGAAGAATGAGCTTCTATTTATAGGAAAATATAGTTTCGATAATTGCACATTTTAGGGCTCAAAATATTACAGTATAATACCTTCCTCTTTTTCTTCATTTTTAATTTAGTCCTGCAAGTATTATCAAACTTGCACCACCTCCCCTAATAGTAAATAATGTGAATTAATAGTTCATTCATGTGACTTAATAGTATAATAATGTGAAAAAACTAATTACAGTATAGTACCTTCATCTATACCTCCATTTTTAATTTAGTCATGCAAGTATTATCAATCTTGCACCATCTCACCTAATAGTACATGAATGTGAATCAATAGTACACACATGTGAACAAATCGTTATAAGCATGTGAAATAATAGCAATTAATTGCTCATTTATCCAATTAATTACCCGATTGGTCAATATAACCTCCAGACATCAATTATTATCAAAATAAATATCGATTTCCACTAACACTAATAATCCCAACACAGCGGAACTATCAATTTCATCTTTAATCAACACGAACTTATTCATCATTAATATTATAACTCACAATATTTAATAACCAGGTCGTTCTCAGGAAAGAGAGGGCTTTCCGATAAGAATTTCTCCTTATTGGCGCGCAATTAGGTGACCAAAATCTCTCCTTGACAGAAATTCTAGACATTGTCAATATTGCAAATAATAATATGAATAACTTTGTCGTCTCAATTATTGATTTAATAATAATAAATATTATGCAGATGATATTGTGACAATAATTGAATCAATAATATGAGAGATATGATGCGAAAGAATTATCGTAGCAATAATTGAGTATAACCGAGTGACTTCTCACGTAAGCATCAATAATCAATACCGTGTGCTACTATGCAACCACGCCAGACATCTTTGTACTTTTACCACCCGGTGTAGTTCAACGGTTTAACGGTGAAACTTTCGCCATTATTTTTATAAAAGATAATTACGCGTTTTTCTAACTACTTATAATACTTCGCTCGGGTTCCACCAATGATTATGCCGTCGTAAAAATATTCCCTGTTAAAACGAAAATTCCCCGACTAATCGAATATTATATAACCACTTTCTTACTTTGCAAAATTTGTAAATAATACCCACAACTATAACATTATATCAAATCCACACCATAATATTCAAAAATATATTTCGAGAAAAATTAATCTTTATTCATAAAAGTTGGGGTCTTACATTCATAACTTTTCCGTTTCAAAATATTTTTGAGTGATTCTTGAGCCCACGCGAAGCTAACTTCCGGGACTACAACTTTTATTCTTTGACCTTTACAAAATTCGAAACACAGAATTCCAAAAAATTAGTTCAAGGTGACTGCCCCGAGTTGGTTAGACAGTTTTGACGTGACCTCTTTGAATGATCATAACTCTTTTCTCTGAAGTCAGAATTAGTCCGTTAGGAGTCTATGGAAAGCTTATTCAGTGTACTATAACATACCAAAAGCCCAAAATTTTCTAAACAATCTAGCTAACCCCAAATTTTCGTTTTTTGGATCAGCAGTCCACTAGTTTTTCGGACTTCTCGTTTTGACATCCAAAACTCGCCTCGACTCGTTCCAACCCAACGTTCTTTACAAATAAGTCTTATTTAACATAATCAGACTCGTCTAAGGTCTCAGCTCCATATCTCTAATTACAATCATTAGAACTCATTTACATAATCAATTCCAAGCCAAAATAAACATAGTAAACTAACTAGTTTACTAACAAAACTAACTAAACTTCCAAAATTCAAACTTTAACTAACAAACTAAATATAATATTTAAAATAATAACATTACCAAAAATTAAATAAGAAACATACCCGAAATACGAGTTCCATAAACTGAATAGCACTTCCACGCTAAAATTTAACTAAGGAGGTTTTTATAAAAAGTCCTCCCATAACAAAGCCTTTCTCAAAATAAGAGGCCTTATTGTGACATCCCATATTTTTAGAAATTATAAATGAGAATTTTATAAATAAAAGTATTACTTATGAGATATGTTGGGTGTGAGTATGTGTATGTCATATATTGTAGAATATGTGAATTGATGTGAAGAGAATGTTATATATTAATTTTAATATATATAAATATTTAATTAAATTATTTATTGAGTTAAATAAATAAATTTTGTTTTGATTATAGAGTAATATAATTAAGTGTAGCAGATTTATTAAATGAATATTTAGTATTTAATTTAATTAATATAATAATTTTATGTTATAGTTCTAATTTAATTGAGATAATTAAATTAGATGAGTTATGTGATGATTGTTACACAAAATTATAATTAACAAGTAAATATAATTATGTGACATTTTGATGAGATTGATTGATGTTAAGCTATTGATTAATTAAAATAATGAGTATTTGCCAAACATGGTCTTAGGTTTTTCAAGTTCAAATTGGTGTAACCAATGTATTAACTAGTAATTAGTATATCTAATAATTACTAGGAGGTACATATATTATATATTACTAGTATTGTATATTATATGTATATACTACAAGTTAGTATGTTAGTTTTAGAAAACAAACCAAGGAAAGAAGAAGAGAGTTAGAGAGAGTTGTAGGAGAAGAAGAAAAGGAAGAAAAAGAAGAATAAGGGAAAGCTTTGAGAAGACAAAACAAGCCTCATCATCATCATCATCATCATCATCTTTCTCTTAAATTCATACTAATAAAGTTATAATCTAAATTCCTTGTTTTAATTATATTTTTATGTTCTTCATAATGTAGATAATTGTTATGTAGAAGTTGTATTGAGAAATTGAGAGAGATAGAGAGAAATAGAGGAATTGAGATGAGCTAGAAGAAGAAGAAGAAGAAGAAAAAAAAAAAAAAGCTAGAAGAAGGTAACTTATAAACTCTTAATTAATCCTTGATTTTTTTTGGGTAGATTTATGTTCTAGGGTAGTAGATCATGCTTAATCTGTTTGTATTGGTTTAATCTTGGATTATCAAGAATCAAACAAGAGGATTCAAGAAAGAAAATGAAATGAAAAGAAAATTTGAAGAACAAAATTCGTAGGTTTTTAGTAATTATGGACATATCTTGTGAAATTCATACCTCTTTGTGTATAATGAGTTAGAAAGTGAGCCTTATATCAAATCGAAAATATGTAAGTAAGTTATATCCTAAAAGTGGAATCACATGAAAAATCTTTGTAGATTTCTTGCAATGTCTATTTTAGTAAAATTTGGTACGAAGGAAAATAATCATCCGTAAAATCAAAAGCTATTACGGTTTCGACTTTGAAAAATTCATATAAATTTGTGTGTTTTGAATCTGAAGAAACTTAAAACTGCAAAGTTGTAGATATAGAAGTTTACTAGCTAGACACGCAAGGTTGAGCCATTTTATGGACCGGATCATGTCCGAAATAAATTGTTTAGTAAAGATGTCCAGAAAATGAAATTTTCTAGACTAGTTGATGAATTACAGAATCTGGTTTAGATGGATAAGGGTCTGACTTTAAGGCCAAGATGAGGTTGTATGACACTGAGTAAGGGTTAATTCTATATAAGAAGGAACAAAATGGACATGTAACTAACGAAGTTACGTTAAAAACGAAAACAACGTTTTGTTAAAGAAATTGTGAAGATGAGTTTTATAATTCTGTTTGAATTAAGATTTTGGGTGATGATATATTTTGATGATTAAAAATATGTTTTGACATATGTAATGAGTATAGATATGTGTTATCATATTCTATGCATAATTAACCATTTAAGATCAAGAGTTGAGATAAGTTAATGTGTGCACATAATGTGCTCGATAAAATGCCTAAGAGTAATAGTGTTTTCTAAACTTTGGTATACAAAGTGTCTTACTAATGGCTAATATTGGATATCTAAGTATGAAAAGATGATAATACAAGAATAATAATGGAAAGAAATCGAAAAGGGTAATTTTTGATTTATGAAGGAAAATTAAACATGTAAACAATGTGTTAAACATGTATTTTTGAAACCAAAGTGGTGTAATAAATTGGTGTGATATACGCACATTAACTACAAGTGTGATAGTCTAGCATGTGTGGTGATGAAAATGAAAAATAAAACCGAGTTGCATATAAAATAGTTAGATGTCTATAAAGACATTATAAAGGATAATAAGATAAAGTAAGGTCTTAGAATAAATTTGACCATGAGATTGAGTATTGATTATATTTATTATCAATCTCACATACAGTGTAGGTTGTGAAAGGACGCAAAGTATAAGCGTGTTGGTAAAACGCCGGTAAAGGCAAGTCTTTCAGTTCCTATTTGCTATGTGAACTAGATGACGATCTGCTTTCAAATTTTAGTGTATGATGTATTATATATGTCAAAAGTATGAAATGTGAAAGTCAATCTATGACTATGATGATTGAAACTATGAATGTTGATTGAGTAAGGAACTCAATCTTTATAGTTGTTATGTGAACTACAACATGTATGCTATGTTTGTTTATGATTATTCTTGTATGTTGAGCATGTTATTATGTGCTATGTGATGCATGAAAACTATTAGATTTTGCTGAGCTGTCGAGCTCATTCTTGCAAATAACCATTTTTGCATATTCAAGAATTGAAGGTAACGCTATGTGCTACTTGATTGTTATGGATCAAAATTGATATATGTAGATTTAATATCCTAGCTAAGTTGTTATTCTTGTAAACCATGTCTAATGTTTCGAATAATGTATTAATGTTGAATTGTAATATTGTTTTGCGAATGTAAACTATTATCGTATTAAAATGATTCTGAGATATTTAGATGTAAAGGTTGAAGGTTTTGGGAACGAGGATAGTTTGTAATAGAAAATTTTAATTATTCCGCAAATTTCAATGGTTGTATTATCGTTTAATGATGTAAAATTTGAGGTTGAATGTATTATTAACGACCGAAGTTGAGAATTAAATTGTATGAATTTTGGGATCATTACACTTATTGTTGGTGAATGAAACAAATGGTCAAGCCCTTCTATTTATAGGTTTAGAAAAGGGTAAAGTTCTCAATTTAGCTGATCTGGGACTTGGTTTATAGTAATTCTAATTTGTTTATACTAATTTTTTCTATTTTCAACATGTTAAGCGAAATCATTCACTACGAATTCAATTCTTAACCAAATCGATCCATTCAAATTGCGTTGTTTTCGTTTTATAGAGGAGAACAACAATCATCCATCAATTTAAAGTTTCCATCACGAATTCATCATCAACTTTAGTCCCAAAGTACACCAAAACACACATTACAATCAAAACCCAAATTCCTCTTCTTTAGTATAAATACATGAATTTGATTTCTGAAAATTGGTTTCTAGATGACCATTATCAAATTATAAATATCTAATAACATATATAACATCGTAACCCACAAATTCATTAACCAAGACTCCAATTTTAAAAGAAATTCAAGAACACATAAACTAGAAATATAAACAAGATTATGTACATTTAATTCCTTAAGAAATAAAATTAACTTTATCGGTAAAATTATAATTTCTATTCAACTATTATAATCATAACATTATTTAACAAATTCTCACTTCTCTAATTTAATTATTTAATTAAATTATAATATCACTATTATATATAAAGTAATAAAATACATATAAATCTCATCTATTTTATCACACTTAAATAAACTATCCCATAACAATTTTTATCAAATATTTATTTAATACCATAAATATTCATTTTATTCCATAAAGTTTCCAACTAAAATATTTAATGTATTTAATAAATTTTTACTCATGATTATACTAACATTTACATTTTCATGCAATATATTATCTTCTCACTTTATTAAATCAATTATACTCAGTATTAATTCACTATTTTAATTAAGTGAATTATTTACACTATTTATGAAACTTAACTCATAATAATTTTCATTGCCCATAAGGCATAACAATTAAAATTATATTATCTCATAACATAATTTCAACTTAATTAAATTAACTAATATTATTTAATTTCTTTAATAGTTTAATTAACTATTAAATCTCACATTCTCCAACATATGAATATATATAATTCTCTTCACACCAAATCACATAATTTAAAATATATACACCTCATAATAAGAATTTTAATTATTAAATTTTAATTTTAATAACTTATGAAAATTCGGGTTGTCACAAATCCCCTTTAATAGGGTTGTTCATCTCAGCTTTAATCAATAGGTTCTGTACCAAAGGAATTAGCTTCAAAGGAATTTTAGATCTTTAGAACACTCATCAGCCAAGTACTGATTGAATCAAATAGAGATCAATAAATATTCAAGAGTTTGATTACAATATCTTCATGAACAAGATATATCGATGAATTAATAAGAGATAGAGTACCAATGGTTTCTAAATTGAATAAGTGTTAGTCATCGACTACAAGCTTTCAAAACTATAGGAGTACATAAGCAAACCGAAGAAAGTTTGGTTTGGATTGACTTCAAGGGTGATTTAGTTTATAGAACATTCATCAACTAAGGATTAGCTGAATCAACAGAACAGTCGCTAGTCAACTAAAAGTTGGGTACAATAATGTAATATTATACAATGACATTGGTGATCAAAGATCAAACAACAATTATTCGTAGTTGAATAAACACCTTTCTTACAATAAAATTACAAACTTTGAATACCCAAGCAATCTCAATTGGAATGAAGAATCAAAGATTAATTAACTTGCTCAATAGAAAGTAGAGTTTAGAAACTTCCTCAACAATAAATTAGGGTTATAGAACTTGTATAACAATAATAAGTTAGGAATAAAAACTTGCATAATGAAAGATTAGTGTTAGAGAACTTTCTCAATTAAATAATAGATTCAAGAAACCTTCATAACATAAAATTATGGTTAAGAGACTTGCATAAGTACAACAAAATCACGGTGAAAAGAAAACCTTATTGAATAATCAAGTAGCAAATTAAGGTTAGGGAACTTGCCTCTTGTATAATCTATACAATTATAACTCACGTACTCCAATGTCCTACACATACCATTACGATTACCACATCAATTAGCTACATACACATTATCCTCATAGATTAAATTCTCATCTTAGTTAAGTTATAACCTTTAGCTTAAAGTCTACCATATTAATCAAGCGCATAACACAAATCTAAAAACTCACTAAAATATAACATAAGACTTTTAACATCCAAATCACATTCTCAACTCTTACAATGTCGAGTTTTAATCTTATCTAACTTGCTAATCAATAACTTTCAATATTCACATTTAGTATTATATCATCACTACAACATGTTATAACATCTTACTATAAGCCTAACACATTATCATGCTCATTAGACAAGGTTACAATAACACGCTATGGACTGAAAACAAAAGACATAAAATAGATTATGTCAAGGGAGGGCGCAATTGCTTGTTTCCTTTTTAACATTATCTTAGATTCTTATTTGGTGCACATATACAGAATTACACAATGGGATTTTAAGCACTATTCTTCAACCCAAAACTCCAATTCCTTCAATTCCACGTCAACATGGATAAACACATACATTATACAGCTTACCAGGATCACATAACATATATACATAACTATTACAACAACCAAAATCACTTGGCAACTGATTTAGAACTCTCAAATTCCAAGTTTATGGAAAATCCCATATTTTAGCATCTTTAACGAAATTATACACTATAGATTCGTTATTCAACCAAATCGATTCATTTTAATTGCATTTATTTCGTATCTGAATGTATTAACACAAACCATTTCTAATTTATAGATTAACACGTGATTAAACCCCTAATTTTGGTCTCAAAGTAAGCCAAAATACATATATTATTACATAACAAAGTTCTTCATCCTAAACATGTTTCCATGGATTTTGATTTCTGAAAATCGTTTCTAGACAACATATACATATTATAATCATCTACCAACATATATATAACATCTATTTTATCAAATCATCCCATACAATCCAAGTTTCAAAATAAAACTCCAAGTACACATATACTAAAGTTCTTAGAATAGGTTATTACCTCTTTGATTCTTGGAATATATATATTATAATCTTATTTATCAACTTATTAAACCCCTAATTTAATTATCAAATTAAATTAACACATCTCCATCACACAACATTACAATTATTTAACTCAATAAATATATCCACTAAAATATTTATTTATTTCAAGCCCCGTAATCACAACGCAATTAATTCATCCGTTACATTCTTCCCCTTAAAAAGATTCTCCTCCTCGTAATAGCTATACAAATCGGGATAATCTTCCACCATTTTGTCTTAGAGTTACCACACATAGCTTGTACATCATTGTGGTTTCTCCGCACAACCTTAATAGAAGGTATTGCTTTGTTTCGAAAGTACTTGTTCTTTCCTATCAACCATCCGAATAAGAACTTATTCGTAAGATAAATCTTTCTTAAATTGTAATGGTTCATACTTTATGACATGTTTATAATCCGCTTTATAATAACACTTAAATGTGAAAAACGTTATGAATTTCACAAAACTCAAAGGGTCCAATGAACAAAATTAGCGATTTTAAATTCTCTATTATGTTGGTGTTGATCAAGATATTCACTTTGACAATTTTTGCGGTCTATTATACCAACTTCGCCCTAGCAATAGCCAATGTTCTCCTTCCATACAATGCTTCATATAACGCCATACCAATGCTTTTCGTGTTATCCTCTGTCAGAGGCAAACTTAACTAAAGATAAATGTTCATTCTAATCCCTTTGAAATCCATTACACAACCGCTTAACATTTCTTCCAATATTTGGATTGTCCATCCATTCGGCCCACTAGTTTGCAAACGTTATGACGCACTCATTTTGAATCGTGTTTCAACGCTTACGACCGATATTGAACCACCGTATCTTGAGATAATTTCTTCGACATATAACTTTTCTAATTAATCCAAATAAAATCTAATTTTTAGAAATCTTCGAATGTCTTGATTCATTTTCGTGTCCCTACTTGAATCGAATATCTCGAACTATAAGTTTTATGAAAAACTACATCTTCCAAATAGTGGCGTAACTCTAGTTTCTTTCTTCAAATCTCAACAACCCTTTAGTATTTTGAAACATCCTTCCTTCTTTTTGAGTCAAGGCTTCTTTTACTATGTCCAATAAAGTCGAACTTTTTTTCGAATAACTTCCCTTCTAACTTCTCTTACCCATAACTAAACCATTTCAATTATAAAACCATGTTGAGCAGCTTAACATCATCCTATGTAAAGATACCCTTCTCATAATTTATGGTCCGTATATATCTCACAAATCTTCGTAAAAATAATACCTCCAAACATTTATCACAACTACAACTAACTTTAGATCGAACGACACCCTTCCTTATAATTTTTTTTTTAATCAAAACGTTTTTAGAAACAACGCTTTATCCAAATTCTATTTTGAAAACTTTACATTTTCCGCAAACTTTACAACAACCTCTTAGCTTCGATCGCAACCTCAGTCTAAGCGACTCGCCTAGGAAAATAAAATATTACCTTTAACTTCCTCAAAGTCAAAAGGTTAAGATACTTCCATTGACAACCAATTCTTGCCCTACAACTTCGTTCTAGTTCGTTTAGCTTCAAAAGGAGCAATCCTATCACTCTCATATTCCAAACGATGCGTACAACTCACACAAGTCTTCGCTGAGGGAATCCTTTATATTTGCTTCATTATTTCTTTACAATTTGCAAACAAAGAGGTGATTAGGAGTCCTACTACTTCGTTCTAGTTTGTTTAGAATTAAAAGGATCAATCCTACGAATTTTGTATTCAAAACGATGCGTACAACTCATAAAAGTTTTTGTTTAGGGAAACCTTCTTATTTGTTTCATTATTTCTTTAAAATGTACAAACAAATAAGTGATTATGTAACGGGTTGAATTTATTGAGTCGTGATTATGGGGACAGAATCCTTTTAAGGGGGGAAAGATGTGACGAATGAGATTTTTGTAATTTATTTTTAATATTAATTGAAGTAAATAAATATTTTCGATGATTTAATTATTAGATTAAATAATTAATTGATGTAATTGTGATAGATTAATTTAATTATATGTGTTATATTAATTAAATTAATGTGGAGAATAATTATTATTCAAGTATGTAATTATGTGAGCTTATTGAATTAAAAGAAATATTTAATAAGCCTAATGTTATTTTAATTAATTTAATAATTAATTAGAGATTTAATAATTTGATATAAGTAATTAATGAGAAAATTAATTATATGACTATGTGAATTTATGAGAAATTATTATATTTTATTTAAATTAAATGATATTTTTAATCAATAAATGGGTGTGACACGATTTAAACTATAAAGATAAGAGATTTATTAAATTAAAGGATTTTGAAAATCAATTAAAGCTTAGCCAAACAATTAGAGGTTGGAAGCAAGTAAATTATCGGGTTAATCACCTCAATGCGGGCCTTTCTTTTATTATATATGTATTCTTATTATTTCTTTATTTCTAAGTCTAAGAACAAAACAATCACAGAGAGAAATTGAGAAGTCTGAAGGAAATTGTGAGTGTGTAATCAAACAAATAATTGTGAAAGGTTTATCATTGATCATCTCTTCTAATCTACACTTTGGGTAATCTCTTCAAACCCAATTTCTATTTTACATTGTTTAAGTTTCATAAATATGGCTTTCAATGTTTTTCAAAGTCTCTATAATTGGAAAATGGTATGATTATGGATTTGTATATGTGTTAAATGTCACCATATCATATTTGATTATATATATATATATATATATATATATATATATAAACCATATCATCAAGATAATAAAAAACATGTCGTATATGTTGCTCAAAACTTACAGAGTATGGGTTATGGCCATATGGCCTTATACGTGATTTTAATATGTCAAACATAAATGTTTTTGTAAAATTTCCACTCTTATTTTATTATGCATGTTGATACGAAGAGACCAAACCTTAAATGAACGGATTCGGTGTTATAATGAATCCGTAGTATTAATTTTCATGATTTATGTTCAAAACCTTCAAGAACATCAAGAACAGTCAAAATTACATATTTTAATTATGTAATTATGTGTTTTAATGGGTTAAAATCATTATATAAATGTTGGGTAGTGATTATGTATGAATTATATCATGTGGGTATGTCTAAATTCGTGTAGAAAATAAGAAATTGGTAGAAATTGGCATGTTCTGCGATTTTTCGCGAATTAAAATTCTCAAGAATCTACGCCAGCGCCTGTCATGCAGTCGTTCATGTAACATAGGGCCACCGTCATAAAGTAAATTCAATTCAAGAAGCTTGTACAAGCAAGCGTAACGAAGATTTAATAAAAAGGCCATAGCAAATACCACTCTCTAGAATGTTTAGAAATGACTTATTTTTAAATGTTCAAGTCTAGCAATGTAATAGCAACTTACTTTAATAAACATAAAAATATGTTAGAAGTATAATGAGATGTTAAAATAGTTACTTAACATGTAAATAACATAATTACATATGGATGGAATTATTGAATACATAATTGGCTTGTTATTTGTGAAGTGTAAATTATGTGACAATGAATGTGATAAATTGACTAAGTATAGTCATAACCAAAGTTAGACAAAAAGAATGAAGTTACTATGATTAGTTACGTTATAATTGACTGGTATTGTGAATGTAAATGATATGTAGGATTTAAATCAAGGAACGAGTTTAATTAACGTGTAATCTACGCACGAAGCAAGTTTCCTAACCATACTTGTTATCATTATTCAAGTTATAAATCAAGTTCATTAGTTATGTTAAAGATTTACTATCTTTTGAAAGTATGACTCTGTTATACAATAATTGTTCTATTGTATACCAATTGAGATTGTTATTCATTATAAATATCATTTATTGTTGAACCTTGTTAGACTAGCGAATCCTTATTGATTCAACTAGTCCTTAATTGATGAACGTTCTAAATTCATAACCCTTATTGAATTATCCAAACCAAACTTCCTTTGGTGCGGACTCGAATGTCAAACTGAGATGAACAACCCTCAGATAGGGATTTCTTATGCAAGCGTTAGCTGTTAAGATATTGTGCATGCAAGATGGTACTAAGGGCTGACCCCCCTAAGTATGAGTAGAAAGGTCCATAGTCTTATGACTGTTAAAAGTTTCAAGTATAACCCTTGTTAACCTAGGACATAGTTCAAGATCTTATGACCCTCAGAAATATTTTGATTCTTGTTACTCATTCTTGATTCAAAAGTTTAGCTTTTATTTCAGAAGACTTTGATTCACTCACATGTTATTATACATTGTTATTTCATTATTTTACTTGTGGGCAATAGTGCTCACTCTTGCGTAATAATAACATTAAAGTTAAGAACGAAAGAACCGACGAGCCTTCTACTAGTAAAGGCAAGGGCAAGGTTAACAAATGTTGAAGACTTGTATTTATGAGATGATGAATTTATGTTTTAAGACTTAATGTTGTTAAGACTTATTAGTTATTTATGTTTCCGCACAGATGTTTAAAGTTAGTTTAACTTTGGATTGTATTTATTATTAGGATGTTGTAACCCCATAAGGGGAGGATTTTATTTCTATCTATTGCATGGTTTGCATTTATTATGGGTAGATAGATAGATGATATTTGTACAGTGAACACCAAATCCCGTGGAATTTAAGTACCTGGATTTGGGGGTGTCACAAGTTGGTATCAAAGCCGTAGGTTATGAACCTTAGGTGGGGGAACAACCTTAGGTAGTAGCCTTATAGAAAGAACATAGTGATGGAAAACTCTTATCGAGTTCTAGGAAATGAATTTTTGTAATTCATTGAAGATAATAAAAGACTTTATGTGCTTCTATGTTAAATTATGTGCTCACTAGTACAACTTAGTAACTAAAACTTGAAATTTTATTCTTAGGATGTCGGATGTTAGAGGAACTAGTCGAGCAGGGGAGGAGGAACCCGAGTACCTACAGTACCTATAGAGGAGGAGCCTCAGAGACATTCATGTCGTTAGGGAACAGTTGGTACAGAGGGAGTCATCTCCATTGATCACCGTTGTTGGTCAGGAGCATGAACCTGAGACTGATCCTGAGGAGGATCCTGAGGAGGAATTTGAAGAGGAAGAGGAAGAAGAGGAGTTTCCACAACACTCCATTGATGCTGAGATGTACGATATACATTATAATGCACCGTAACGTAGAGTTACGAGATGAGGTGCATGATCTGACTGAGCGGGCGATTATTCAGCAGATTACTCTCGAGCAGAAGGAGAGGGAGATTTCGACTCTTCACTCACGACTGGGAAATGTAGAATGGGATTTGGTCCACGAGAAGGGTCAAACCGAAGATAAGACCGCAGAGATAGAAAGTTGAAGAAGGTATTGAAGGATAGCTCTGAAAGGCTGATCATAGCAGAGGAAGGCTTGGTAAGAGAGTCACGTCGTGCTGATCTTGCAGAAGAGGACGGTCGTGCAAAGAAGGCGAAGCTTGGGGAGACATACTCTACACTTAATCATGCAATGGATGAGGCCCAAGATCGAGTTTTGAGGTACCCCATCCAGTTTGAAGGACTTCCATCGTATATGCTGGATCGCAGGATGATGTCTCGCATCATGGAAGAGGAGCGTAGCAAGGCTATTCAGCGTCTTGACAGACAGTGATAGAATTTGTTTAGTTATGTGATATACTTATCTAGTATTTAGATGTAAATTCCGATGTGGTTATGAACAAAGGAATATTTTAATATTTAAATCCTGAAGACTCTTTATCTCAGGATAGTTGATGTAAATAGAAGTGATGCTATCGTTTGATGTAAAACTTTTGATTTGAATGAATATATATATCAAGTTGTTTGAGATAATGTGTTAAATGATTATGTTAAATTGTTGAATAATGCCTTAACTATTTAGAGAAATAAACAAAGATCTAATAAGCATATATTTTAACAGAATTATGCCGCCAAGAAGAAGACAACAACGTCAACCAGCTCAGGATGAGTCTACGAATAACAACAATAATACCATTGCTAATCCCGTTCAGTAGTTGGTTAACTTACTGACTGGAGCAATGAATAATCAACCTCAAGCTCCACCAAATACTACGTTTAAAGATTTCAAGGCGGTGGGACCGCCAGAGCTTAAAGGGTCCATGAACCCGATCGAGGCTCAAACGTGGGTTATGGAGATGGAGAAGGTTTTCGACTTTTCTAGGGTTAGAGAAGACCAGAAGACTGCTTTTGCAACGTTTATGCTAAAGTCTGAAGCTAGCTATTGGTGGCAAGCAAACAAAGTTCATGGAGGTGAAGGTGTAATTACTTGGGAGAGATTTAAAGAGATGTTCTTCGAGATGTATTTCCCGACCAGCTCGCAGAACCAGATGGAGGTTCAATTTCTGGAATTGAAGCAGGGAAATATGAGCGTACCTGATTATGCAGCTAGATTCAATGAGTTGGTGAGATTCGGCCCGAATCAAGTACACACGGACGAGAGAAAAGTCAGAAGATTCAAACAAGGACTAAAGCCCTGGGTATATAGTAAAGTATCAATGTTTTAGAAAAACACTTTTGTCGGAGTACTGGAAAAGGCCATCCTCGCTGAAGGTGGAAGCGATGTAGTGACCAAGTACAATCAAGATCAGAAGAAGAAGAGTGAAAGTGAAGGAAATAACAAGACTAGTGGAAGTGGCACAGGAGGTGGTAATTTTAATCAGAAGAAAAGGTGGAATGACAACTCATCATCTGGGGAATCAACAAGGAAGTCAAGAAAAGAATCAAGCATGCCCGACCAAGTGGAAAGCTCATCCGGGAGTTTGTATGAAGGGAAAAAGAGTGTGCTACAATTGTGGTCGAAGGCCGAAGGCCACATAACGCCCTAACCCAAAGCCTGCTAACTTGTGGTTCAAAAGATCAGGATCGAGAGAGGGGGGATCGAGGAGGAAATCGGGAAAAACAAAAAGTGGAAAAGCCTTGACTATCACCGGACCAACCGCAACCAACCAACCGACCGCCAGGACTTTCAACACGACGCAGAAGGATCGCGATTCGGCCTCGTGATGTGGTGTCAGGTATCATTCCGATCAATAAAATTAATGCTTATATTTTATTTGATTCGGGTGCTACTTGTTCCTTTATATACGATGACTTTACTAATAGTTTAGATTTGCTTAAAGATGAGTTGGAATATCCCATGAACATAAAAATTGCGAATAGAGAGATAATCCCTGTTAAGTACGTGTATAAGAACTGTAGAGTGGATATTAAGGGTAATATCATGAACGTAGATCTTATCCCTATTCGAGCTGGGGAATTTGACGTTATATTGGGAATGGACTGGTTATTCAATTACGGGGTTGTAATTGATTGCCAAAAGAAGCGTATTAACTTTATGACTCCGTCAAATGTTGTGTTTTATGGTAGCAAGTCGCCTAGACAAGCGAGTTGTCGACGATGATGATGCAGCCGTGAAGTTATTAAGACAAGGCATGTAGGATACTTAGCTTATATAGTCGATAAATCGAAAAAGAGAATCCGAAGGTAGAAGAAATACCGATTGTGAGGGACTTCGTCGACGTATTTCTAGACGATTTGCCAGGACTTCCACCAGATAGAGAGGTAGATTTCGTGATCGATTTGGCTCCCAGAACTGCTCCAATATCGAAGCCACCATACTGAATGGCACTAGTAGAGATGAAAGAACTAATGGTACAACTACAAGAATTACTGGACAAGAAGTACATTCAACCGAGCATATCGCCGTGGGGAGCGCCGATGTTGTTTATGAAAAAGAAGGATGGATCGATGCGGCACTACATTGACTACAGAGAACTGAATAAGGTCACGATTAAGAATTGATATCCATTACTGAGGATCGACGACCTGTTTGATCAATTGAAGGGAGCGAGATACTTTTCCAAGATAGACTTGAGGAGTGGTTATCATCAACTGAAGGTGAGGCCAGAGGATGTACCGAAGACAACGTTCAGAACGTGATATGGTCACTACGAATTTTTGGTAATGTCATTTGGTCTAACGAATGCTCCTGCAGTATTTATGGGACTAATGAATGGTGTGTTCAAACTGTTTTTGGACAAATTCATAGTGGTATTTATAGACGACATTTTGGTATATTCTAAAACCAAATAAGAACACGAAGAGCATTTGAGATTAACGTTGGAGGTCTTGAGAAGGGAGAAGTTGTATACTAAGTTTTCGAAATGTGAATTTTGGATCGAGCGAGTACAATTTCTAGGTCACGTGATCGATAAAAACGGAATTTCAATAGATCCATCAAAAGTTGAAGTCGTGATTAACTGGGATCAGCTGAGAACGCCGTCAAAAGTAAGAAGTTTTCTTAGATTGGCAGGATATTATAGAAGATTCATTCAAGAATTTCCCAAGATTGCAAATCCGCTAACGAATTTAACTCAAAAAGCTGTGAAATTTGTTTGGACGGATAAGTGTGAGGAAATTTTCAAGAATTGAAGAAGAGGTTGAGTACGGCACCTATGTTATCTCTCCCGGATGATACAGAAATTTTGTTGTTTTTTAGTGACGTATCGCATAAAGGACTTGGCTGTGTGCTTATGCAAAACGGCAGAGTCATTGCGTATGCATCACGATACTTGAAAGATTACGAGAAGGGATATCCAACCCACGACTTGGAGTTAGCTGCAGTAGTTTTTGCTTTGAAAATTTGGAGGCACTATCTCTACGGGGAGAAGTGTGAAATATATACATACCACAAGAGTCTGAAATATATTTTTACACAGAAGGACTTGAATATGCGTCAAAGAAGGTGGTTGGAGTTAATTATTGATTACGACTGTGAGATTTTATACCATCCAGGTAAAGCAAATGTGGTTGCCGACGCCTTAAATAGAATGGGTCATGAGAAATTGATGAGGTTGACTGCTCAGGAGAAGCTAATTGCAGATATGGATAAACTGGAGTTGGAAGTGAAGTATCCTATGGAGATTGATAAGAAGCTATTTTAGATGTAATCTGGTACAACTCTACTAGATAAAGTAAAGGAGGCTCAGCTTCAGGACGAAGAATGTAAAAAGGTGACAAAGAAGATATCTGAAGGAACTGAATAGAGATTTAAGATGGATAAGGAAGGAATACTGAGATTTGAAAGTAGAATTTGGGTTCCGCCAGTACAAGAGATTAAGGAAGAAATTTTGAGGAAGGCTCATAGTTCTTGATATTCGATTCACCCTGGTAGTACCAAAATGTACCAAGATCTTCGACAACATTTCTGGTGGCCAAATTTAAAACGAGATGTTGCAGAATGGTTGCCAAGTGTCTTACCTGTCAGAAAGTGAAAGCAGAACATTAGAGACCAAATGGATTGCTTCAACCGTTGGAAATTCCAGAATGTAAATGGGAACATATTACAATGGACTTCGTGGTTGGCCTTCCGACGACTCAGAAAGGCTACGACGCAAAGATGGGTTATCGTCGACCAATCGATTTAAATCCAAGACACTTCCTTCCGATCAAAATCAGATTCAATTTAGATTAGTTGGTGAGGTTATACGTAAAAGAGGTTGTTTCGAGGCACGGAGTGTTGGTGTCAATTGTTTCCGATAGGGATCCGCGTTTTACATCGAACTTCTCGAAACGTCTATAGGAATGCATGGGAAAGCAATTATAATGAGTACAACATACCACCCTCAAATGCAGTATGGATGAGCGAAAGAACGATTCGTATATTAGAAGATATGCTAAGAGCTTATGTGATGGACTTTAAAGGAAATTGGGATGATCACTCACCGTTAGTAGAGAGTTGGCTACAACAACAACAGTTACCACGCTAGTATAGGCATGCCACCTTATGAAGCGTTATATGGCAGAAAGAGCGTAACTCCACCTTTATTGGGATGAAGTTGGCGAAAGACAATTGCTAGCCCGTAATTGGTACTGCAGACAACAGTAAATAATAGTCAAGTGATCCGAGCACGACCGGTAGCAGCTCAAGATGATAAAAGAAATACGTTGATCCACACCGTAAAATGTTGAATTTGAACCGTAGTTACGTGTTCTTAAAGGTCTCTCCTTGGAAGGGAAAGATTAGGTTCAAAAGAAAGGAAAATTGAGCCCAAGATTCATTGGACCCTTTTCAAGTACTACGAAGAATCGGAGAAGAAGTAAAGCGCGACGAGGTAGCCCTACCTCCAAAGACTCGAGAATGTCCACAACGCCTTCCATGTTTCGTTTACTTAACCCTACAAAGCCGATTACAAGCATGTAATTGAATACTTAACCCTTACATTTTGAAAAAGACTTATCTTACGTAAGAAATTCTGCTCAAATTGTGTGCATAAAAAAGAACAAGTTCTCATAAATAAAGTAATACCTTCTGTTAAGGTAATTTGGAGGAACCAAAATGCTGAAGAAGCTACGTGGGAACTCGAAGAGAATATGATGAAGAATTACCCTCATTTATTTACTTAAATTATGTGAAAGCGATTTTGGGGACATAATCTTTGTATGGGGGAGAATGTAACGGGTTGAATTTATTGAGTCGTGATTCTAGGGACAGAATCCTTTTAAGGGGGGAAAGATATGACGAACGAGATTTTTGAAATTTATTTTTAATATTTATTGAAGTAAATAAATATTTTTGATAATTTAATTATTAGATTAAATAATTAATTGATGCAATTGTGATAGATTAATTTAATTATATGTGTTATATTAATTAAATTAATGTGGATAATAATTATTATTCAAGTATGTAATTATGTGAGCTTATTGAATTAAAAGAAATATTTAATAAGCCTAATGTTATTTTAATTAATTTAATAATTAATTAGAGATTTAATAATTTGATATAAGTAATTAATGAGAAAATTAATTATATGACTATGTGAATTTATGAGAAATTATTATATTTTATTTATATTAAATTAAATAATATATTTGAGTTATTTTATAATTCGGTGTGACACAATTTAAACTATAGTATAAGAGATTTATTAAATTAAATGATTTTGAATCAATTAAGGCTTGCCAAACAAGATCCTAGTAGAGGTTGGAAGTAGTTAACCATTATTGGGTTAACTGACCACTCAGTGCGTCAGTTCCTTTCATTATATACGTATTCTTATTATTTCTTTATTTCTAAGTCTAAGAACAAAACAATCACAGAGAGAAATTGAGAAGTCTAAAGGAAATTGTGAGTGTGTAATCAAACAAATAATTGTGAAAGGTTTATCATTGATCATCTCTTCTAATCTACACTTTGGGTAATCTCTTCAAACCCAATTTCTATTTTACGTTGTTTAAGTTTCATAAATATGGCTTTCAAAGTTTTGTAAAGTCTCTGTAATTGGAAAAAGGGTATGATTATGGGTTTGTATATGTGTTAAATGTCACCATATCATATTTGATTATATATATATTATGTAAACCATATCATCAGTATCATAAAACATGTCGTATATGTTGCTCAAAACTTACAGAGTATGGGTTATGGCCATATGGCCTAATACGTGATTTTAATATGTTAAACATAAATGTTTTTATAAAATTTCCACTCTTATTTGATTATGCATGTTGATACGAAGAGATCAAACCTTAAATGAACGGATTTGGTATTATAACGAATCCGTAGTATTAATTTTCATAATTTATGTTCAAAACCTTCAAGAACATCAAGAACAGTGAAAATTACATATTTTAATTATGTAATTATGTGTTTTAATGGGTTAAAATCATTATATAAATGTTGGGTAGTGATTATGTATGAATTATATCATGTGGGTATGTCTAAATTCGTGTAGAAAATAAGAAATTGGTAGAAATTGGCATGTTCTGCGATTTTTCGCGAATCGCAAATTTCAGAATCGGTACGCCAATGGCGCAACACATGAATATCTGCTTAATTCCCGCACGCCGCAATTCTTGTACCATCGCCGTCTCATAGCTAGGTCTCAAGCCCACAAGCGAAGACTTAATACAACAAAGGGCGCCAATAGCAACGCCACTCTCGAGAATGTTCAAAAATAACTTATTTTTAAATGTTCAAGTCTAGCAGTGTAATAACAACTTAATTTAATAAATATAGAAATATGTTAGAAGTATAATGAGATGTTAAAATAGTTACTTAATATGTAAATAACATAATTACATGTGGATTGAATTATTGAATACATAATTAGCTTGTTATTTGTGAAGTGTAAATTATGTGACAATGAATGTGATAAATTGACTAAGTATAGTCATAACCAAAGTTAGACAAAAAGAATGAAGTTGCTATGATTAGTTACGTTATAATTGACTGGTATTGTGAACGTAAATGATATGTAGGATTTAAATCAAGGAACGAGTTTAATTAACGTGTAATTTACGCACGATGCAAGTTTCCTAACCCTACTTGTTATCATTATTCAAGTTATTAATCAAGTTCATTAGTTATGTTAAAGATTTAATAACTTTTCAAAGTATGAATCTGTTATTCAATAATTGTTTTATTGTACACCTATTGAGATTGTTATTCATTATAAATATCATTTATTGTTGAACCTTGTTAGACTAGCGAATCCTTATTGATTCAACTAGTCCTTAATTGATGAACGCGTTCTAAATTCGAAACCTTATTGAATTATCCAAACCAAACTTCCTTTGGTGCGGACTCTAATGTCAAACCGAGATGAACAACCTCAGATAGGGATTTCTTATGCGTTAGCGTTAAGATATTGTATTACGTGATGGTACTAAGGGCTGATCCCCCTAAGTACGAGTAGAAAAGGTCCATAGTCTTATGACTGTTAATGGTTTCAAGTATAACCCTTGTTAACCTAGGACATAGTTCAAGGTCTTATGACCCTTAAAAATCTTTTGATTCTTTTTACTCATTCTTGATTCAAAAGTTGAGCTTTTATTTCAGAAGTCTTTGATTCACTCGCATGTTATTATACATTGTTATTTCATTATTTTACTTGTGGGCAATAGTGCTCACTCTTGCGTAATAATAACATTGCAGTTAAAAACAAAAGAACCGACGAGCCTTCTACTAGTAAAGGCAAGGGCAAGGTTAACAAATGTTGAAGACTTGTATTTATGAGATGTTAAATTAATGTGTTAAAACTTAATGTTGTTAAGACTTATTAGTTGTTTATGTTTCTGCACAGATGTTAAAGGTTAGTTTAACCTGAGATTGTATTTATTATTCAGATGTTGTAACCCCATAAGGGGATGATTTTATTTCTATCTATTGCATGGTTTGCATTTATTATGGGTAGATAGATAGATGATATTTGTACAGTGAACACCAAATCCCGTGGAATTTAAGTACCGAATTTGGGGTGTCACAGATTAGGCGTCGTACTACATCGTTCTAGTTGGTTTAACATCAAATGGAGCAATCCTATCACTCTTGCATTCAAAATGAGGCGTACACCACACACAAGTTTTTTTGAGGTAATTTTCTTTTTTGCTTCATTATTTCACTTAAATTGGAAAAAAAGTTGATTTAGAGTCCTAGTACATCATTCTAGTTCGTTTAGCATCAAATAGAGCAATCCTATCACTCTCATATTCAAAACGATGCGTACAACTCACACAAGTCTTCGTTTAGTTAAACTTTCTTTTTTGTTTCAATATTTCTCTTAAATTTGCAAACAAATAGGTGATTAGGACTTCTACTATTTGGTGTAGTTTGTTTAGCGTAAAATGGAGTAATTTTATCACTCTCGTATTCAAAATGATGCGTACAACTCTCATAAGTCTTCGTTTAGTGAAACCTTCTTATTTGCTTCATTATTTCTTCTAAATTTGCAACCAATAAGGTGATTAGGAGTCCTACAACTTCGTTCTAGTTTGTTTAGCATTAAAAGGAGAAATCTTATCACTTTCACATTCAAAACATTGCGTACAACACACACAAGTCTTCGTGTGGGGAGACCTTCTTATTTTTTTAATAATTTCTTCTTAATTTAAAAACAAAGAGGTAATTAGAAGTTCTACTACTTCGTTTTAATTTATTTAGCATGAAAAGGAGATATCATATCACTCTATTATTCAAAACGATGCGTACGAACTACAAAAGTCTTCATTTAGGGAAACCTTCTTATTTGCTTCATTATTTCTTTTAAATTTGTAAACAAAGAGGTGATTAGGAGTCCTACTACTTTGTTCTTGTTTGTTTAGCATCAAAAGGAGCAATCCTAAAAATCTTGTATTCAAAACAATGCGTACAACTCACACTGGTCTTCGTTTAGGGAAACCTTCTTATTTGTTTCATTATTTCTTTAAAATTTGCAAACAAATAGGTGATTAGGAGTTCTACTACATCGTCTTAGTTCGTTTATCATCAAATATAGCAATCCTATAACTCTCGTATTGAAAACAATGCGTACAACTTACACGAGTCTTCGTTTAGTAAAACTTGATTTTGTTCATTATTTCTCATAAATTTAAAGACAAATAGCGGATTGGAGTCCTACTATTTTGTTTAGGGACATTTTCTTTTTTGCTTCATTATTTCTGTTAAATTTGGAAACAAAGATGTGATTTGGAGTCCTAGTACATCGTTCTAGTTTGTTTATCATCAAATAGAGCAATCCTATCACTCTCACATTCAAAACGATGCGTACAACTCACACAAGTCTTTGTTTAGTGAAACTTTCTTTTTTGTTTCATTATATCTCTAAAATTTGCAAACAAATAGGTGATTATGAGTCCTACTTTTTCAGTCTAGCTTGTTTAGCGTAAAATGGAGCAATTCTATCATTCTCGTATCCAAAACGATGCTTACAAGTCTTACAAGTCTTCATTTAGTGAAACCTTCTTATTTACTTCATTATTTCTTTTAAATTTGCAAACAAAAAGGTGATTAGGAGTCCTACAACTTCATTCTAGTTTGTTTAGCATCAAAAAAAGAAATCATATCACTTTCGCATTCAAAACAACGCGTACAACTCACACAAGTATTTGTTTAGGGAAACCTTCTTATTTGTTTCATTATTTCTTTTAAATTTACAAACAAAGAGGTAATTAGGAGTCCAACTACTTTGTTTTAGTTTGTTTAGCATCAAAAGGAGATATCATAACACTCTTTATTTAAACTGATGCGTACGACCCACAAAAGTCTTCGTTTAGGGAAACCTTCTTCTTTGCTTCATTATTTCTTTTAAATTTGGAAACAAATAGTTGATTAGGAGTCCTACTACTTCGTTCTAGTTTGTTTAGCATCAAAAGGTGATATTATATCACTCATGTATTCAAAACGATGTATACAACCCTCAAAAGTATCCGTTTAGGGAAAACTTCTAATTTGTTTCATTATTTATTTGAAATTTGTAAACAAATAGGTGATTAGGAGTCCTACTACATCATTCTAGTTCGTTTAACACCAAATGGAGCAATCTTATCACTCTCACATTCAAAACAATTTGTACAACTCACACAAGTCTTCGTTTAGGAAAACTTTCTTCATCTTTTCATTATTTCTATTAAATTTGCAAACAAATAGGTGATTTGGAGTCCCACTATTTTGTTCTAGTTTTTTTAGTATCAAAAGGAGCAATCCTATCACTCTCATATTTAAAATGATGCGTACAACTTACACAAGTATTCGTTTAGGGAAACCTTCTTATTTGCTTCATTATTTCTTTTAAATTTGTAAATAAAGAGGTGATTAGGAGTCCGACTACTTTGTTCTTATTTTTTAGCATCAAAATGAGATATCATATCACTCTCTTATTAAAAATGATGCATATGACCCACAAAAGTCTTCGTTTTGGAAACCTTCTAATTTATTTCATTATTTCTTTGAAATCTGCAAACAAATAGATGATTAGGAGTCCTAGTACATCGTTCTAGTTTGTTTAGCATCAAATGGAGCAATCTTATGACTCTCGCATTCAAAACGATGCAAACAACTCACACTAGTCTTCCTTTAGAAAAATTTTTTTTGTTTCATTATTTTTCTTTAATTTGCAAACAAATAGGTGATTAGGAGTCTTACTACTTGGTTTAGTTTGGTTAGCATCAAAAAGGGCAATCCTATAACTCTCTTATGCAAAACGATGTGTACAACTCATACAAGTCTTGGTTTAGGGAAACCTTCTTATTTGCTTCATTATTTCTTTTAAATATGCAAACAAAGAGGTGATTAGGTGTCCTATAACTTCTTTCTAGTTCGTTTAGCATCAAAAGGAGCAATCCTATCACTCTCATTTCAGGATTACATTCTCAACTTATCCCATTATTTATATCAACATTCGGGATTTACATCTACTAACTCTAATAATGCTTCACATAATATACTACTCTATTTATCACGATCTATTAATATTAAGAAGTCGTAAAGCTTCTCTGCGCTCTTCCTCCTTAACACAAAACATCGTCCTACGGTCCAACATGTACCATGGAAAATCTTCAAACTTCTTTGGATAGTAAAAGACTTGGTCCTGGGCCCTAACAATTGCTGAATGGAAAGTGTAGTCCATCTCATTAATATTAGCCTTCTTTGCCTTAACCTTGTCTTCAGCATAATCTGTGCGCTGTGAGGCATTCATCCAAGCTTCTTCAGCTCTCGCACTCTTAGCAGACTCTTCTCTTAGATCGTCCTTCATCTTCTCAATCTCAGCCAGTAATTGCTCCTTCTGACTCTTTGTCTGAACTAGCTTTCACTCCACATTCCCAAGACGTCCATCAAGATCTTGAATTTCCTCATCTTTCTGATCTATATTTGTTTGGCGTTTATCTGCTAGCTCCTCCAACTCTCTGACTCTATCCTATAACTCTATGTTATGGTCATATATCTCATAATACATCCCAGCTGCACTAGAGTTCGGTGGGAACTCTTCCTCCTCCTTAGGGTCCTCTTACGGATCAGACTCAGCTCATGTTCTTGACTCAGGCTCTCGCACTCTTAGCAGACTCTTCTCTCAGATCACCCTTCATCTTCTCAATCTCAGCCAATAATTGCTCCTTCTGATTCTCTGTCTGAACTAGCTTTCACTCCACGTTCCTAAGACATCCATCAAGATCTTGAATTTCCTCATCTTTCTGATCTATAGTTGTTTGGCGTTCATCTGCTAGCTCCTCCAACTCTCTGACTCTACCCTATAACTCTATGTTACGGTCATATATCTTTTATACATCCCAGCTGCAATAGAGTTTGGTGGGAACTCTTCCTCCTACTCAGGGTCCTCCTCCGGACCAGACTCAGGCTCATGCTCCTGACCCATAACAATGATCAATGGAGATAGCTCTCTCTGTACTAACTTCTCCCAGATGGTATGGATGTCTCGGGGCTCCTCCTTTCTACCTACTCAAGGCTCATCCTCCCTAGGCTGACTGGATCCTCTAACATCAGACATCCTGAAAACAAAGTTTTAAGTTTTAGTTACTACTCGGAACTACTCGCGACACATAGGTTGTTAACACTTAGGCACATAAAGTCTTTTATTATCTTCAATGAATTCCTTAATTCATTTCTTAGAACTTGATAAGTGTTTATCACCACTATGTTTTCGACCTCCTATAAGGTTGCTTCCTAAGATTTTTCCCAACCTAAGGTTCATAACCTACAACTCTGATACCAACCTATGACACCCCAAAATCCGGGTACTTCATTCCCATGGGATTTAGTGTTCACTGTCCAAAGAAATAATATCTAACTACCCATAAATGAAACTCAACTTAAGAAAGAAACATACAATTATTAAATACGTTTTTACATAACATCTTCAAATAAAATTTAACAAGTGTTAATCACTTGTTCATCTTTTGTTTGCCCTTACTAGTGGACGGCTCGTCGGATCTTTCAATCTTAGCTGCAATGTTATTATGCAAGAATGAGTAAACAATTGCCCGCGAGTATAACAATAACAATAGATATCACATAAGAGTAATCAATGGACACTGAACAATAGAAAGCCCGACTTTTGAATCAAGAATAGAAACATTATCAAAAGTACATCTGAGGGCCACAAGACCATAAACAATGTCCTAGGTTATTAAGTATATGAAATCCCAAAACCCTAATAAGTCTCGGTTATGTAAATTTTGTGTTTATTAAATAAAATCTCTTCGTTCTGAATGTGTATGGTGTTGTTATATACTCTACTGTAGAAATTTGGTCAAAGAGATTTTTATCCGAAAGTTGATGTCCCTGACACCTCGTGCTTACATTTTTCTTCCGAAATTGGATTTTTTTGTATATGTGTTTTTACAAGCTGCTTTATCGTTCTTACATGGACAAAATTATTTGTCGTACTTAAACTAACAAAATGCTTTGTCGTGCTTCAAAGCACACGCCTGACACACGCTGACACATGTCTGGAACATGCTAGGTACTAAAGTGTAATTAACTTATGTACCAAAGTTTAATAAGCTAGGTGAAAAGTGTAAATAACATAATTAACCTAGGTACTAAAGTGTAATTAAACTGGTTACCAAAGTGTAATAAGCAGGGTGCAAACTGTAATAAGCCAAGCCCCTAACGTGCAATTAGTGAAACTATGTTTTTCTATAAATAGCAAGCTAAGTTCATTCATTTCTTACCATTTTCAAAAGCAATTCAAGAGCAAAAATGTAACAACCCGGGTCAAATCCCGAGTGTAGAACAAAGCAAATCCATCAAAATAAGGCCTCAAACCATTGGCCCAATAGAATCTTCTTGAGTCATCTTAACCCACCACAGGCTCACCGTAAAGGTCATGACTTGAAGGTACTATTAGTAGTAACTTATTTCTTTATATGTCGACAAATTTTTCCCCTATCTTTCTGTGACGCCACCAAAATAGGTATACACAACCCATTTTGAGTTGCCAGATACACGGTACAGAATTCAAATACAAACTTCATTTATACAACTATGGTGCAAAATACGACAACATATATGTTATGAGTTTCGATACAAATATTATTACGTATATAATACGAAAATATTCATACTCAAATTATTACAATGCCCTATAAAATACAACATCAAATATTTCAAGTCTCCAAAGGAGCACGAGAAGATTTATGTTCTCCTCATTCTAATGGAGTGCATTTTGACGATTTAAATGTTAGGTTCTCACCACCCTATTGTTGTTCACCAAAATCAAATATTAAGTGACGTATAATATATGACACACCCATCTTAGGTCCTTAATACAACTATATATTGCATGTCATGCAGTTTTATAATGTATTGAGAAACTTCCACAGTCTCGGAATATCACACTATTCCCCTGTTATCCTCACTCGACCCAGCTACACTCTTAATACCTGAAAGGAATTGTGAAGCAAAAGGGTGAGCATAAATAGCCTAGTAAAGAATATTATGACTAAGAAAATTAATTTATCAATAGCCTTTATCAATAATAAATCAGATATTTAGAACATATGGTAGATGATAATAGTTTTCAACCATAATTGCACCGGAATCAACAATCCATTAGAAGAGTCAAGTTGAAAATAATTTCTACTATCTCCTCCAAATTAAAAGTCTATCGTTAATATTTTATTCCAGTAATACTCATCAACAATTCTTTGTTGTACCCAAGACAAAGAGAACTCTCATCACCTGTCTTCACCTGAACAACCAAAGATTATAGTTAAATTCAAAATTCATATTTATAATCACGTAAATCAACAATCCATCTTTGCACTATGAGCCAAAGACATACAAATTTAAAACCAATTATCAACCAACTTTGCAAGTAAGCCAAAGATATACAACTGTAAAACCAATAATCAACAGTCCATCTTTACATGTAAGCCACATATATACAACTGTATAACCAATAATCAACAGTCCATCTTTGCATGTAAGCCAAAGATATAGAACTATAAAACCAATAATCAACAGTCCATCTTTTCACATAAGCCAAAGATATATAACTTTAAAACCAATAATTAACAATCCATCTTTGCACGTAAGGCAAAGATGATTTTTACCGCATCATTTGTCTGTAAAATAAATAATCCACATCACCGAATTATCCATGCACTACGGGTCAAGGATATTCGTTAGTATCACATCCACGAATTATCCATACACTACGGGCCAATGATATTCATTAGTATCACATCCATGAATTATCCTTGCACTACGGGCCAATGATATTCGTTATTATCACATCCACGAATTATTAATGCAGTACGAGCCAATGATATTCGTTATTATCACCAGTGGTCATAATCATACCAAACAATTGTCCATTAATGGACTACGGGCCAATGAGGACTTTTACCACATCATTTGTAACATTACAGATCATGATTATACCAATACATAATTCATGGTCATAATCATACCATTCAATAGTCCATCTATGCACTACAGGCTCAAGATGATTTTCATTACAATATAAGCATGAGAATGATGAAAATGATATAAGAATTCAGTTAAGTGAGAGCAAGGATAAATTTTAAAGATTTATAATTCAATTTATCTAGAGTTCAAGAATGTCCAAATTTTCAACATGATAACTGCTTTGTGGAGTAAAATTTAAGAATAATATTCAAGCATCAAAAATAATTTGGACAGAAAAGAAATCAATTTTTTTTGTCGTGAATAGTACCGCGAGTGAATAGTACCTGAGTGAATAGTACTTCATGAATAATACCCCGTGAATAGCACTTCGTGAATAGTGTCGTACATATAAATAGTACTGTACATATGAATAGTACCGTACATATGAATAGTGTTGTACGTATAAATAGTGTCGTATTTATGAATAGTACTCTGGCAAGAAAAGATTAAAATTTAATAAGAATGTTCAGAAAAATATTTCAGTGGAACAATACTAGATGAAACTCAAATTTGAAGGATATTCTACTAATTTCTACACTTATCAACATAAGTGTAGAATTAGGAAGATGAAACGAAATAATATTACTTATATACTATAGAGTATGAAAGAAAATATTATTTCTTACGAATATTGAAAAAAAATAATATTTCTTACGAATATTGAACGAAGATAATATTCCTTACGAATATTGAACGAAAATAATATTACTTACGAATATTAAACGAAAATAAAATTCCTTACGAATACGAAAAATAATATAGTAAGCGAATATGAAATAAATAATACCCTTTACTTTAAAAGGAGAGTATTTCTGACTGGTATGGAGTGGTATAGCGGAGATATTCTTAAAGAAAACTTGCACTATTTTCTACACTCAAAATTTCCTTAAACTCAAAAGAAATACGCTCAATATTATAGAAGAAGAATTCTCTGATTCTGGTGTGATTTTTATTTCTAAACTAAGCATCCTATTTATAGGAAAATGACATGATACTATTTAAAAAGAAAAATTACGAACTGTATAGTAATTTTCAAACGAAATCACGAGCAGGATTCTGATTTTTTTTAATTTTACTATGCAGCACTATGCAGTACTATGCAAACACTATGCAGTACTAAGCAAATACTATGCATTACTATGCAAACAATAAAATATAATATATTTTATTTTATATAAAAACAAAACTTATAATATATATATAAGTAATAAAACAAAACTGAGATAACTTTCTACCGACAATTTTGAAAAATGAGTAAGTAGGGGTCCATGTAATAAGCCAAACTTACCACAAATACTTCATAAAAAAAACCCTTCTATTTATCTCAATTCACTTGGTTTCACTAAACACATTTTTAATAACATTTTTTTTCATCATTAATATTATAACTCATAATATTAACAACCAGATCATTCCTATAAAGAGGGGGCTTTCTGATAAGGACTTCTCCTTACTGGCGCACAATTAGGTGACCAAACCCCTTTCCTTAACAAAACTTTCTAGACATTGTCAATAATGCAAATAATAATATGAATAACTTTATCGTCTCAATCATTGATTTAATAATATAAAATATTGTGCAGATGATACTGTGACAATAATTGAATAAAACTTAGTGACTTCTTACGTAAGCATTAATAATAATTATAAAAAAATTGAATACTTTCATTTTATAAAATTTGGGGTCTTATAATCTCCCCTCTTTATGAAATTTTGCCCTCGAAATTTACGTTCTTGGTAGTTCGAAGAGATGAGAATACCTTGCTTTCTTTTCGGATTGTACCTTCCCAGTTATTTCCTTTGAATCATAATTTTCCCATTGCTCATCTCATGTATTTTAGTTATCATTCTAGAATACTTCTTTAAAATAAAGATTAATTGACATATCACAATTTGTTAACTTAAGTAAGAAAATTCAGATTAGGAATGACACACACTAGCGAAGGATATTACTCGTCTCTCCCCTCCTAGTTCTAATCCCGGATCTCCGCCAAAGACCATATCCCTAAGCTCTGATACCATTTGTGACGCCCACAAAATAGGTATACATAACTCATTCTAAGTCTCCAGATACACGGTACAGAATTCAAATACAAACTTCATTTATACAACTGTCGTGCAAAATACAACAACACATATGCTGTGAGTTTTAATACAAATATTGTTACGTATATAATACGACAATATTCATACTCCAATTATTACAATGCCCTAAAAAATATAGCATCAAATATTTCAAGTCTCCAAAGAAGCATGAGAAGATTTCTGTTCTCCTCATTCTAATGGAGTGCATTTTGACGCTTTCAAAGTTGGGTTCTCACCACCCTATTGTTGTTGACCAAAATCAATTATTAAGTGACGTATAATATACGACACACCCATCTTAGGACCTCAATATAATTATAGGGCAAAGGTTCAAAAATATCCCTGATGTTTACACGGATGTCCCACTTTCACCCTAAACTAATTTTTTTTTCCAAAAGTACCCTTAACGTTACAAATTTAAGGTCAATTGTGCCCCTCCAGTTAAAAAAATCCAACTAGACAAACAGACGTGCTAGGCGATTGACACGTGGCGAAAGTAAAATTTAATAATTACTTTTTTTTTCTTTTCTGTTTCTTTTCTCTCTCTTTCGCATCCGATACAATCCCCACCGATCGCCCCTCTTCAAGCCTACAAATCTCTGCCGAGCCATCCTAAAAGCGAGGAGAGTTTGGGACGGAAGAGGCGGCCAAAGCAGACTTATCGCAACAACAAATGGGGACTTATTTAATGCGAAATGAGCATGTGGGGCTTCTACGTGAGTCACGAGATCAATTCATGCTAATTTTGGAATTCTTCACCCCTTTGAAAATAAGGTTAATTTAAACAAAATATTGTTCTAGTTTTGTTCAGAATCATTTTGAAGTACTAACTAAGTTAAATAAGATTAATTGGATTCGGTAAAATGGGGATTTCTTGAAGTTTTTGAAGTTCAAAATCTGTTCTTATGCAAAGTCTAATTGGTTATTTGTATCTCACTACTCTGTTTATGGAATTATTTTAGTAGTTCATAGTCCTTTATTCTTGAATTGCACTCGTCTCTCTCATATACATAAAAATTACCCTACCGATGTTGGTTGGTAATCTAGTTTCAATCTTTTCTTGAACCTCCCCCTCCCCTATAGTATTGTGTTCTTTTAAATAATAATAAATAGTTGGATTAGGCTAATTTGGAGGTTCTTGATATTTAAAGGTTTTTATTAATTAATTAATTTATCTTTTCTCCTGTACATTTTCTTTGGAAACAAAGAATGTTATTGGAATAAATATTGGAGCTAAATATCTGTTTAATTATGTAATGCAGTGAATATGGTTTGCATTTCAGTTGGATGGTTGGGGATATTGTTGTTGTTGTATGCCTGAACTACAATGGCAGAGGAGGGAGAGTACATGAAGTAATTTTGTTAACTCAGATTTTTTATCCCCACAAACCCAAACCCTTCTCGTAACATAAAATACTAAATGAAAGCAAAAAGTAATTTTGTTAACTCAGATTCCTGTTTCAGTTTTGTTATTTTAGAACAGAGGAAGAAAAATGAGAGAGAGAAAACAGAGAAAAAAGGAAGAGAAGAGAGAGAAAAGAAATTTTTTTTATTAAATTTTACTTTCGTCACGTGTCAATCGCCTAGCACGTCCGTATGTCTAGTTGGATTTTTTTAACGGGAGGGGCACAATTGACCTTAAATTTGTAACGTTAAGGGTATTTTTAGAAAAAAAATTAGTGTAGGGTGGAAGTGGGACATCCGTGTAAACATCAGGTGCATTTTTGCACATTTGCCCTATAATTATATATTGCATATCATGCAGTTTTATAATGTATTGAGAAAATTCCACAGTCTCGGACATCACACTATTTCCCTGTTATCCCCGCTCGACCTAGCTACACTCTTAATACCTGAAAGGAATTTTGAAGCAAAAGGGTGAGCACAAATAGCCCAGTAAAGAATATTATGACTATGAAAATTAATTTATGAATAGCCTTCATTAGTAATAAATCAGATATTTAGAACATATAATAGATGATAACAGTTTTCAACCATAATTGCAGCAGAATCAATAATCCATTAAAAGAAGTCAAGTAGAACATAATGTCTACTATCTCCACGAAATTAAAAGTCCATCGTTAATATTTCATTCCTGTAATACTCATCAATAGTTCTTTGTTGTACCCTAGAAAAAGAGAACTCTAATCACATATCTTCACCTGAACCACCAAAGATTATTGTTCAATTCACAATTCATATTTATAATCAGGAAAATCAACAGTCCATCTTTGCACTACGAGCCAAAGATATACAACTATAAAATCAGTAATCAACAGTCCATCTTTGCATGTAAGCCAAAGATATACAACTGTAAAACCAATAATTAACAGTCCATCTTTGCACATAAGCCAAAGAAATACAACTGTAAAATCAATAATCAACAGTCCATCTTTGCACGTAAGCCAAAGACATACAACTATAAAACTAATAATCAACAGTCCATCTTTGCACGTAAGCCAAAGAGGATTTTTACCACATAATTTATCTGTAAAATAAATAATCCACATCACCGAATTATCCATGCACTACTTGTAAGACCCCAAATTTTATGAATAAAGATGAATTTTTCTATAAATATCATTTTTGATTATTATGGTGTGGATTTAATATAATGTTATAGTTGTGGGTAATATGTACAAAATTTACAAAGTATGCAAGTTGTCATAAAATATTCGATTGGTCGGGGAATATTCGTTTTAACAGAGAATATTCGTACGACGGCATAATCATTGGTGGACCCCACAGCGGGATTATTGTTGGAGTGATAAAACGACAAAAATATCTTTTTATAAAAATAACGGCGAAAGTTTTACCGTTAACTGTTGAAATACCCGGTGATAAAAGTACAGTAATACGCGTGGTCGCATAGTAGCACACGGTATTGATTATTGATGCTTACGTGAGAAGTCACTCAATTTTGTTCAATTATTGCTACAGTAATTGCGACATAGTATCTCACGTTATTTGATTCAAATATTGTTGATATTTTATATATTATTAAATCAATAATTGAGACGATACAATTATTCATATTATTATTTGCAATATTGATGATGTCTAGAAAGTTCTTGCCGAGGAGAGGTTTGGTCACCTAATTGCGTGCCAATAGGGAGAAATCCTTATAGGAAAACTCCCTCTTTCCTGGGAATGATCTGGTTGTTAAATATTGCGAATAATAATAATGATGAATAAATGTTGTTAAAACTATTGAGGTTATTTTCATGAAGTATTTATTGTAAATTTTGCTTATTATATGGACCCCCATTTACCCATTTTTTAAAATAATCGGTAGAAAGTTATTCAGTATGTTTTTATATAATAAAGGCGGGGCCACATGGGGGGCCCACGTGTGATGAAATGAATGACTTTGGGGGAAGGATATCTGATTACATTCACGGGTGCGATTTTGTATAATTATGTATTTATATATATATATATTATAATAAGTTTTGTTTTTTTTATAAAAAATAGAATATATTATATTTTATTTGCATAGTATTTTACTATGCAAATTACAAGAATAAATATATATGAATCGGTCATGCCTTGACGCCAATGAATTGCAACTGCTCACCCGTGATTTTATAAAATTCAAATAGTATCATTTCCGTTCTCCTATAAATAGGATGCTTAGTTAGAATTGAAAATCACACAAGATTTAGAGAATTCTTCTTCTATAATATTGAGCGTATTTCTTTTGAGTTTTAGGAAGCTTTTAGTGTAGAAAATATTGAAAGTTTTCTTCAAGAATATCACCGCCATATCAGTCGGAATACTCTTCTTTTCAAGGTAAGGGATATTATTTTTGTTCAGTATTCGTATAAAATAATATTTTCTTCCATACTCTGTAGTATTTAAGTAATATTATTTCCTTTAAGATTTCGAATTCTATACTCATTTTGTTAAGTTTTGGCTTCTGTACTCCCTGAAATTAGTAGAATATCCTTGATATTTGTGCTTCATTCAATATCTTTTTCATGGAAATATTATTCTAAGCATTCTTGATAAGTTTTAACTTTTTTATGCTGGGGTAATATTCGCGGGGTTACTATTCTCGAAGTTACTATTCACGCGATAATATTCACTCGGTTACTATTCACTCGGGGTACTATTCATGACAAAAATTGATTTCTTTTTTGTTAAATCATTTTTGATACAATATTATTCTTGAATTTTACTCCACAAAGCAATATCATGTTGACAATTTGGACATTATTGAATTCTGGATAAATTAAATTATAAATCTTTAAAAATTTATCCTTTGCTTTCTTTAATTGAATTCTTATATCATTGTCATCATCCTTATGCTTATATTGTTATGAAAGTCATCTTTGGCCCGTAGTGCATAGATGGACTTGGTATGGTTCTGACCAGGGATTATTCGGTTTAATTATGACCGTAATGTTATAAATGATGTGGTAAAAGTCCTTATTGGCTCGTAGTGCATTGATGGACAATTGTTGGCATGACCATGACCATTGATGAAAACACGAATATCCTTGGCCCGTAGTGCATGGATAATTTGTGGTCGTGATACTAATGAATATCCTTGGCTGTAGTGTAGGGGTGATTCGATGATGTGAATTATTTATTAAGCTGAGTCTCAGCGATAAAATTTTTGATAAATTCTTTTAAATCATAGAAGATAGTAGATATCATGCTCTACTTGACTTTTCTAATGGATTGCTTGTTCCGCTGCAGTTAAACTTGATGTCTATTGTATTTTATCAGTTTAACACTGTTGAAGGCTAACGATAATTTATTATGCATTATCTTAGTCATAATATTTCTTAGTGGGCTAGTTGAGCTCACCCTTTGCTTTCATTGTTCTCTTCAGGAAATGAGAATATTGTCGGGACTAGTCGGGGAACGGAGTGACGGTCCAGATGTTTGCATTAGTAGTCCTCACTATTCTGTGAAATAGTGTGATAATAAATGTATTGAGGACTTATTTTGAGTTTGAATACTGTCTAGAAGATAATATTTGTATTAAAACTCACAACTCATGTTATATATTTAAGTTTGTATTTGTATTTTGTACCTTGTATTTGGCGACTCAAAATGGGTGATGTATACCTATTTTTGGGGCATCATAGTTGGTATCAAATCTTAGGGATATGATCCCTGGCTGAGATGTGAGACAAGACCTAGGAGGGGAGAGACGAGAAATTCCTTCGCTAGTATAACCTACCTAAGTTTATTTGGTATTTAATTGGTCGGTCAGAGTATAGGGATAATATGTTGCATGTCAATTAACCCTTTTTTGTGGCAGTATTTAAAAATGACATCCGAGAATGTTGATAATAACAATTTGAGCACATGAGACCGTTGAATCACCAACGATCAATACCCAGGATAATGTGCATCAAGAAGGCAATAATCCTCAAAAAAACAACAACACTGACCAAATGATGAACGATGGGATGTTCAGAGACTTTATGCAATTCATGCAACATCAGGCAAGAGCAACTCCTGTTCAAAATACAGGTGGAAACACTAGCAACTCTCGGACGGTCATCGCTAAACAGTTCAAGGAGTTGGGACTACCAGAGTTTATTGGAGAGCCAAAACCATTTAAGGCAGAGACGTGGATAAAGCAGATCACCAAGATATTTTATGTCTTGGGATGCTCCGAGGAGCAAAAGGTTCCCTTTGCCACCTTTATGTTGCGAGGAGAGGCAGATTACTGGTGGGAATCAGTAAAGCGTACTCAACCTGCCACACTAAAGATATCTTGGGAGAAGTTCGAAGAACTATTTAACGACAAGTACTTTACCGAAAGTATTTGTCACATGAAGGAGGTAAAGTTCATCAAGCTGGAGCAGAACAATATGACCGTGTCGCAGTACGAAGCTAAGTTTGCCGAGTTATCCCGGTTTACATCCCACTTGGTTGATAATGAGAAGAGAATGACACGTATGTTTCTAAGAGGTTTGAAACCCGAGATACGTCAATATCTAATTTCTCACAAACTGTATTTGTATTCAGATGTTGTAAATAGGGCTCAGTTATTAGAGCGCGATAACGAGTCAACCCAACCAAGAGAAAGTAACTGGTAAAATGATAATACCAGTGGTAGCAGTCATCGAAGCGGTGACAACAAACGTGGAGGGAATCAACATGTCAGAAATGGTAACCACTTCGGTGGTAATCATGGGCAAAACAATAAAAGTGGACATTTCAAGAAGAGGAGATTCAACAATGATGGAAAAACGTCAACACCAGCACCCGTTGTTAAGAAAGGAAAACGACCACCTATCATATGTTTCAAATGCGGAGGGGAGGGACACATCAGTCCAAACTATGCGCAGCAGTCTAAAATGTGTTACAATTGTGGAAGAGAAGGTCACCTAGCTCGATTTTGTCATACAGGGAAGCCAAGTCAAGCTGGGACGGAAGCACCAAAGTCCGTCCTAGAAAAGTCAAAACCAGTAGTTCAAGGGAGAGCGTTTGTCATGACCTCCCAGAAAGCAAGGAACCCGAACGAGGTCATCACGGGTAAGCTAATCATAAACTCGAGCAAAGTCAATACCTTATTTGATACCGATTCTACCCATTCTTTTATTTCTCCTACTTGCGCTCAACGTTTAAATTTGACTGCGGAGAAATTAGACTTTGACTTATCTGTTAAAACTCTGTTGGGAGAAACTTTCATTACATCCATTATTTATATGTCTTGTTTAGGTCAAATCGGTACCCTCACATTACATGTCGATCTTATTTCTTTAAAAATACTTGCATTTGACTTGATTCTAGGGATTGATTGGTTAACTATTCATCATGCTAAAATCGATTATTTTCAAAAGGTTGTTAGCTTTCACATTCCTAACCAACCTATTATGCGAATTCAAGTGACCAAACCATTAAAATCAATTACTGTCATCTCAAGACAAAAAGTTATTCGTTTATTAAAAAAAGGATGTCAAGCTTTCTTAGCTCATGTCACGGATTTAAACAAAATTACGTCAGTTTTGAATGATATTTCTATTGTTAATAAATTTCCTGACGTATTCCCTGAAGAACTTCCTGGCCTGCCCCCAGAGCGTGAAATTGAATTTTGTATCGACCTTGAACCCGGTACAAAACCTATTTCCAAAGTCCCATATCGAATGGCTCCTATTAAACTTCAAGAGTTAAAAATCCAATGGTAGGAATTGTTAGACATCGGTTTCATTCGTCCTAGTACGTCCCCTTAGAGTGCTCTTGTTCTATTCGTGAAAAAGAAAAATAGGAGTATGCGACTTTGTATTGATTATCGGGAGTTGAATCATGTCACCATCAAAAATAGGTACCCGTTGCCTCGCATTGATGACATGTTTGACCAGTTGCAAGGTGCCAAATTCTTTTCAAAGATTAATCTTCATTCCAGATATCACCAATTGAAGATTAAAACTGATGACATTCCAAAGACGGCTTTCAGAACTCGGTATGGGCATTACGAATTCCTAGTCATGTCTTTTGGATTGACTAATGCTCCTACGACCTTCATGGATATGATGAACCGAGTATTCAAGGAATATTTGGATTATTTCGTGGTTGTCTTTATTGATGACATCCTCATATACTCCAAAAGCCGTGAAGATCATGAGCAACACTTGAGGCTGATACTTCAAAAGCTTCGTGAAAACAAGCTTTATGCCAAGTTGAAGAAATACGAGTTCTGGCTTGAGGAAGTAGCATTCCTTGGGCACGTAGTATCAAGTCATGGAATATCTGTTGACCCGACAAAAATTGAAGCAATACAAAGCTGGGAGCAACCTAAATCAGTGACCGAAATACGTAGCTTTCTCGGCTTCGCTAGTTATTATCGGAGATTCATAGAAGGGTTTTCTCGAATCGCTACGCCATTAACTCAACTAACTCGGAAAGATACAAAATTTGGTTGGAGCGAGGAATGTGAGAAGAGTTTTCAAGAACTCAGAAGGAGACTCATTTCAGCACCTGTTCTGACAATACCATCTGGTTCGGAGGGATTTGTCATCTACAGTGATGCTTCAGGCAAATGTTTAGGATGTGTTCTCATGCAATATGAGAAAGTCATAGCCTACGCCTCACGACAACTCAAAGAATATGAGAGGAATTATCCTACTCATGATCTAGAGTTAGCAGAAGTCGGTTTTGCACTTAAAATTTGGAGGCATTAACTATATGGGGAGAAGGTGGAGATCTATACGGATCATAAAAGTCTCAAATATTTCTTCACCCAAAAGGAACTCAACATGCTGCAACGACGTTGGCTTGAAATGTTGAAAGATTATGATCATACCATTCAATACCATCCTGGAAAAGTGAACGTGGTAGCTGACTCATTGAGTAGAAGATCATATACGGGTACGAGTGCGATATTGTTAATGCAAAGGCCAAATTTATATGACTTGCAAAGGATGGAGATAGAGTTAAAGACTCTAGGGACCAACATAATGATGGAAAATATACGAGTTGAACCGACTTTAATCGATAAAGTTAAAGTTGCTCAAGATACAGACCTGGAGCTGATGCGTATGAAGAAGAAAGTGCAAGAAGGTGCTATCCCGGAAGGAAGAATCGATGAAGAAGGAATACATAGAGTCAACTCCAGACTTTGTGTTCATAACGACCCTGATTTAAAGTATAAAATCATGATGGAAGCGCACAACACACCGTTTGCAATCCATCCTGGGAGTACCAAAATGTATCGTGACCTTCGACATACATTTTGGTGGAGCAATATGAAGAGAGAGATCACAGAGTTTATCTCAAGGTGTTTAACTTGTCAATATGTCAAGGCGGAGCATCAAGTGCCAAAAGGTCCATTGCAACCACTTGAAATTCCAGAATGGAAGTGGGAGCACATTACCATGGATTTCATTACTGGTCTTCCCAAGGTTTCTCAAGGCATAGATGAAATTTGGGTCATTGTTTATAGATTGACCAAATCTGCTCATTTCTTACCTATACGAGAAACTTATATACTTGAACGTCTTGCTCGTATGTACATAAATGAGATTGTAAGACTGCATGGTATGCCAATATCCATAGTTTCTGATCGAGACCTAAGATTCACTTCACGATTTTGGGTTAGTTTGCAAAAAGCTATGGGCACAGATTTACGATTTAGTTTAGCATATCATCCTCAGACGGTCGGGCAGTCGGAGAGGACTATTAAAACTCTTGAAGATCTATTAAGACTATGTTTCCTTGCCTTTAAGGGAAGTTGGGATAAGTTCTTGCCATTAGTGGAATTCTCCTATAACAATAGTTATCAAGCAAGTATCAGCATGGCTCCATTTGAGGCGTTGTATGGAAGAAAGTGTCGTTCTGCAGTATATTGGGATGAGGTGGGTGAAGCAACGTTGTTAGGACCGGAATTGGTACGTATGACTACGAAAAAGATTCAAATGATCCGACAACGTATAAAGACCTCACAAGATCGACAAAAGAGTAATACCGATCTTCATCAAAAAGACGTGGAATTCAATGTTGGAGAGCATGTGTTGTTACGTGTGGCACCATGGAAAAGATTTACGAGCTTTGGAAAGAGAGGAAAGCTCAATCCTCGATTCATTGGCCCATTGGAAATACTTGACCGAGTAGGAATTGTGGCTTACAGACTCGCGTTATCGCTTAGTATGTCTCGTGTTCATAACATTTTTCACATATCCATGTTACGTAAATATGTGGAAGACCC
The DNA here is from genome assembly GCA_020205615.1 of Panax quinquefolius. NCBI lineage: Eukaryota > Viridiplantae > Streptophyta > Magnoliopsida > Apiales > Araliaceae > Panax > Panax quinquefolius. Next base: position 62,790 of record JAINUW010000583.1, read on the forward strand.
GAACCACATTATTGAGTTAGAACCGAACGAAATATCGATAGATTTAACATATAAAGAGGTACTTGTTAAAATCTTGGATAAGAAGGAACATATTCTACGCTCCAAGGTTATACCTCAAGTCAAAGTTTTGTGGAGAAACCACGATGTTGAGGAAATGACCTGGGAGTTATAATCTAAAATGAAATCAAGGTTTCTTCATCTCTTCGACATACCAAGTATGTACCCTAATTTTGAGGGCGAAATTTCATAAGAATGGGGTGTTGTAAGACCCCAACTTTTATGAATAAAGATGAATTTTTCTATAAATATCATTTTTGAATATTATGGTGTGGATTTAATATAATGTTATAGTTGTGGGTAATATTTACAAATTTTGCAAATTATGCAAGTTGTCATAAAATATTCGATTGGTCGAGGAATATTAGTTTTAACAGATAATATTTGTACGACGACATAATCATTGGTGGACCCCACAGCGTGATTATTGTTGGAGTGAGAAAACGACAAAAATATCTTTTTATAAAAATAATGGCGAAAGTTTTACCGTTAACTGTTGAAATACCCGGTGATAAAAGTACAGTAAAACGCGTGGTTGCATAGTAGCACACGGTATTGATTATTGATGCTTATGTGAGAAGTCACTCAGTTTTGTTCAATTATTGCTACAGTAATTACTGTATAATATATCACGTTATTTGATTCAATTATTGTTGATATTTCATATATTATTAAATCAATAATTGAGATGATACAGTTATTCATATTATTATTTGCAATATTGATGATGTCTAGAAAGTTATGTCGATGAGAGGTTTGGTCACCTAATTGTGCACCAATAGGGAGAAATCCTTATTGGAAAGCCCCCGCTTTCCTGGGAACGATCTGGTTGTTAAATATTGCGAATAATAATAATGATGAATAAATGTTGTTAAAAATATTGAGGGAATTTTTATGAAGTATTTATTGTAAATTTTTCTTATTATATGGACCCCCCATTTACCCATTTTTCAAAATAATCGGTAGAAAGTTATTCAATGTGTTTTTATATAATAAAAGGTGGGGCCACATGTGGGGGACACATGTGGGGCCCACGTATGATGAAATGAATAACTTTTGGGGAGGGATATCTGATTACATTCATGAGTGGGATTTTGTATAATTATATATATATATATATATATATATATATATTAATAAGTTTTGTTTTTTTTATGAAAAATAGCATATATTTTATTTTATTTGCATATTATTTTACTATGCAAAGGTACAAAGATAAAAATTATATGAATCACCAAGACAATCTGTGAATTGAATTACATGCTGCTCACTGTGATTTTATAAAATTCAAATAGTATCCTCTCCATTCTCCTATAAATAGGATGCTTAGTTAGAATTAAAAATCACACCAGAATCAGAGAATTCTTCTTCTATAATATTGAGCGTATTTCTTTCGAGTTTTAGGAAGCTTTGAGTGTAGAAAATAGTGAAAGTTTTCATCAAGATTATCTTCGCCCTACCAGTCGGAATACTCTTCTTTTCAAGGTAAGAGATATTATTTTTGTTCAGTATTCGTATAAAATAATATTTTCTTCCATACTCTGTAGTATTTAAGTAATATTATTTCGTTTTAGATTTCGAATTCTATACTTATTTTGTTAAGTTTTGGCTTCTATACTCCCTGAAATTAGTAGAATATCCTTGATATTTGCGCTTCATCTAGTATCTTTTCATGGAAATACTATTATGAGTATTCTTGATAAATTTTAACTTTTTCATGTCGGGGTACTATTCCTGAAGTTAATATTCACGGGGAACTATTCACTCGGTTACTATTCACCCGAGGTACGATTCATGACAAAAATTGATTTCTTTTTTGTTCAAATCAATTTTGATACAATATTATTTTTGAATTTTACTCCACAATGTAGTATCATGTTGACAATTTGGACATTATTGAATTCTGGATAAATTAAATTATAAATCTTTAAAAATTTATCATTTGCTTTCTTTAATTGAATTCTTATATCATTGTCATAATCCTCATACTTATATTGTTATGAAAGTCATCTTTAGCCTGTAGTGCATAGATGGACTTGGTATGATTATGACCAGAGATTATTCATTATAATCATGACCGTAATGTTATAAATGATGTGGTAAACGTCCTCATTAGCCCGTAGTGCATTGATGGACAGTTGTTGGCTTGATCATGACCATTGATGAAAACACGAATATCCTTGGCCCGTAGTGTAAGACCCCAACTTATTATTAATGAAATTTAATTTTCTCTATTTATTATTTTGAAATAGTAAGGGTTGATTTGATTAATGTGAATAGTTATGGGTAAAATACGCAAATATTTTAAAATAAGCAAGTGGTTATAAAATATTCATTGTTGTCGGGGAATATTCGTTTGGTCGTGGAATATTCTTCTTTGTCGGGGAATATTAGACGACGACAGTAAAGATTTTGTGGTCCCCATAACTGAAAGCGATTGGATGAAGAAAACGACAAATATAAGTGGTTTAAAAATAATTGCAGTAGTTATTACTGATTAATCTTTGTTAAAATACTCGGTGGTTAAAACACAGTAGGACACGGTATTACACTAATTATTGATTCTTACGTAAGAAGGCACTACTTTATAATGGTTACAGTAATTCTTTATTCGTTATTTTATTGATTTAATAATTCTTTGCGTTGATATTTTATATTGTTGTTGTTTCAATAATTGTCATTACACGTATTTTTCATTATCGATGCAATAATTCATATTATCTGAATAATATTATTAGATAAAATTATTGGCAATGTCTAGAAAGTTCATCTAAGGAGAGGTTTGGTCACCTAATTACTTGTAAGAGTAAGGAGAAATTCTTATTGGAAAGCCCCTCTTTCCGGGGCGCCTTGGTTGTCAATATTGTGATTACGTAATATTATTTGTGAATAATTAATTATTCATTCATATGATGAGGAAAATATTGATTTTATGTGGATATAGATGGAGAAAAATTTTAATGTGACAATTGTTGAAAATTGAAATTTTATCTTTTTACGATAAGATAATTATTTAAATGTATTATTATATTTTAATAATATAATAATGGTGATATTTTACAACGAATGTGGGATATATGAGTATACGAGGAGGAAGAGTATTTTTGTTGCAATAAATGTTTAAAACATGTTAAACATGCTCTGGTGGACCCCATTTATTGATCGAAATTTGATTATAATTTGTAAAATCGCCCGCTTGTGGATTTCGGTCAATTTCTGTTTGGAATTTGAAAACTTTCTTCTGCAAAGTTGCAGAGAATTGAATTTCCTATAAAAACTCGCGAGATTCGAATTTTCTGATAAAAGGGCTATTTATTATGAATTATTGAAGCTCCGAAGCTCTGAAATAATTGATTTTTGGAAGTTTAAAATATTTTTAGTTAGAAAAACGTTTTTGTTATTTGTAGGCATGTGTTAAGAGTTGGAAATCAGCTGGTATGAGTACGTAGAAAAATTTTTATATATATATATATATATTAATATTTTATTAAATTTCTAACTTTTGGTGTTCTAAGCAATTTCCTATAAATAGGGTGCTTAGGTTAGAATTGAAAATCACACCGTAAATCAAGTTTTCTCTCTCTATATTATCGAGCGTATTCTTGTGAGTATTTTGAGTATACTTTGAGTATTGCTATACGGTGCAAGTTCAAGTCATAGCCTATATCCGGTGTTTCAACTAGAAGTACTGTCTTTGTGAGGTAAGGGATATTATTTTTTCGTAATGATATTATTTCTTCAATATCATTATGTTGAAATATTGATCTGAAGTTTTTTTATCAAATTTGGAACTTTTGGTGTCGGAGTTACTATTCACGTATACGGCACTATTCACGTATACGGTACTATTCACGAATACGACACTATTCATCGAAAAATGAAAAATTTTCTTTTCGTCCAAAATATCTATTCTGGATACTAGCTTTGATTGTATCCTTGTTTTGATCATGAATTTTACACCACTATGATTATTTTTGAGGTATTTTTTGGACATGGATAAAACAAAGTACGAATCCTCAATCCTTAATCCTTGTCATTTTGTTTCACTGGATTCGTTTCTTTAAAAATATTTTTCATCATCCTCAGTCTTAAATGATGATATTATTGAATATCTTTGGCCTGTAGTGTAAAGATGAATGATTTCTGATAAATATCTTTGGCCTGTAGTGCAAAGATGAACAGGTGTTTAGATGAACATGACCAACTGATGAATATCTTTGGCCTGTAGTGCAAAGATGAATATGTGATTCCAGATATACATTGATTGATATTACAGGGATAAAAGATAGACGATGAACTTTTAAATTCATACATAGAAGATAGTAGTTTGCATTATCTACTTAACTCTTCTAATGAATTATTATTTCATTGCGAATATTGATTTAAAATTTGTTGTCTATTGTATTCTATTAGATTTTTCCTGTTGAAGACTAACGATAATTTGTTGTATATTATCTTAGTCATAATATTTTTCTTCGGGCTAGTTGAGCTCACCCTTTTCCTTTTTGGTTCCATTTTTTTCTTAGGAGGCGAGAATATAGCGAGATGCAGTCTGGGGTATGGAATGAAAGTTCTAGAGAGAGTTGTTTAGTAGTCCTCACCATTTTTGTAAAATAATATATCAATAAATGTGATGAGGATTTATTTGAGTATAGATATTGTCTAGAAGATAATATTTGTATTCAAACTCACAGTTTTACTGTTGTAATAATAAAGTTGTACTTGTTTCTGTACCATGTATTGACAACTCAGAATGGGTGATATATACCTATTTTGGGGGCGTCACACGTAGTGCATGGATAATTTATGGTCGTGATACTAATGAATATCCTTGGCTGTAGTGTAGGGGTGATTCGATGATGTGAATTATTTATTAAGCTGAGTCTCAGCGATAAAATTTTTGATAAATTCTTTTAAATCATAGAAGATAGTAGATATCATGCTCTACTTGACTCTTCTAATGGATTGCTTGTTCCGCTGCAGTTAAACTTGATGTCTATTGTATTTTATCAGTTTAACACTGTTGAAGGCTAATGATAATTTATTATGCATTATCTTAGTTATAATATTTCTAACTGGGCTAGTTGAGCTCACCCTATGCTTTCATTTTTCTCTTCAGGAAATGAGAATTTAGTTTGGACTAGTCGGGGAACGGAGTGATGGTCCAGATGTTTGCATTAGTAGTCCTCACTATTATGTTAAATAGTGTGATAATAAATGTATTGAAGACTTATTTTGAGTTTGAATACTGTCTAGAAGACAATATTTGTATTATAACTCACAGCTCATGTTGTATATTTAAGTTTGTATTTGTATTATGTACCATGTATTTGGCGACTTAGAATGAGTGATGTATACCTATTTTGGGGGCGTCACACTACGGGCTAAGGATATTCGTTATTATCACATCCACAAATTATCCATACACTACGGGCCCATGATATTCGTCACTATCACATCCACGAATTATCCATGCACTACGAGCCAAGGATATTCGTTACTATCACATCCACGAATTATCCATGCACTACGGGCCAAGGATATTCGTTATTATCACCAGTGGTCATAATCATACCAAACAACTGTCCATCAATGCACTACGGGCCAATGAGGACTTTTACCATATCATATGTAACATTATAGGTCATGATTATACCGATACATAATTCTTGGTCATAATCATAGCATTCAACAGTCCATCTATGCACTACGGGCCAAAGATGACTTTCATTATAATATAAGCATGATGATAATGACAATGATATTAGAATTCAATTAAGTGAGATGAGTGATAAATTATAAAGATTTATAATTCAATTTATCCAGAGTTCAAGAATGTTCAAATTGTCAACATGATAACTGATATGTTGAGTAAAATTCAAGAATAATATTCATATATCAAAAATAATTTGGACATGAAAAAAATTAATTTTTTTGTCGTGAATAGTACCCCGGGTGAATAGTACCTGAGTGAATAGTATCGCGTGAATAGTACTTTGTGAATAGTACCACGTAAATAGTTTCGTAAGTATGAATAGTACCGTACGTATAAATTGTGTCGTACGTATGAATAGTGTCGTATGTATGAATAGTACCCATCAATAGTACTTCGACATGAAAAGATTAAAATTTAACAAGAATGTTAAGAAAAATATTTCAGTGGAACAATACTAGATGAAACGCAAATTTCAAGGATTTTCTACGAATTTCAAGGAGTATAGAAGTAATACTTATCAACATAAGTGTGACGCCCCCAAAATAGGTATACATCACCCATTCTGAGTCGCCCAATACATGGTACAGAAACAAATACAACTTCAGTAATACAATTATCGTGCAAAATACGACAACACATATACTCTGAGTTTGAATACAAATATTGTCTAATAGACAATATACAAACTCAAAAAGAATTCCTCATTATAATTATTGATACACTATTTTACAAAATAGTGACGACTACTAAAACAACTATCTTGAATCATCACTCCATACCCCGGCTAGTTCCTGCTAAATTCTCTCCTCCTGAGAAGAACAATGGAACAAAAAGGAAAAGGGTGAGCTCAACTAGCCCAGTAAAGAATATTATGACTAAGATAATATACAACAAATTATCATTAGTCTTCAACAGGAAAAAAATTGATAAAATATAATTGACAACAAGTTTTAGATCAACAAGCTGCAATGAAAATAAAGAATCCATTAGAAGAGTCAAGTAGAGAAAGAATTCTACTATCTTCTATGATTTAAAAGTCCATCATCAATATTTTATCCCTGTAATATTAATCAATATACATCTTGAATCAAATATTCATCTTTGCACTACAAGCCAAAGATATTCATTTGTATCACTAGTTGGTCATGTTCATCTCAACACCTGTTCATCTTTGCACTACGGGCCAAAGATATTCATTAGGTAATCATTCATCTTTGCACTACATGCCAAAGATATTCATTAGATAATCATTCATATTTGCACTACAGGCCAAAGATATTCAGTAATATCATTATTTAAGACTGAGGATGATGAAAAAATATCTTAAAGAAAATGAATCCAGTATGATAAAAGATCAAAGATTAGGGATTCGTACTTTAGTTTATCCAAGTTCAAAAATACTCCATAATAAACCATAGTGAAGTAGAATTCAAAAATAAAGATCAAAACATGGATACAATCAAAGATAGTAACCATAATAGACATCTTGGATAAAATGGAGAAAATTTCATTTTTCGGTGAATAGTGCTGTATTCGTGAATAGTGTTGTATACGTGAATAGTGTCGTATACGTGAATAGTAAACCTGACACAAAAAGGTAGAAATTCCAAAATAAAATCCATACCAATATTTTGGTATAATGATATTGAAAGAATAACATCATTAGGAAGAAAATAACATCCCTTACCTCAAAATATAAGTACGTCTGATCTGAATATCGGTATAAGGCTGAAGGAAACTTGCACTGATGAATAACAACTCACAAAGTATCTAAATACTCACAAAATACGCTCGATAATATAGAGAGAGAAAGAGAGAAAACTTGTTTCTAGTGTGATTTTCAATTCTAACTAAGCCCCCTATTTATAGGAAAATGCTTAGAACGCCATAGCAGACTAACCTGCTACCTGATGGCTTTACCTGCTACTATTCAAGCCCACCACTTTTAAAAACAAATTCCAGCACATTTCATTACTCACCAACCAAAAGTGGGGCCCACCATATTTTTAATAAAAATATTTTATTTTCTGAAATTTCAACAATTTATAATAAATAGCCCTTTTATCAGAAAAATTCGAATCTCATGTGCTTTCCATAGGAAATTTAATTCTCTACAACTTTGTAAGGTTATGTTTTTTCAAATTCCAAACGAAAAATGATCGAAATCCACATACGGACGATTTTCAAAACCTCCATTCCGACAAAATACTGATAAAACACCTCAGCATTAATTCCTTCATTTATAACCACATAAAATAAATATATCCATCATTTATATCAACATAAAATAAATATTTCCTTATCATATAAATCAATAACTAATTATTCACAAATAGTATTACAGAATCACAATTATGACAACCATGTCGTTCCCAGGAAAGAGGGGGCTTTCCAATAAGGATTTCTCCTTATTGGCGCGCAATTAGGAGACCAAACCCCTTTCCTAGACAGAACATCTTTATATATTGCCAATAATGTTATCTAATAATATTATTCAAATAATATGAATTATTGATCAGATAATGGAGATACTGTGCAGTGATAAATATTAAAACAACAATAATATAAAATATAAACGCAGAAATTATTGAACCAATAAAATAAAATATTGAACAATAATTATTGTAACAATTATTGAGTAGTGACTTCTTATGTAAGAATCAATAATTTCAAAAATATTGTGCAATACCGTGTGCTACTGTGTAACCACGCGTATTATTGTATTTTAACCACCGGGTATTCCAACAGTGTTAACAGTGACCATTACACCGTTATTTATAAAAACTCAAACTTGTCGTTTTCTTCATCCGACAGTTATCCGTTATAGGGCCCATAAATGGCTGCGCCGTCGTACGAATATTCACCGGCAGAAAGAATATTCCACGACCAAACGAATATTCCCCGTTAAAATGAATACTTTATAACCACTTGCTTATTTTGCAAAATTTGCACATTTCACCTATAACCAAAGTATTATATCAAATTAACACTTTATTATTCAAAATAATAAATAGAGGAAATTTGATTTTATTCATTAAAAAGTTGGGGTCTTACAATCTTTCCTTCTTATGAAATTTCGTCCTCGAAATTGACGTACGTACCTGGTGTTTCGAAAAGGTGAGGATACTTCGCTTTTATTTCTGATTCTAACTCCTATGTCATTTCTTCAATAGCATGGTTTCTCCATAAAACCTTAACCTGTGGTATAACCTTGGTGCGTAGGACATGCTCTTTCCTATCCAAGATCTTAACAGGTACCTCCTCCTACATTAAATCTTAGCTATCTTGTCAGGTTCTAACTCAATAATGTGGTTCGGGTCTTTCACATATTTACGAAGCATAGATATGTGAAAAACATTATGAGCACGAGACATGCTTAGAGGTAATGCGAGTCCATAGGCCACATTTCCTATTCGGTCATGAATCTCAAATGGACCAACAAATCTTGGATTGAGCTTTCCTCTCTTCCCAAATTATGTAACTCCCTTCCATGGAGCAATACGTAACAATACATGATCCCCAATATTAAATTCTACGTCCTTTTGATGAAGATCCACATAACTCTTTTCTCCATCATGTGCCGTTTGTATATGTTGTCGAATCGTTTGGATCTTTTCTGTAGTTATGTGTACCAATTCTGGTCCCAATAATGTTGCTTATCCCAACATACTGGAAAGCGACACTTTCATTCATATAATGCTTCAAATGGAGCCATGCCTATACTTGCCTGATAACTGTTGTTGTAGGAGAATTCCATCAATGGTAGGTAATTATTCCAACTCCCTTTGAAATCTAGGACACAGAGTCTTAATAGATCTTCAAGAGTTTGAATAGTCCTCTCTGATTGCCCGCTCGTTTGAGGATGGTATGTCGAACTGAATCGTAAATCTGTGCCCATAGCTATCTGCAAGCTAACCCAAAATCGTGAAGTGAATCTTGGGTCACGATCCAAAACTATGGATACTGGCATGCCATGCAGTCTCACAATCTCATTTACGTACATACTAGCAAGACGTTCAAGGGAATAAGTTTCCCGTATAGGCAAGAAATGGGAAGACTTTGTTAATCTATCAACAATAACCCAAATCACATCTATGCCTTGAGAAATGTGACACCCCCAAATCCTGGTACTTTATTACCTCAAGATTCGGTGTTCACTTAATCAAAACATTAATATCTAACTACCCAATCATAATATAACTTAATAATAAAACCTGCCCATATAGGATTACGTTAATAAAATTATCTCCCAGGTTATCTAACCTTTAATTACAATCATTCAAATGTGGAAATTAAATTATTACATCACATCATTATTAAAAGTCAATCATTATAACGATAAAACAAAATTACAAGTCTTCATCACTTGTACATTTTTCCCTTTCCTTTGCTAGTTGAAGGTTTATTTACCTTCTTAACCATAGCTGCAATAAGTGTATAAATATGCAAGAGTGAGCAAATAAAGCTCACTTGAAATAAGAATAAATAACTTTACAACATTTTCCAAATAATAGGCTCAATAGAACTGAATGATATGTTCTTCTAACATTACAACATTTACCAAATAATAGGCCTAATAGAACTGAATGATATGTTCTATTAACATTACAACATTTGCCAAATAATAGGCCCAATAGAACTAAATGATATGTTCTATTAACATTCTGAAATATACTACTGAGGGTCTAATGACCACGAACCATGTCCACAGTTATAAGTAATCTTTTAACTTTAACTTTAGTAGTCATATGACTATAAGGACTCCACGTACTTAGGGGGATCAATCCTTCATACAATGTATTATGCATAACCATTTCAACGCTAAGCGTAAACCCCTAAAAATAGGGTTGTTCATCTTAGTATTTAGAGTACACATCCGCACCAAAGAAAGTTTGGTTTGGATAAGCTTTCAAGGGTAATTTAAAGTTTTAACGACCATCAACTAGGGAACTAGTTGAATCAACAATGCTTGATAACACAATAGTTGTTTAATAATAACATAACTTAGAACATTTGAAAATCATAGGTGAACTGACTATATTCTAGACTCATGCTTGAAATAAATAGAGAGCGTAAGTATTGATCAAAGTAAAGAAATGATAAACATTGGCTTGAACAATAATAAGCTAGTTCTATAATCTTGTCAAATTAGAATTTTAGTTACCGGACATGCATTAGTTGATAGCAAGCTGGAAACAATGCTTACTCCACATGGTAATAAAACATACAAAGTGATTGTACCATTCAACACAAGGAATTAAGGTTCAAGAAACATTTATCTTAAAAGAATAAACTAAAGAAACTTGTTTAACTATAAACAAGTTAGAGTAAGTCAACAATGATTAGAATTCCAATAATTTAGAATTAAAACATGCTCAATGTAATAGATGAGAATTAGATACTTTCTCAATCAATAGAATGAAGTTACACAATGTAATAATAGAACCAACTCAACGAAAGTGTAGAGTTAGAAAACTTGCTCGAGCGTAAGCTATAATATTAACTCACGTTCAGCTACATATAGGTTTAGAACCTTCATCTATTAGTTATACCACAACATATGCATTTCTAGTTAGACTTGTTATGTTAACACAAGTCTTAAACTACTATTCAAATATCAAAAAATCCAAGTGTTAATCTTCGTAACACCTATTCATTATTTATCATGTTTAATAAATCAAAACACGTCCCTTTCATAGTTTACCAACTTTTACAACGTTCGAATTATTAACCACATTTAACTATGTTGATGTAACCTTGTCATTACGCATTTGACATGTTAACACAACCCTAACCCATGTTATGTTGCTATTCCAAGTTTGCGAGCAAGCAGTAAATCGATATCTCAAACTAGGGTATGGGTGGCAATTTGCGCCATACAAAGGCTTTGGGATCGTAGCGATTCTTGCCATTTTTTTTTTGCTTAGGCATCACCGCTAATCATACCGATATACGCATGCACGCATAGAAGGTCGATGAATAAGAGCAGGCTTTAGCTCAACAAACACAAATTTTACCCACCAAACAGTGATAATAACATGTAAAAATGGTATAGAACTATCACAAACATGTTTGTGAACATATTCCACCAATTAAAACAATTTAACAACAATTTAAGCTAGGTTAATTTCTCAAATTTCATGATTTTCATATAAAACTCAAATTTTGATATTCATCCCTAAAAATCCACACTTTGAATTCAATACATGGCCAAATCACTTCATTTAAGTTACGTTATGCTTGATTCTTAATGATCTAACATATACAAGCTTCAATTTATAATTTCACATACTAATTAGCCACTAGAATTAATAATTTTCATGAACATATGAAAATTCCATATACTGTCAAACGAAACTAGCATACAAATTCTTGCTTAAACATAAACTCTAATCATCATAAACATGTATAATCACAAGTACCCAATTATCTAACAATAATTCGAAGAGATGAAATTCACAGAACATGAAATATTTTTGTCGTGAAACACATATACTTGTAAATACACATATATATAACACTAAGGTTGTGAACATACCTTCAAATGGTCGAACAATTCTTGCTAAACTCTGAAATTGCTGGAAATTTCTTAATTTCTCTCTCAATTCTCTCAACTTTCACTATCAAGCTCTATCAAACACTCTGAACTCTCTTCTCAATATGGCCAAATACCAAGTCACGTAGCACTTAAGCGCAAAGGAAAAAAACTGATAACTTAATAATCCTAATAACTAACATCAGTTAAAAGAAACGTATATAATATGAATATATTATATTTACTATTTTAATTATATTTTATTTATTCTATTTATTTTAATTAAATTCAAAAATTAGAAATCTCAAAAGCCATAAGGCTTTTTGGCAAAACCCTTTAAATTTAAAGAATTAATATCCATGAACCTTGTTTGGATAAAACTAAATTAATCTATTATAATTAATTTTAATAACTCCTTATAATATAGTTATTTTTTATCACACTTTATTTAGTCAAACTTTCATATTTAATTTAATTAATTCAAATAACAATTAATTAAATAAAATTATTTAATCACATAACTTCAAAACAAATAATTAACCATTAAATTGAAATATCAATATAATAATAATTTCCTTAATTCATTAATTATTTATTTAACAAATAATTAACCGAATAAAATTAAATCAATTAAACAAATATTTATTCAACGATAAATACATCCATTAAATATTTATATAATTCAATAAATATTTAATATTATAATTAAAATTATGAAATGTTACATCATTCACTCCTTAAAAGGATTCTGTCCTCAGAATCACAATTCAAACAATTAAATCATCACATTCTTTCCTACATACAAAGATTCTGTCCCCAGAATCGAAGACATAGACTAAACGAATAACTCAGGGTAATTTTTCATCATTTCAGCTTCGAGTTCCCACGTTGCCTCTTCAACATTGTGCTTTCTCCAAATCACCTTTACATAAGGTATCACATCATTTCTGAGCACTTGTTCTTTCCTGTCGACTATCTGGATAGGAATCTATTCATAAGACAAATCTTTATTGAATTGCAATGGTTCGTACTCGATCACATGTTTGTAATCGGGTTTATATGGTCGTAACACCGAAATGTGAAAAACATTATGAATGTTTTCCAATTCTGGAGGTAGAGCTACCTCATAAGCCACTTCCCCCACTCGTCATAGTATCTTGAAAGGTCTAACAAATCTTGGGCTGAGCTTTTCTTTCTTGCCAAAATGAATTTTCCCCTTCCAAGGAGAAACTTTTAGGAAAACGAAAGTTCCTACTTTAAATTCGCGATTACACTGTGTTGATCGCAAGATACTTTTTACATCATCTTGGTCGCTACCAATCTTGTTCTGATGAGTTTGACTACCTCAGCAGTTTGTTGTACCAGTTCTGGTCCTAACAGTTGGCGTTCACCGACTTCATCCTAGCACAGTGGAGTTCTACACTTTCTGCAGTATAATGCCTCGTAAGACGGCATGCCGATGCTCGCGTGGTAACTATTGTTGTAGGCGAATTCAACCAACGGTAAATGTTCTTCACAAATTCCTTTAAAATCCATGATGCATGCTCTCAGCATATCTTTCAACGTTTGGATTGTTCGTTCACTTGGCCCGTCGGTTTACAGATGGTATGACGTACTCATTCGCAATTGTGTTCCCATACATTCTTGTAGTCTCTTCTAGAACTTTGATGTAAATTGTGGATCTCTATTTGATACAATTGACACTAAAACTCCATGCCTTGAAATGATCTCTTTAATGTATAACCTTACTAAATGATTAAGATTGAACCTAATCTTTATTGGTAAAAAGTGCGTTGATTTTGTCAGTCTGTCCACTATCACCCATATCACGTCGCATCCTCTTTGAGTAGTTGGAAGACCCACCACAAAATCCAATGTGATGTATTCCCAATTCCATTCCGGTATTTCTAACGATTGAATTAATCCGCTTGGTCTTTGATGCTCGGCCTTGACTCTCTGACATGTCAAGCATTTTGCCACACATTCGGCAATGTCTCTTTTCATATTTGGCCACCAAAAATGTCGCCGCAAATCTTGATACATTTTCGTACTTCTTGGATGAATCGAATATCTTGTGTTGTGTGCTTCGGTCATGATTTTGTCTTTAAGCTCTGGTACTGCTGGAACCCAAATTCTTTCCTTGAACTATAGTAGTCCTTCGGTATCGATCTTGTATTTTACATCACTACCCTCAAGCACTTTCTCTTTGATCGTTTCGCATTCTTTATCTTGTAGTTGAGCACTCTTCACTTTATCCACCAAAGTTGGACTAGCATCTATCTGGAATTGTCGTTCATCGAATTCCTTTGGAAATTTGATTTCCAACTATAGCTTTGTCATTGCTGAAATAATCTCTTCTAGAGTGGTTATCAGCATCAACTTCTCCCGACCTTTCCTTCTCAAAGCATCTACAACCACATTCGTTTTGCCCGGGTGATAAAAGATCTCACAATCGTAATCTTTTATCAATTCCATCCATCTTCTTTGAGGCATGTTTAGGTCCTTCTATGTGAAAATATACTTCAGACTTTTATGGTCTGTGTAGATCTCACATTTTTCTCCATAGAGATAGTGTCTCCATATCTTCAGAGCAAATACTACTGCATCCAATTCCAAATCATGAGTCAGATAACCTTTCTCATAATCCTTCAGTTGTCTTGATGCATACGTAATTACTTTGTCGTTCTACATAAGAACCCAACCTAACCCTTTATGTGAGGCATCACTAAACACCACAAAGTTTTCGGTACTCTCTGGTAATGACAACACAGGTGCCACGCTTAGCTTCTTCTTCAAATGATGAAAACTCTCTTCACACTTCTCCGTCCAAACAAATTTTACCGCTTTCCTTGTCAAATTTGTTAGCGGAGTGGCTATCTTAGAAAAATCTTGAACAAATCTTCTATATTAACCGGCTAGTCCCAAGAAACTCCATACCTCTGACGGTGTTCTTAGTTGTTCCCAATTGATTACAACTTCCACTTTTGATGGATACACTAAAATCCCATCCTTGTCAATCACGTGCCCAAGAAATTATACACGATCTAGCCAAAATTTGCACTTTTCCTTTCTTATTGTTTCCAATGTCAAACGTAAGTGTTCTACGTGTTCTTCTTGAGTTTTGGAATACACCATAATGTTGTCGATGAATACCACTACAAACTTGTCTAAGAATGGTTTAAACACCCTATTCATCAAATCCATGAATGCATCAGGTGCATTGGTTAAACCAAAAGACATCACCAGAAACTCGTAATGTCCATACCGAGTTCTGAATGTCGTTCTAGGTATATCCTCCTTCCTCACCTTCAATTGGTGATACCCACTTCTCAAATCAATTTTCGAGAAGTATTTAGCACCATTTAACTGATCAAATAAGTCATCTATTCTTGGTAATGGATATTTGTTTTTAATAGTGACTTTGTTTAATTCTCTATAATCAATGGAAAGACGCATTGACCCATCCTTCTTCTTCACGAATAACACTGGCGCTCCCCATGGTGATACACTTGGTTGAATATACTTCATGTCTAACCACTCTTGCAATTGCACCAGCAGTTCCTTCATTTCTACCGGAGCCATTCTATATGGGGCCTTCGATATCAATGTTATCCCCGGCGCTAAGTCGATCACGAACTAAATCTCTCTGTTAGGCGAAAGTCCTGGCAAATCCTCTAGAAACACATCCTAAAATTCTGTCACCACTGATATCTCTTCCAGTTTTACACTCTTCTTCTGAGTATGGACTATGTAAGCTAAATAGCCCACACAGCCTTGACTTAACAATTTCTTGAACTGCATAATCGTCAGACATTTCATTTCTCTAGGCGACTTGCTACCATAGAATACTACCTTTGATGAGGTCATAAGGTTTACAAACTTCTTTTGCCAATCAATTACTGCTCCATATTTGAATAGCTAATCCATTCCCAAAATAACATCAAACTCTCCAAATCTAATCGAAATTAAATCTACCATCAAGACTTTCTCCTTAATGTTCACCTTACAGTTCTTGATAACGAACCTAACAAGTATTACTTCCTTATTCGCAATTTCTATGTTCAAAGGGAAATTCAGTTCTTCACTAGGCATTCATAACCTCTTAGCAAATTCATCAGATATAAATGAGCAAGTAGCACCCGAATCGAATAATACATAAGCATTTATATCATTGATTGGGATAATACCTGACACCATATCCTTTGATTGCACAACATCTTTCACAGTCATGTTGAAGGTTCTGGCTGTGGGTTTGTTTGATGTTGTAGGTCCCACAGTGGCCAATGTACCTACACTGTTACCTTTATTGCTTTTGGTTGTCTCTCCAACCTTCTTGTTAGGGCATTCATGAGCAAAGTGATCCTTTGATCAGCACGTGAAGCACACATTCTTCTTAGGTTGAGTGCAATTTGGGGGCGATGTGACCCTCCTGACCACAATTGAAGCATACTCGTTTCCCCATCAAGCACGTACCCTTATGAAACTTCCCGTATGTAGCACATGCTTCAAACTTCTTATTTTGCTGATTACCCTGCTGGTTTCCAGTACCCACACTTCCATTCCACTTCCTCTTCAAATTGTTGTTGTTGTTGTTGTTGTTGTTTCCACCACTACCACCTCCATTCTTAATCTCCATCTCATTCTTCTTTTTCTTCTATTCCTGATTGAACTTTGTCACTGCCTCGCCACCACCTTCAGCGAGTATTGATTTCTCCATCACTGCTATGAAAGTCTTCAACTGGAACAGGGAAACCCTACTATACAACCAGGGCTTCAGTCCCTGTTCAAATCTCTTCGCCTTGCGCTCGTCCGTACTGACTTGATACGGTGCAAACCTTGCCAACTCATTGAATCGTTCCCTACTTTAGTTCCAAAAACTTCACTTCAAGGTGACTCTTCGAACTCTCTGGGAAATAGGTCTCGAAGAACATTTCCTTAAACCTATTCCAGGTCATTACCCCTAGCCCTTCACGAGTTTTATTGGCCTGCCACCAATAACTAGCTTCTGCTTTCAACATGAATGTTGCGAAAGTAGTCTTCTGATCTCCCCCCACCATAGCGACATTGAACACCTTTTCTATCTCCAAAATCCAAGTTTGTGCTTCGACTGGATTCATGGACCCACGGAATTCAGGTGGTCTAACCGCCTTGAAATCCTTAAACACTGTTCCTTGGTTCTGTGGTTGATTCTGCAACGCTCCTGTTAGTAGCGTCACTAGTTGTTGAACGGGGTTAGCAGTAACATTGTCGTTATTGGTTCCTTCAGTGTTTCTTTGTCGTGGTGGTTGACGTCTCGGAGGCATTTTTTGATAAAAATACACTCATTAGATTATTATTCAACTCTTTTAAGTAATTTCTACTTAACTTGCATCCACAAAAGAAATAACCACATAACACATAACACTTTGAATGAAATAATAACTTTTATTTATTCATAATCTCTTTGAAAATATAAAATAATAGCATCACTTCTATTTACATTACTTTCCTGAACTACAAAAGTTTCAGAATAACATCGTCATCATATCCCATAAGTTTCATAACACTTGGGATTTATAATTTATTTAACATTTATTAATCGCATAACAACTACGATGTTCTACTAAGATACTACTTAGCCTTACTACGTTCTTCCTCCATGATCTGGAACATTGTTCTACGATCTAAAACGTATGATGGCAGCGTCTCGAACTGAATAAGATATCCCATGACCCGATCTTGAGCTCGATTAATCATGGTGTTAAATACTTTATCCATCTCCTCCATCTTAATCCTCTTTGCATGTGCGTCTCTCGCTGCTATTCCGGTTATTTGAAAAGCTTCCTCGTATGCGTCTTCAGCTCTTGCTCTCTTAGTAGCTTCTTCCTTCAGTTTGTTCTTCAGTTCTGCGATCACCTCGATCAACTGTTCTTTCTCTCATTCTGTGTGTACTAGCTTCTCCTCGACATTAGTCAGTCGTTCCTCATAATCCTGGATCTCACCGTCTTTCTGTGTCATTACAGTCTATTGTTCCGCTACTATCTCCTGCAACTCCTCGACTGTATCCTGCTGTTCCACGTTACGGTCATAGACTTCATCATACATACAAGCGGCTATCGAGGTTAGTGGAGTCTCTTCCTCCTCGTCCTCATCATCATCATCCTCCTGTGGCAACTCAACGGGATCCTCCTCATCCGTCTCCACTGTTAGGTTTGTAATATTCATGAACGCAATCAAATTGCATAAATTAAAGCGAGCGTGTAAAAATCGAGTTTTAAAATTTACAAACCATAAACCCGGATCAAGTTTTATGCATAATTATTAATTAAACGAAAAGATAAAGAATAAATCATACCCTTGAAGATCGAAGCTTCCTCGTGTAAACAAGTTCACCTCCAAATCCTTTCGCGTTCAATCTTGAATCCACCGGGTTTGGTTCCTTCCTTTGATCAACGTTAGCCACCCAAATGTTTGAGCTCTAGAGGTGATCCACCAAGGAAGAAGAAAATTCAAGAAGAAGGGGTATTGGCTCAAACCCTAGTTTTCCTATCTCTATAGAAAAAGGCGTACTCTCCAACAAATTGGAATTATATTCGTATGTTGAAAAAGTCAACAACAACCATTACACCCATAATAAGACTCCTCTTATTTATAAAGATGTGGGCAACCCATCTTAACAATAAAAGGAATTGGGTTTTATTTAATTAATTAAATTCTTTTAATTAATTAAGCTCCCTAATCTTATTAGGGATAATTAATTAAACTCCTTTAACTAATTTTCCTTCCTAATCCAATTAGGAATAAATGAGAGTACTTATATTAAATTAATTCCTAAACTCTTTTAGAAATTAAAATAATAATAATTGTAATAATATTAATAAGACTCCTCTTATTAATTTATATTTAATATTTCTAAAATATTAAATAATAAATATTAAGCTATTTAATTTATTCTATCACCATAGATTAAATTAAATATACTTAATATATTATTACGATTATGCCATTAACTTCTTAAATAATTATTCTTCCTTTTATGGTGTGACCCTTTAGGTTCTCCATATTAAATAGGTTGTGAATAAATCAATTAGAACAATTCTAATCTTATTTAAATAAATAAATTAAACAATTAATTTATTTAAATAATATTTATTCTACAATAGGGATAAGCCTCCCTAGCGATCAGCGACTTTCGAGATAATATAGATTTCAACATTAATCATTAAAGAACCTTTGAGTAAATAGTTACCGCACAATTCAATCCTTCCACCATACAATGTCCCAATTAAATATAAGACATGGAATTCTTTGTCAAGTCTTATTTTATTTAATTATATGTATTTCGATCCTTAAATGCACAACTCAAATAATGCAAATTAGAAACTCCTTTCTAATTTCATTACGCGCCGCCAAGGACTCTTGGGTTGTCATTTATCGAATCACATAGGACATTTCTCTTCTTTTATTAGAAGTGGTAGATTCTATATTGATCATACATTATCTCCATGTACAACTTATTATACCCAAGCATACCCTTTGATATACCCTAAGGGTCTTAAGGAATAAGTCAAAGTATAACTCATCATACACAAGATACTATGATGATCTCAAGTCCAAGGATCACTTGTATTACTATCACTACTCTGAATTTCTATTGACAGCAAATAAAACTCCATTAGGTATTCCTTAGCGAGCAACGTTCGGTGAACTTATTCTCTAATAAGCACCTACATACTTGCTTTTAGTGTCTCCACACAAATGATCATGAGATCAATCATCCTCATCCAATGAGCAAGCAGCGTATGTACCCAATCTATCCGGATTCACTAATCCCCAATTTAGTAATCCAATGATTGGGAACTATTTTAGTTTTAAGCTTTCTAAGAATTTAGATCTCATTAGAATGATCATCATCATTATTCTAAAAGCATTGCTTAAAACTATGGGTTTATCACATATTATAAAACAGCATCATGTAGATAATTAAAAGCCTTTAATAAATTAATACTTTTTATTAATAAATGAATAAGATTGTTACAAAGTATATGCTTTATCATCAAACATGATTGGCTTGTGTGCATACTACTTTCAATCTCCCACTTGCACTAAAGCCAATCGTCATGGTAACTTATACTCTTCTTTCTAAGTGACGATTATCCCCGCTGTTGGATAAGCTTTAGTTAATGGATATGTAATGTTGTTCATGAGAGTCCACTATCTCTATAGTGATTTCCCATCTTTCAATGATTCTAATAATCAAATGAAAGTGCCACAACACATGTTTAGATCCAAGATGAGACTTAGGAACTATTCCTAGTTCTGTAATAAACTTTTAATCTAAACAATCAACTTGCAGCTTCATTTATAGCTACTTACTTTGTCTTTATCACTAAACCAAAGAACTCTTTTTTTTGTTTGGAACCTTTCCAATTCACACACCACTGTTCAAGGTAACACTTTACCTTAAAGTAGATTTTCTGTCGTCTTGGTTTGTCTGAAAAACTTGAGTCTGTTAAGCCCTCTAGTTTTAATTTAGACCCACCATGAATATGATCACATCCTTAGTGCCGGTTAAGCACTTTAAGATGTTTTTCACTAACTCATAGTGAACTTCTCCAGAATATGACTGATCAACATCAGGTCTCGTACATTTCATTGCATGCATGATAGTCACTCATGCGACCTCTCTTTTCAGGAGTCTGTGGGGACTATTAAGAGAGATACACTCCATAGCTCATCGACATGAGACATCTCTTGGAGTTTGTCATGCTAAACAACTTTAGCATCAAATGAATATACGTTCCTTGGGTTAAGTCGAGCATCCTCTTAAATCTATCTATATAGATTTGCATCCCCAATTAAGATACTCTTCCAAATCATTCATGGAGGAATGTTTGAGACAACTTTATCTTTCTTGATTTTAGCATTGGTATGTCATTCCTTCATCCTT
This sequence comes from Panax quinquefolius, assembly GCA_020205615.1. NCBI lineage: Eukaryota > Viridiplantae > Streptophyta > Magnoliopsida > Apiales > Araliaceae > Panax > Panax quinquefolius. The sequence goes on from JAINUW010000583.1 coordinate 84,027, forward strand.
ATAGTAGTATATCAACATATAATACTAGGAATGTCACGACTCCCCAATTGTCCCTTTTGTACACACTAGAACTCTTACCTCATCGTATGTAACTTTGGATCATCATCTTCTATGATGCGTACCTCATCATCATCATCCATGATGAATCCATACCTCCTAGGTATCTTCAGTACTATTCCGATTTACGATTCGGTTGTGGTACAATAGGTACATCTACTGAGTTCCTCTTATTTGACTTATAGTGTTTTGTGGTTCTTGAACTCTTCAAGATCTATTATCCTTCCACTAGCCCTTTAATGATAAACACATTTATCTTAGAAGGCGTGTTTCACAATAAACACCTTTTGCTAAGCGAGGATTATAGAACATATACCCTAAACTTACTTTAGGATGTCCCACAAATCGACACTTGTCAAATCTTGTCCCAAGCTTATCCTTTGAAACCTTTTTCACATAAGTTGGACAACCCCTTATCTTAACATACTTAAGATTAGGAATCCTCCTATCCATAACTTTTATGGAGTCTTAAATTGAAATTTTGAGGTTACCATTTTCGTGAGATATCTGACCATTTCTAGGACATTATCCAGAAGGATCTTTGGAATGTCGGTAAAATCATTATGGACCGCACCATGTCCAACAAGGTACGATTTTTCATTCAGATACATCAATCAATTATTGCGTATCGAGGATGTGTCCATTATAGAAAACCATTTGAGATGATCTAGAAACTTATTGCACAAGTATTTATTCCTTGATCTAATAAAAGAATCTTAATACTTTGTCAATTTGTTTCACTTTGAATTCTTTGAACCTTTCAAATAATTCATACTTGTATTCAAACAAATACACACATTCAACTCTTTGAATGATCATCTCCTTTTCTTATACTAATTTGTTCAATATGCAAAATTATTTTCATGTAAGTCAAGTATACAAAATTTATTAAGTAATATTCGATTCTATACAAAACATTATTATTATAAATAGAACAACAATTGTTCTTAATTATAATACCAAAGATTTCATTGTCCAACAATAAAATGGAAATAATATTTTTAACAAGAATTGGAATACAATAACAACTTATTGACTTAATAGATTTGCAGTAAGCGATCTGCTAAACTATAAGTTTCTATAGCTAATGCAAAGAACCTTTGCTTCATTTTCCACACATAGGATTACTTATCTTTGTTTAACTTTCTACTTACATCTTGGTCCTTCATAAATCTATATTTATGATAACCAAAGTCGGTATCCAATACCCAAGTAGAACCTTGACTTAAAGAAAAATTTATTTTAAATCATGAACAAATTTGTATTTATAACCGAAACTTCACTAAGCTTCCTTTGGTTAGCTCTGCAAGATGCTTCTCGCAGTTTCTTTCCAGTGTCCTGGCTTATTGCAGTGGTAGCAAACTCCTTTGCTATCCGTATCAGTTTTGTTCTTATTATCCTTTGTTTACGCCATTCTGTTTACCTTCTTTGAATCGTTCTTCTTTTCAAAAGATCATTTGGCCCCTACCAGTAAGACTTGGTCTTTCTTGGTTGAAAAGTGACTCTCAACATTTTTCAACATGTTAAGCAAATCAGCGAGACTGATATCTAGCTTGTTCATATGAAAAATTCACAATATTTGTGAAAGGAGTCCGGGAGTGAGTGCAAGATCAAATCTTGGCTCAACTCTCCATCCATGACAAAACTAGTTGTCCTAATTGATCAATCAAATTGATTATGTTAAGAACTTTTTGTACATATTATATAGTTCCATTGGCCATTCTAGATCGGAAGAGCTCCTTAGATATCTGATATCTATCAGTCCTACTTTCCTCACCATCAACTACTTGATGTGCAAGAATATAGTAGGAGCATCCATAGTTTCATCTTGACATTTGAAGCTCGTTACTCGTGGATGCGAGCATGATGCATCGAGCTAATTTGTGCATCATCTTGCCACTTTCTAAAAGTAGCAATCTCTTCCTCGGAGGCATTATGCGTAACCATTGCGAGGATAGGCGTATTAAGGACATAAGATAGCTTTTCACTATGAGAACTATTCTCAAATTCCTTAACCAATCCGTTTAATTGATTGCGGTTAATTTAGCATCTAATATGCTTCGTGATGATAGTAATTTTAGACATTGTAAAATTCTGTAAATGAATTTGTAATTAACAACATTTTAACATACATTCTTTTATTAATTACCAAAATAAATTAGGTCTTGTTTTAAATTGGTATCTCCCACTATTTTCTTCAAACTATATTACCCTCACTTATATAGTTGCAAAATCTAATTAAAGATTTGCTAGTGAGAATAAGGATCCCATTTCAAATGTATATAGCCTCATGGTGACACAACAAACTATATATAAATAAATAGGTAGACAACTTTTGTCAATTACATCAACTATGCAACTCCTTTTCTTTTGCCTCTTAGATTATTTTGATCAAGTGGTGGCACATCCGAATCAAAATTATCCAAGTTAAGTCCGACCTAGCACTCCATATATTCAAAAAAGAAAAATATCATCCTTGTGGTGACACAACAAAACAATATTGTTCAATTTTCTTTATAAGCATCAAATGTGATAAATTAACATCTTAAATACTTAATACTTGCCTTGTGGTGACACAACAAACTCATATTAAATATTTAATACTCTAATAATTTTATCATGCTAGAAAGCAACGTTCGATATTCCAAATATCTTTGAAGCGCTTAGGACTTAATATAAAAATTTGAGGGATTTATTATTAAATTTGTCTCATCTTGTTTTAGCGGCATGCATATATATATATATATAAAATCGCGTCATATTAATTAACATGCAAAGCATGTTTGCATAATATATAATATATATATAGTATAAGCATGCACATATAGAATACTATATTCTATCCGGATTGATTATGGACCTTTATTCTAGTTTGGTTCACTAGAGCCACCAAGTGAACCAAAAGGTCAAACCCTAGGGGTGCAAGAAATAATATTTAAATATAACTATTACATTTAAACCCGGGCTCCATTACAAACGGGTCTTCAAGCGCTCCTTGCTCCTTGATCTCCAATTTTTCAAAATTAATTCTAACTATTCCTATTACAAAACTATTTAAAATAAATAGAAACCTTGATCAGCAGTCATGGGGAAGTACATAGGAGGGAGATAGAATTTACATTAAGAAAAAATTAGAGAAGACGAGGTCATGAGACCCCATTTAATAAAACCCATACATTCATGCATCCAACTAAAATAAAATCCAATCACATTGGTCAATAGTCCATAATCAATCCCATTTATTATCATACACATCACCATATGCATCAATAAATAACATTCATCTTATGAATAATAAATATTTAATATATATATTGATATCATTTAATGGGCAAATTTAGTTAGTATAAAATCTATTTTTGAATCAAAATAAACTCCTTTATTTTAATCCAAATTTAAATCAAAATAAAACTATTTTATTTTAATTTATCCAATTTTGAATAAAATAAACTATTTTATTTTAATCAAAATCTTTAATCAAAATAAACTCCTTTATTTTAATTAATTATGGAATCCAATTCCAAGTAAAAAAAAAACTTTATTAAAGGAAACACGGATTTTCTTTCTATTCACAAATAAACTCCTTTATTTTGAATAATATGAAATCTTATTTCATATCTAAATAAACTCCTTTATTTAAGGAAAGAATGATTCTTTTTTCTATTCACAAATAAACTCTTTTATTTTGAATAATATGAAATCTAATTTCATATCAAAATAAACTCCTTTATTTAAGGAAAAATATAATCCAATTTCAACTCCAATTAGTTATCATGGAATCCAATTCCAACTCTAATTAGTTAGCATGAAATCTAAATTTTAAAATTAAAATAAACTCTTTTATTTTAAGATTAAAATAACTTTTTTTATTTTAAAATTAAAATAAACATTTAATTTTAATTATAAAATAATTAAGAATAATATATATATATATATATATATATATAACTATTATATATATAATATAATATAACCAATATATATATATATATATATATATATATATATATATATATATATATATATATATATATATATATATATAAAATAGTGCATACTATTAATTAAACTTCATGCATTATATATATAAAGGAATTTCGATACCTTTTATTTAATCATAACTTATGCATGCACGTGAAGCATATATTATATATTATAATATATATATATATATAAAAAGTGATGCATGCTTCCTTTAAAAAAAAAAAAACATGGCAACTTTGCAAATTATTTTTTTTTTTTTAATAAATTTTATATAACAAAATTATGCCCAATTAAATTGTTCTAAACACATATCAATATAGATATTAAATTAAAACAATTAATAATTCGCATAAAGGTTTGGCTCTGATGCCACTGTTAGGTTTGTAATATTCATGAACGCAATCAAATTGCATAAATTAAGCGGAAGCGTGTAAAAAATCAGAGTTTAAAAATTTACAAACCATAAACCCGGATCACCCTTTATGCATAATTATTAATTAAACGAAAAGATAAAGAATAAATCATACCCTTGAAGATCGAGCTTCCTCAGGTACAAGTTCACCTCCAAATCCTTTCGCGTTCAATCTTGAATCCACCGAGTTTGGTTCCTTCCTTTGATCAACGTTAGCCACCCAAATGTTTGGCCTCTAGAGGTGATCCACCAAGGAGAAGAAAATTCAAGAAGAAGGGTATTGGCTCAAACCCTAGTTTTTCCTATCTCTATAGAAAAAGGCGTACTCTCCAACAAATTGGAATTATGTAGTATGTTGAAAAAAGTCAACAACAACCATTACACCCATAATAAGACTCCTCTTATTTATAGATGTGGGCAACCCATCTTAACAATTAAGGAATTGGGTTTTATTTAATTAATTAAATTCTTTTAATTAATTAAGCTCCCTAATCTTATTAGGGATAATTAATTAAACTCCTTTAACTAATTTTCCTTCCTAATCCAATTAGGAATAAATGAGAGTACTTATATTAAATTAATTCCTAAACTCTTTTAGAAATTAAAAAATAATAATAATTGTAATAATATTAATAAGACTCCTCTTATTAATTTATATTTAATATTTCTAAAATATTAAATAATAAATATTAAGCTATTTAATTTATTCTATCACCATAGATTAAATTAAATATACTTAACATATATTATTACGATTATGCCATTAACTTCTTAAATAATTATTCTTCCTTTTATGGTGTGACCCTTTAGGTTCTCCATATTAAACCGGTTGTGAATAAATCAATTAGAACAATTCTAATCTTATTTAAATAAATAAATTAAACAATTAATTTATTTAAATAATATTTATTCTCTGATAATAGGATAAGCCTCCCAAGCGATCAACGACTTTCCGGATAATATAGATTTCAACATTAATCATTAAAGAACCTTTGAGTAAATAGTTACCTATAATTCAATCCTTCCACCATACAATGTCCCAATTAAATATAAGACATGGAACATTGTCAAGTCTTATTTTATTTAATTATATGTATTTCGATCCTTAAATGCACAACTCCAAATAATGCAAATTAGAAACTCCTTTCTAATTTCATTACGCGCCGCCAAGGACTCTTTGGGTTGTCATTTATCGAATCACATAGGACATTTCTCTTCTTTTATTAGAAGTGGTAGATTCTATATTGATCATACATTATCTCCATGTACAACTTATTATACCCAAGCATACCCTTTGATATACCCTAAGGGTCTTAAGGAATAAGTCAAAGTATAACTCATCATACACAAGATACTATGATGATCTCAAGTCCAAGGATCACTTGTACTACTATCACTCTGAGAATTCTATTGTGAAAAGCAAATAAAACTCCATTAGGTATTCCTTAGCGAGCCACGTTCGATGAACTTATTCTCTAATAAGCACCTACATACTTGCTTTAGTGTCTCCACACAAATGATCATGAGATCAATCATCCTCATCCAATGAGCAAGCAACGTATGTACCAATCTATCCGGATTCACTAATCCCCAATTTAGTAATCCAATGATTGGGAACTATTTTAGTTTTAAGCTTTCTAAGAATTTAGATCTCATTAGAATGATCATCATCATTATTCTAAAAGCATTGCTTAAAACTATGGGTTTATCACATATTATAAAACAGCATCATGTAGATAATTAAAAGCCTTTAATAAATTAATACTTTTTATTAATAAATGAATAAGATTGTTACAAAGTATATGCTTTATCATCAAATATGATTGGCTTGTGTGCATACTACTTTCATCCACATCATCATCCTCATTTTCAACTATTGTGACCAACGGGGTTGACTCCCGTGGCAGTAGTTGTTCTCTAACAACCTGAATGTCGCGAGGCTCCTCCTCTATAGGCATCTGAGGTCCCTCCTCCCTAGCCTAATTGGATTCTCCGACATTAGTCATCCTGACAACAAAAATTTAAGTTTTAATTATTAATCATTACTACTCGACACTCACGAGCACATAAGTTATAAACACATAAACACATAGGTGTTTTATTACTTTTTCCTTAAAACTCGATAGGAGTTTATCATCACTATCTCTTCAAAGGTTACTTCCTAAGACTTTTCCCCCCACCTAAGGTTCATAACCTAAAGCTTTGATACCAACTTGTGACACCCCTAAATCCCGGTACTTCATTACCTCAAGATTCAGTGTTCACTTAATTAAAACATTCATATCTAACTACCCAATCATAATATAATTGAATAATAAAACCTGCCCATACAGGATTACGTTAATAAAATTATTTCCCAGGTTATCTAACCTTTAATTACAATCATTCAAATGCGGAAATTAAATTTTTACATCACATCATTATTAAAAGTCAATCATCATAACGACAAAACAAAATTACAAGTCTTCATCACTTGTACATTTTTCCTTTTCCTTTGCTATTTGTAGGTTTATTTACTTTCTCAACCATAGCTGCAATAAGTGTATAAATATGCAAGAGTGGGCAAACAAAGCTCACTTGAAATAAGAATAAATAACTTTACAGCATTTGACAAATAATAGGCCCAATAGAACTGAATGATATGTTCTATTAACATTACAACATTTGCCAAATAATAGGCCCAATAGAACTGAATGATATGTTCTATTAACATTACAACATTTGCCAAATAATAGGCCCGATAGAACTGAATGATATGTTCTATTAATATTCTAAAATATACTACTGAGGGTCTAATGACCACGAACCATGTCAACAGTTATAAGTAATCTTTCAACTTTAACTTTAACAGTCATATGATTATAAGGACTCCACGTACTTAGGGGGATCAATCCTTTGTACAATGTATTGTGCACAACCATTTCAATGCTAAGCGTAAACCCCTAAAAATAGGGTTGTTCATCTCAGTATTTAGAGTACAAGTCCACACCAAAGAAAGTTTGGTTTGGATAAGCTTTCAAGGGCAATTTGAAGTTTTAACGATCATCAACTAGGAAACTAGTTGAATCAACAATGCCTAATAACACAATAGTTGTTTCATAACAACATAACTTAGAACATTTGAGATTCATAGGTGAACTGACTATATTCTAGACTCATGCTTGAAATAAATAGAGAGCATAAGTATTGATCAAAGTAAAGAAATGATAAACCTTGGCTTGAACAATAATAAGCTAGGTCTATAATCTTGTCAAATTAGAATTTTAGTTACCGAATATGCATTAGTCGATAGCAAGCTGGAAACAATGCTTACTCCACATGGTAATAAAATATACAAAGTGATTGAACCATTCAACACAAGGAATTAAGGTTCAAGAAACATTTATCTTAAAAGAATAAACTAAAGAAACTTGTTTAACTATAAACAAGTTAAAGTAAGTCAACAATGATTAGAATTCAAATAATATAGAATTATTACATGCTCAATGTAATAGATAAGATTTAGAAACTTTCTCAATCAAAAGAATGAAGTTACACAATGTAATAATAGAACCAACTCAACAAAAGTGTAGAGTTAGAAAACTTGCCTCGAGCGTAAGCTATAATATGAACTCACGTTCACCTACATATAGGTTTAGAACCATCATCTATTAGATATACCACAACATATGCATTTCTAGTTCGACTTGTTATGTTAACAGAAGTCTTAAGCTACTATTCAAATATCAGAAAATCCAAGTGTTAATCTTCGCAACACCTATTCACTATGTCGACGTCGGGATTTTTGGATGTCCCTTTCCGTTACTTGTTCTTTGGTGTTCTCATTTTAGGTGAGATTTATTTGAAAAAACAAGTGAAAAGGTCCAAATATGTATAATGTCGACGATGGACTGTTAAGAGTCGCCATTGGTTTTTTAAATGGTTGTACCAACACAACCGAGAGAAAAGGTTTGCACATTGACCCAAGTGATGTGACATCGCTAAACCAATTCGGTGAAACCTAGATTCATTAGGGTCCGGGGACTTGGTTATCTTGGGGAAGGTGTTAGGCACCCCAGACATCCGTGTTACCACGGTGACTGCCTCTTTTCAAGAAACAATTATCTAAATGTGTGTGTGTGTGGGTCAATGTGCTGTTATTTGGAAGTAGTGCGAGGCCTCGTTCGAACCTTTATACACAGGGTTTGAATTTATGTAAAAATTCAGTTTTTAGCAAGGTATGGCAATGATGTTTTATAAAAAGGTTTTTCAAATCCTGATGCTCAATAGTAATTGAGACCTTTTACATTCCCATTTTATTAAGCGATCGGTTTGATTGATTTTATTTAACAGATGCGAGGCATCCGTACGAAAATAATGTACAAAATGATGCCGACTTCTTCATGGGTATGGAAACCATTTGAGAAAATTCAGACAACGCAGAATAATTTTCAAGCTGCTTACAGCTGAAAATGTCCATCACGGGAACCGAATCTAGATTCAATGGGATGAATCTGTGATCACATGATTCTAAAGCATACGAAATAATGCAATTTATATGAAAGCGATAGAAGGTATATATATAAAAGTAAATATATATATATATATATATATATATATATCGTATATGATCACAAACCACTAAGCACCTCCATGGGGATCAAAATGTAAATAAAGTTGTAAAAGCTATCAACCGCCACGGAGGAAACTCCAAAGCGGAATAAACGTAAATAAAGCTATAAATACGACCAACCGCCACAAAGGAAACTCCAGGAGGGACATAATGTAAATAAAGTTGTATTAAAGCGATCAATCGCCACTTAAGTAAACTCCAAAAGCAGGATGAAACGTAAAGAAAACTGGAAAAGCGATCAACCACCACGAAGTAAACTCCAGGAGGGATAATATATATATATATATAAAAGAAATAAACGACTTTGGATGTAAAATCTGAGCTCATAGAACGTAGTTCGACCACGCAGTTCATATATATAAGTATATATATATATATATATATAGCGAATAAACGCATCGGATATAAAATCCGGGCTCATCGAACAAAGTCCTAATTAATTCATGATATATATATATATATATATATATATATATATATATATATATATATATATATATATATATATATATATATACGATGAGCCCGGATTTACATCCTAGCATGCTTTCTCGCTTATATATATATATATATATATATATATATATATATATTAACGTAGGTGGACTTTTGTTGATGAGCCTAGACTTTGGTCTCGCCGACGTCTTTTACTACTAATATATATATATATATATATATATATATATATATTAAGCTGCAGTGTCGGACTTTTGTTCGATGAGCCTAGACTTGATGCAGTGCGTTTGTCGCTACACGCACTGCATCAAGTTCAGCTCATCGAACAAAGTCCCACACATAATATATATATATATATATATATATATATATATATATATATAAAAGCAGAGTAAATGCAGGATGTATAATCCAGCTCATCGTATATATATATATATATATATATATATATATATATAAAGTAGTAAACGACGTAATCAGACCAAAGTTCAGGCTCATCGAACAAAGTTCTACACATACAGTTAATATATATAAATGTAGATATATATATATATATATATATATATATATATATATATAAAGCAAAGCAAAACGGCTCTGCATCAAGTCTAGGCTAAATCGATACATAACTCGATAATGTTAGTCAATATATATTTAAATATATAATATATATATATATATATATATATATATACAGACAAAAATGAAACCACGGACCGAAGTCCGGGCAAATGCAAGCAACACGACTTTCAACGTGTAGAAGGGTGTGTGCAAAGATGAAGAGAAAGACTCTAAAGTGTGTGAGAAGGCTTACAACTGACTGCTAAAGAAGGCTTCTATATCTTTAGAGTGGATAAACACTGACTTTTGTAGGTACAAAAGGGCTATATATGAGCTCACATGTGTTTAAAAGGGGAAAGTACACTGCATGGGGTGAGTGCAGAGCAAATTGGGAAAGGCTTCCTCGCTTTTTTCTCTTGTAAAATGGGCTGCCCAAGCCTTCTATTTATAGGAAATTTAGTCACTGGTGTGTACCTACTACTGAGCCAGCAGTGTACAGAGGCAACCCAGGTTGCCCCGGTTTTGTCGGTAAGGTCGTCTCGGCAATCGTGCACTCTCGAACCAGAATGTCCACTCGAACTTTTCGGAAGTGCAATCCGCATCCGTTTGAGGTATACAGGACCTATTTTCTTGACCGCCATTGTCGAGAGTTGTCACGATGGCATGGGATTAGAGTTTGTACGAAGTTATTGAAGATAGGACGATGCCCTCCGGTCTTTAAGCTTCAACTTTCATCCGTTACCCCGCACAATAGTCACTCGGGATTGGTTTACTCTTGTGGGACATTGTTACGTAGAGACGTGACGTGGCATCATGTTGACGAGATGACGATGTTGTACCTCACCGGTGTTATTGATGGATTGGGCTGATAAAGCAGACGTTGCTCAGACTTCGCTGAGATTGGACTGCTGCAATTGTTGAAGGTCCTCATTGTCATCATTGAGTTGTTCCTGTCTTCCCGATGTTATTGTTGGGTTGGTGCAGTGTATCTCGTTGTGAGCACCAAGATTGAAGTTGGTTACATTTGAAACAAGTATTTCCGGGGTTATCGCCGAAACTGCATTCCTTGGGGTTGTCACCAAGGTTGGTGGCTATTCCCATGGTTGGGACTGAGACTAGATACCTCGGGGTTATCTCCGAGATTAATTGGTCTTCTCCGGTGTGTGTTCCGGTATTGGATCTGCAAGCCTCGGGGTTACATCCAAGGTTGGAATTGCTACTCTCAGATTACGATCCGGGGTTGATGCTGAACTTTCGGTAGTATCCGGCATGGATTTGGATCATCTATCAGGGTTCTCTCTTAAAAGGCGAATTTGTCCTCCTGCAATGTTTGTAACAGTAGTACAAAAAATTTTGAGTGTCTACAGATGCCCCTCTTTATCATACTCATGCATGGTGATGCATGGGTAGGATAAAGAATCCTAGACACTTGAAACGTAACAAGACAAACATGGTACTATGGGAAGAAAAATGATGCAAATGTATGATGCATGTGTACGGGGTTGTAGCCCAACATGCTGGGGATGATTGCTGGATCCCTGTTGCTTCAACTGAGGATTAGCAATACTGGCCAGATTTTATGTGTAAGCCGAATCTGTTAGGATGTTGATGTTGGAGTTATCACCAAATTCCTATGTTCTTGATAACGACTTGATCCTGAAGATGTACCTCTTATATGTAAGAGATCTGTGGGGATAAAGCTTGGCCTATTTTGAGGATGTGTATAACATATTCCGTCATCTATCCTCTTTGATAATATTGACTTTTTTCTGGTTAGTATCGCCAGAGTATGTCAAGATCCTGTTGGATTTACTACCAACAGCAGATGTTGTCAGGGATGCCTGACCTTCGTTGACGTGTGAATCAACGGCTGAAACATCCTGTGGGATATACTGTCAAGGCTGCTTGACCTTCGCTGTCGTGTAGATCAACATAGCATTGCATTGTGACCCCCGCCGGGGATATGATGGGGAATACGAGTAGTTGGGTATGAAAACATCGAATATCTCTTGAGCTCTGATAGGTTTAAACGCTATCGGCTGAAATGACGTCAAGGTTGCTTGACCTTCATTGATATGTGTGTCAACGGCTGAGCATGCATTGTTACTCCCGCCGAAGATATACATTGTAACCCCCGTCGAGGATTTACTAGGGACTCATGAGTACGTACGCAACTATCGAATAGTTCTTAATTCTTTGATGGGTTTACTTGCCATCGACTGAAATAACGTCAAGGCTGTTTGACCTTCCTTGATAGACATGTCAACGGATGAACGTGTTGTAACCCCCACTGGGGATTTACATTGTAACCCCCATCGGGGACATACGCTGTAGTCCCCGCCGGGGACTCATTTAGGGTAACGACCCGGAGTTGGGGGCATCAGACCTGTACAAGGTATTGCCGGATGTGATTTGTGACAAATGAGATCATTGGCAGGGTATACCTCATGTTCGGGTGACTACCAATGGGTGATGGACAGATTCAAAGTATCATCTGAAAAAACCAGGATTGTATGTTGTTTTGCTCAATCGCGTGGCATTTTTATTCTCGATTTGACCTTTCTAGTCTGTGAGAACTCCTTTGCAACTCGAACTGGACCAAGCCGGAGGGGTGGGACCCACATAGGGGTGCTGCAGGTACACCTGCTGCAGCCATAGATGAGCCTGCGGCTAACCGTGGATCATAAATCCTGCAGGTTGGTCTTCACAAGTCACTTTCAACTTGCTTCTCATAGAGAAAACCACGAGCCATCTTCAGATCTACTGAGTTCATGCTGCTTTCTGCAAATTCTTTCACTGTACAAGTGTTCTACACTATCCTGGTAACGTATGCATGTATTTTTTCCAGTTTCTATCCGTTGGATTGTGAGTTATCGCACGAAATGCATCTAAACACACAGTAGTGATTATGTATGCATAAATGACTTGATAAAAAATATTCAACATAGTAAATGTTAGTATTAAACCATACTGAACATAATGATACAAAAAAATTTGACTTTTGAGACAGCCAAATTGGCACCTTTTTCTGCTATTTTTTGTCCTATTTGAGGTCCAATGAGCAAAAGGTAGCAAGGCAAAGTACTCCTAGTATTGAGGATGACCATATGCATGATGATTTTGATTTTTAATGCATATATTATGTATATGACTTTGGGGCAGGTGTGCTACTGAATGGCCACCTAGACATGCCTATGTTCCGGCGGAGGTGCTCAAAGGCAGGACTGTCCGTTCAGGTCCTTTGAGCGTAGATGCTATGCGTGGGCTTTTAAGTGAGCCGATGCCTGATGATGTCAGAATCAGGGATCGCATTCTATGGTGATTGTTCCTGATGATCATTCGAGGCTACTTCATAGCAGATAACTCTTCTACGGTATCCTTTGCTTTGATCAGTGCCACACGTGATATGGACCGTATAGGAGAGTATGATTGGGGCTCTTACACCTTTTCCTATTTCATCTGGGGCATGCGTATGCGCTTCGCTGTGGTTTGGACCGAGGCTTGGCTAGAATTTTTATTTCATTTCATTGATGAGTATTTCTCTTGTCTTTTCCCATTCATAGGTTAAGAGTGTTTACTGATAGCAGATGTTTTTCCATTGTGTTGGCAGTTTTGGGCCTATGAGAGGCTCCCATATTTGCGTCCTATGAGTGTGTTATGTTTAGATACCTATCCATGAGGACGACGATGGCACCATTCTATTTTGTCGGAGGTCCCTCAGAGTGAGGGATTCACTCACCGCCAGATGTGTCTTTGGAGTTCTTGGTACCATGGTACCATTACATGGATTCCCTATTCAGGGGAGCATTTGACAATCGACTTTGAGAATGGACATCCGACCAGAGTCGAGCATTTGATTTCCACCAGGAGAGTTCCTCTCATCACTGATGGAGGCTGGGAGCTCTATTTAGGAGAGCGTGCTATTAGGAGCACCACATGGGAGATCCGTGTACCGATCTTGCCTCCTTTCAGGCGTCATTGGCCCGTATCACAGTCACCCGTCACTAATATCCCATTGTTGGGGGTTGACGACTTTGCATTATCAGAGGGTCCATGTACTCAGGAGACGTTCCAGCAGTGGTGGTCCCCTCGCACAATTGGAGCCCAGTCCCGCGCCACATAATTTATGGGGGATATGGTTCCAGGATCTTTGATGATGACGGATTGGGTAGCTTGTATCTGAGCTCCATTCATATGACCCAGATTGATAGTTTGACCCAAGACAGGTTGGATCGTGACACATATATTTATCCGACATTTGGGCGAGATCCAGCAGAGGTGAGTCATTTGTTCTTCCAGCTCAAAGCGGCTAGCCCTCGAGACGACCCATTTGATTTTGGCGCCAGATCCTCCTCTTTATAGGCCTAACATCCTGTTGATAGAGATCTAGTGACTCGGGGAGGAGTTACATCAGTCGACGAGATTGAGGATGTGAACATCGAGACCCCGATTTTTTCTTCGATGTATATTCTCGTTATATCTTTTGATAGGCCTCTGTTAGATATTGGGTGGCTGTTCCCCGTTCTCGCTATATCTTTTGATAGGCCTCTATTAGTAGTAGGGTGGATGTGCCCCATTTCCTTGTATTTGTAGCTGTATAGAGCTGATGTATTAGATGATGATATACTTAGGAATGTATGTACCATTTTTTCATTCCCTTTATTGTCATCTATTATCTATTATGCATGTATCATGTTATGCATATGTATGTATGTGTCGAGAGATATTCAAGATTGACCATGGAATGGTCTTATGACACGGCCCGTACAGATGTCTTCTTCGACAGTTAGCCATATATATCATACCCCGCCGTCAGTGGTGGTATTGGGTATGCGATCGTGGTATGATAGCATGTCACCACCAGAAAGGGTGACCGTAGATCAGTTGTTGCAGCATACCATGACATTATTGCCTTTTTAGGTTCCTGCAGGGTTTGTAGATGGGATGCTAGAGCATTGGCTACCAGATAGGCAGGTATTCCGATTCGGCACCCATGAGTTGACTCCTACTCTTGAGGAGTATGCACGTTTGATGATGCTGCCTTTAGACAGACCTTGCGTGGATCTAGCTTTGGGAGACATAAGTAGGCGATTCATGACTCTCACAGGATTGCGGCGCAGAGTAGTGCAGGACGAGCTGACATCTAGCCACGTGATATCCCAGCATTTTCTGTATGACAGATTTGGCTCAGAGGATAGCTACTCACGATATTCAGTGGATTTCACCGCACCGGAGGACCATTGGCGTTTGGCCAGGGTTGATGTATTGATGCTATACGTACTGTCATATGTCTATATGCTATGATATATGGACGAGATAGACATTGGTGTCATTATGGCTATGAGAGCTCTTAGAGAGGGTCGTACCATTGTAACTATGATTGTAGCAGAGACCCTGCGGTCGACATCCTATTGTTGCACGTATCCTACAGGAGTGTTCACTGGGAGTTCGGTCATGTCAGACGTGTGGTTTATGTCACACTTGAGACCGGTTAGTACCCTTAGGCTATACATGGGTATTGGTTCTCCCATGATGTGGTTATGTCATACTCCTTTCAATGTCGAAGTGTATAGATGCTCTATCTTGGTCCGCATTTTGGCGAGATATCAAAGATCCATTCAAAGATATTTCCGTGTTTCGGGGCTTTGCTCACCATACAACTTCATTACTTACGCCCGGGCATGGATTTTCTCCTCTTGTCGGATTGAGGGTGTGACTACTTATCACCCAATTGGCCGTGATGTTTCGATTCGACCCGGTTGATTTCCATCCTTTTGAGAGGGGCGATAGTCAAGATTCAGCTTCTCGATATCTCTCAGCAGAGGACTGATCTCGTGTGTATGCTTGTTGGGAACGGCGTGAGATAGCTACTTTTTCTATCAGTCATCCCGGTTGTTCTGCAGAGTATTCCACATGGATGGAGATAGAGATTTTATCTACCGTAATAAAGATGATGTCGTGATCTGGGATAGTGAGTCAGACGATGCAGAGCCCATGGAGGACATTGATACATACATCGAGGAAGAGCCCGCTGCTGGGTTGCCAGCATTTCTTCCGGATTCTCCTAGTACTAGTGCTTTTGTGATTCAGCACTCGACACATTACTTAGAGCAGAGTCTTCATCTCATGACCTTTGAGAGAGATCAGGCTCGATCTATGATGTTGACTGCACTTGATGGGAGAGACGCAGCTCTATTAGAGAGAGATGAGGCATTAGATCGCAGAGATGCCGCTGTTATTGAGCGGGACGAGGCTATATCAGTCAGAGATGCAGTGATAGTTGAGCGGGATAGTTCTATATCTGCTCGGGATGTAGCGGTCACAGATAGTACTGCAGTGAGGTCCCTTACCACTGGCATGATCGCAGAGATGAGCACATTTATTGATGATCATATGGTCAACATGCAGATAGCTACAGATCTTTTGGGTCGTGTGGATATTCTCGTACAGGAGACCACAACTTTGCCTCCTTCTTCTGAGAGGGATGCTATGTTGGGCTTGTTAGCTCGCATATACCCTGACTTGTAGATGAGCTTGTATTTACATGCACAGACTAGCTTAGCCATTTTGTCATGTACAGTTTACATTGTATATATATCAAACAGCATTATATATGACATGGAAATATATTTTTGGATCACTTCCCTTTTAGCTATGCCTTGCTATTTGCTTGATATTTTGCTTGCTGCTTCAGGGCTTGTGGTCTTGATGTATTCTGAATTCCTCCTGGGTGGATGGACATAGAGTTGTCTCTAGATAGTTCAGAATGGATCATCGATCTCTGTGTATCCCTACCATCTTTGGTGTCTTGGGACTTGTTTTTGGATGGAAGTGTGGAGAGGAGTGTGGCTTTCCTCTCTGAGATTGACCGCACCACAGATGGTCGCCAGTACTTCTATTTAGAAGAAGCCTAGTTAATTCCATCTCTTATGGATTGGTGTTGCTCTTCAAGGTATGAACGCATGACTTAGCCAATGGTGGTCATCGAATCTCCTATTTGGGAGGAGTTCAAGGATGATTAATTCCATCTTCGTCCAAGCCAAATGAAATGTAGTGGATTCAAGGATAAGGGTTTGTGTTTTGGCGAAATGGTAGAATGTTTTTATAAATGTTTTTATAAGGGTATAAATGTTTTTGTTGTTTTTGCCACGTACTCCTATTGAAGAGGAGATCAGTACTCTATGAATAGAAGATCAAGGTCGACGAGTTTGAACTCTCGTGTAAGAGAAAAGCATAATATATATGCGGGTTTGATATGGTGTAGGAATGTTTTTGTTGTTTTGTGAGGAGAGAGAGGGTAGATGTGTGACGCCCAAAATTAGGTATACATCACCCATCTTGTGTCGCCGATACATGGTACAAAAGTCAAATACAACTTACTAATACAACCGTCTGGTGTACAATACGACAAAACATAACTGTGAGTTTGAATACAATTATTGTCTACTAGAGATTATACAAACTCAAAAGGAGTCCTCATTACAATTATTAACACACTATTTCAAAGAATAGTGAGGACTACTAATGCTATCCTTTGGACCGTCACTCCATTCCCCGACTAGTCCCTGCTATGTTCTCATTTCCTGAAGAGAACAGTGAAAGAAAAGGTGAGCTCAACTAGCCAAAGAAGAAATATTATGACTAAGATAATGCGTAATAAATTATCGTTAGCCTTCAAATGATGTTAAACCGATAAAATATAACAACATCAAGTTTAACTGCAGCGGAACAAGCAATCCATTAAAAGAGTCAAGTAGAGAATAAAATCTACTATCTTTTATGATATAAAAGGTTTTTCATGACTTATCACTGGGACTCAGCTTAATAAATAATCCACATCATCGAATCACCCCTGCACTACGGCCAAATATATTCTTTAGTATCACGACCACAAATTATCCATGCACTACAGCCAAGGACATTCGTGTATTCATTAATGGTCATGATCATGCAAACAATTGTCCATCAATGCACTACGGGCCAATGATAACTTTTACCACATCATTTGTAACATTACGGTCATGATTACACCGAATAATCCCAGGTCATAATCATACCAAGTCCATCAATGCACTACAGGCCACAGATGACTCTCAACATAATATAAACATGAGGATGATGAGAATGATATAAGAATTCAATAAAACAAGTTCAAGAATTAATTTATCCAAGAACTAATAATGTCCAAATTGTCAACATGATACTGCTTTGTAGAGTAAAATTCAAGAATGATCAAAAGAATATTTCCATGAAAAGATACTGGATGAAGCGCAAATATCAAGGATATTCTACTAATTTCGTGGAGTATAGAAGTCAAAACTTTAACCAATTGAGTATAATAAAGAATGAAATAACAAAAGAAATCACCATGCATGCGGTACTTCACATAGACAAAGTTATTTAATAATAATAACGGAACCCGTGTCGCAAAAATAATAACAGGATGTTCCAAGTAATAATAAAGGCGGAACAAAAGTCAAGTGTAAAACACATGCATGGGATGTTCCAACAATAATAATAAAGACGGAACCAGTCTAGTGTAAAACACACGTAAAGGATGTTCCAAATAATAATAATAATAAAGAGCGGAACCAGTCCTGTAAAACACATGACGTGATGTTCCAACAAAATAATAATAAAGACGGAACTAGGTCTGGTGTAAAATACCCAGACAGGATGTTCCAACAGAATAATAGAAGAATGTCACCAAGTATAGGGTAAACTGCAGCAGATACAAAAGTTGTTCCAACAGTATAATAAGCAATGGAATAACAACAGTTCTCTTCACGAATAAGAAAGAATAACACCCCTTACATTAGTAGGAGATTGAATACTGCAGTAGTGTAGTAACAGAATACTCTTCTTCTTTCTCTCTTATTCTCTCTATACTTTCTCTCTGTGTAGCTTGAATGAATTCGTGAAAAATAATGAAGCACTAGGCCTCTATTTATAGATGATTTCTATCTTAGCATTTGAAATGTGAAAAGGCAAGTGGCTTGACGACTGGTGATGTGAAAAGAAAAGTGGTTTGACGCTTGTAATGTGAAACACCAAGTGGTTTGACGCCTGTAATGTGAAACGACAATTGCTTCGACTACTATAATATGAAACGACAAGTGGTTTGACGTCTGGTAAAGGTAATTACTATTGACGAAGGTAATTACTATTGACGAAGGTAATTACTATTAACGAAGAGACTCTTAGATGATGACATATGCCCCCCCCCCCCAATAAAATAACCAAACTTACCACAAACGTCTCATAATAGACTCTTTATATACATCAAGGATTGAATAAATATTACCACAAATTATTTTATTTTTAATCAACACATATTAAATCTTTCAACAATTATTAATCATTTATAACTTGTCGTCTCAATTATTGATTTAATAATATAACATATTATATGATGATGATCTTTGTGACAATAATTGAATCAATAATATAAGAGATATGATGCAAAGAATCATCGTAGTAATAATTGAGTATAATGAGTGACTTCTCACGTAAACATCAATAATCAATACTGTGTGCTACTATGCAACCACGTGTATTACTATACTTTTACTACCGGGTAGTTCAATAGTTTTAACGGTAACACCTCCGCCGTTATTTTCATAAATTATTTTTGTCGTTTTCTCAATCCGACAATAATTCCGTTGTGGGGTCCACCAATGATTGTGCCGTCGTACGAATATTCCCCAACAAAAAGAATATTTCCCGACCAAACGAATATTTTATAACAACTTGCTTACTTTGCAAAATTTATAAATATTACCCACAACTATAACATTTTATCAAATTTACTCCATAATATTCAAAAATAATATTTATAGAAAATTCATCTTTATTTATAAAAGTTGGGGTCTTACAACCTCCCCTTCTTATGAAATTTTGCCCTCGAAATTAGGGTACGTACCTGGTATGTCAAAGAGGTAAGGATACCTTGATTTCATTTCATATTCTAACTCCCAAGTCATTTCCTCAACATCGTGGTTTCTCCACAAAACTTTGACTTGAGGTATAACCTTGGAGCGTAGAATATGTTACTTCTTATCCAAAATTTGAACAGGAACCTCTTCATACATCAAATCTTCCGCTATTTCGTCCGGTTCTAACTCAATAATGTGGTTCGGGTCTTTCACATATTTATGTAACATGGATATGTGAAAAACGTTATGAACACGAGACATGCTTGGCGGTAAAACGAGTCTATAGGCCATAGTTCCTACTCGATCGAGGATTAAAAATGGGTCGATGAATCGAGGATTGAGTTTTCCTCTCTTTCCATGGAGCAACACGCAACAACACATGATCTCCTATATCAAATTCCACCTCCTTTCGATGAAGATCATCATAATTCTTTTATCGATCTTGTGAGGTTTTTATACGTTGTTGGATCGTTTGAATCTTTTCTATAGTCATACGTACCAACTCCGGTCCGAACAACATTGCTTCACCCACCTCATCCCAGCATACTAGAGAACGACACTTTCTTCCATATAACGCTTTGAATGGAGCCATGCCAATACTTGTTTGATAACTGTTGTTGTAGGAAAACTCCACCAACGTTAAGAACTTGTCCCAACTTCCCTTGAAATCAAGGACACAGAGTCTTAATAGATCTTCAAGAGTTTGAATAGTCCTCTCCATCGTCTGCTCGTCTAAGGATGATATATCGAGTTAAATCGTAAGTCCGTGCCATAGCTTTTTGCAAACTAACCCAAAATCGGAAGTGAATCTTGGGCCTCGATCGTAAACTATGGATACTGCATACCATGCGTCTTACAATCTTATTTATGTACATATGAGCAAGACGTTCAAGTGTATAAGTTTCTCGTTTCCAGAAGAAATGAGCAGACTTGGTCAATCTATCAACAATGACCCAAATCACATCTATGCCTTGAGAAACCTTAGGAAGACCAAAGAATTGAAATCCATGGTAATGTTCTCCCATTTCCATTCTAGAATTTCAAGTGGTTGCAATGGACCTTTTGGTACTTGATGCTCGCTTTAACTCATTGACAAGTTAGACACCTTGAGATAAACAACGCTATCTCTCTCTTCATATTGCTCCACCAAAATGTGTATATTTAATATTATGATACATTTTGGTACTCCTGTGATGGATTGAAAACGGTGTGTTGTGCGCTCCATCATGATTTTATACTTTAAATCAGTTCGTTAGGAACACAAAGTCTAGAGTTGACTCAAGTATTCCTTCTTCATCGATTCTTGCTTCCTAAGATAGCACCTTCTTGCACTTTCTTCCTCACACGCATCGCCTCCGTGTCTATAACTTGAGCGGCTTTTAACTTTATCGATTAAAGTTGGTTCTACTCGATATTTGCCATCATCACATGGGTCCTCGAGTCTTTAACTCTATCTCCATCCTTTGCAAGTCACACAAAATAGGCCTTTGCGTTGACAATATCGCACTCGTACTTGCATATGATTTTCTACTCAATGCGTCAACTACCACGTTCGCTTTTCTAGGATGGTATTGGATGGTATGATCATAATCTTTCAACAGTTCAATCCAACGTCATTGTTGCATGTTGAGTTCCTTTTGAGTAAATAAATATTTGAGGCTTTTATGATTCGTAAAGATCTCCATCTTCTCCCCATACAAGTAATGCCTCTAAATTTTAAGTGCAAAGACAACAGCTGCCAACTCTAGATCATGAGTAGGATAATTCCTCTCATATTCTTTGAGTTGTCTTGAGGCATAGGCTATGACTTTCCCATGTTGCATGAGAACACATCCCAACCCTTTGCCTGAAGCATCATTGTAGATGACAAATCCCTCCGATCCAGATGGTATTGTCAGAACAGGTGCTGAAATGAGTCTCCTCTTGAATTCTTGAAAATTCTTCTCACATTCTTCGCTCCAACCGAACATTGTATCTTTCCGAGTCAGCTGAGTGAATGGAGTAGCAATTCGAGAAAATCCTTCCATTAATCTTCGATAATAACCAAATTAAACCGAGAAAGCTACGATTTCTGGCCATCGATTTAGGTTGCTCCCCACTTTGAATTGCTTCAATCTTTGTTGGGTCAACAGATATTCCATGACTTGATACTACGTGCCCAAGGAATGCTACTTCCTCAAGCCAGAATTTGCATTTCTTCAACTTGGCATAAATCTTGTATTCACGAAGCTTTTGGAGTGTCAGCCTCAAGTGTTGCTCATGATCTTCACGGCTTTTGGAATAAATAAGGATGTCATCAATAAAGACGACCACAAAGTGATCCAAATATTCCTTGAATACTCGGTTCATCATATCCATGAAGGCAACAGGAGCATTAGTCAATCCAAAGGACATGACTAGGAATTCATAATGCCCGTACCGAGTTCTGAAAGCCGTCTTTGGAATGTCATTGGTTCTAATCTTCAATTGGTGATATCTGGAACGAAGATCAATCTTTGAAAAGAATTTGGCTCCTTGCAATCGGGTCAAACAGTCATCAATACGTGGCAATGGATAACTATTTTTGATGGTGACATGATTCAACTCCGATAATCAATACAAAGTCGTCGATACTCCCATATTTCTTCTTCACGAATAGAACAGAGCACCCCAAGGAGAAGTACTAGGACGAATAAAGCCGAGGTCTAACAATTCCTGTAGTTGGGTCTTTAACTCCTGAAGTTCAATATGAGCCATTCGATATGGGGCTTTAGAAATAGGTTTTGTACCGGGTTCAAGGTCGATACAAAATTCAATTTCACGCTCAGGGGTAGGCTAGGAAGTTCTTCGGGGAATACGTCAGGAAATTTATTAACAATAGAAATATCGTTCAAAACTGACGTATTTTTGTTTAAATCTGTGACATGAGCTAAGAAAGCTTGACATCCATTTTTCAATAAACGAATAGCTTTATGGATTGAGATAACCGTGATTGATTTTAATGATTTGGTCACTTGAATTCGCATATTAGGTTGATTAGGAATAGGAAAGCTAACAACCTTACGGAAACAATTAATTTTTGCATGATGAGTAGTTAACCAATCAATCCCTAGAATCACGTCAAATGCAAGTATTTTCAATGGAAATAAGATCTACAGGTAGTGTGAGGGTACCGATTTGAACCAAACAAGACTTATAAACAGTGGATGTAATGAAGGTTTCTCCCAACGGAGTTTCCACAGATAAGTTAAAGTCTAATTTCTCCGGAGTCAAATTTAATCGATGAGGGTAAGTAGGAGAAATAAAAGAATGGGTAGAACCGGTATCAAATAAAGTATAGATTTAGTTAGAGTTTATGATAAGCTTACCCGTGATGACCTCATTCGGGTTCCTTGCTTTCTGGGAGGTCACAACAAATGCTCTCCCTTGCACTACTTGTTTTAACTTTTTTGGGACGGCCTTTGGTGCCTCCATCCTAGCTGAATTTATCTTCGGTGAGCGACAAAATCTGGCTAAGTGACCTTCTCTTCCACAACTATAACATGCTTTGGACTGCATCGCGCAGTTTAGACTGATGTGCCCCTCCCCTCCGCATTTGAAACATATGATAGGTGGTCGTTCTCCTTCCTTAACGACAGGTGCTGGTGCTGATGTCTTTCCATCATTGTTGAATCTCCTCTTCTTGAAATGTCCATTCTTATTATTTTGGCCCTGATTACCACCGAAGTGGTTACCATTTCTGGCTTGTTGATTCTCTCCACGCTTTTTGTCACCGCTTTGATGACTACTCTTGCAGGTATTATCATTTTGCCTGCTGCTCTCTTTTAGTTGCGTTGACAAGTTATCGCGCTCCACTAACTGAGCCCTATTTACAACATCTGAATATAAACACAGTTTATGAGAAATAAGATGTTGACGTATCTCCGACTTCAAACCTCTTAAAAACATCCATGTCATTCTCTATTCATTATCCACAAGTGGGCCTTAAACCGGATAACTCCTAAATTTAGCCTCGTATTGCGACACGGCCATATTGTTTTGTTCCAACTTGATAAACTCCACCTCCTTCATGTGACGAATACTTTCGAGAAAGTATTTGTCATTGAATAGCTCTTGGAAATTCTCCCAAGACATCTTCAATACTGGCGAAGTTGAGTATTTTTTACCAATTCAACACCAAGAATCCGCCTCCGCATAATATAAAGGCGTGAAGGAACATTTTGCTCCTCGGAGCATCCCAAAACATCAAATATCTTGGTGATCTACTTTATCCATGCTTCCGCCATAAGTGGTTTTGGCTCTCCCTTAAACTCCGGTGGTCCCAGCTCCTTGAACTGTTTAGCAGTGACCGCCCGAGAGTTTCAATGTTTCCACCGCATTTTGGGCAGAGTCACTCTCTTGCTTTATTGCATGAATTGCATAAAGCCCCTGAACATTTGATCATTCATCATTTGGTCAGTGTTGTTGTTTGCATGAGGATTGTCGCCTTCCTGATGCACATTATCCTGATTATTGATATGTGGTGAATCAACGGTCGCCTGTGCTCCATTGCTATTCTCAACATTCTCGGATGTCATTTTCAGATACTGCTACAAAACAAAGGTTAATTGACATATAACATATTATCCTTAAATTCTGACCGACCAATTAAATACCACATAAACTTAGGTAGGTTATACTAGCGAAGGAATTCTCCGTCTCTCCCCTCCTAGTACTATTCTCACATCTTAGCCAGGGATCATATCCCTAAGCTTTGATACCAACTGTGACGCCCCCAAAATTAGGTATACATCACCCATCTTGGGTCGTTAGATACATGGTACAAAATTCAAATACAACTTACTAATACAACTGTCATGTACAATACGACAAAACATAACTGTGAGTTTGATTACAATTAATGTCTACTAGAGATTATACAAACTCAAAAGGAGTCCTCATTACAATTATTAACACACTATTTCACAGAATAGTGAGGACTACTAATGCTATCCTTTGGACCGTCATTCCGTTCCCCGACTAGTCCCTGCTATGTTCTCATTTCCTGAAGAGAACAGTGAAAGAAAGGGTGAGCTCAACTAACCCAGTAAGAAATATTATGACTAAGATAATGCAGGATAAATTATCGTTAGCCTTCAACAGTGTTAAACTGATAAAATATAACAACATCAAGTTTAACTGCAGCGGAACAACCAATCCATTAAAAGAGTCAAGTAGAGAATAAAATCTACTATCTTTTATGATATAAAAGGTTTTTCATGACTTATCACTGGGACTCAGCTTAATAAATAATCCACATCATCGAATCACCCCTGCACTACGGCCAAATATATTCTTTAGTATCACGACCACAAATTATCCATGCACTACAGCCAAGGACATTCGTGTATTCATTAATGGTCATGATCATGCAAACAATTGTCCATCAATGCACTACGGGCCAATGATAACTTTTACCACATCATTTGTAACATTACGGCCATGATTACAAGAATAATCCTCGGTCATAATCATACCAAGTCCATCCATGCACCACAGCCACGATGACTTTCAACATAATATAAACATGAGGATGATGACTATGATATAAGAATTCAATAAAACAAGTTCAAGAATTAATTTATCCAGGAACTAATAATGTCCAAACTGTCAACATGATACTGCTTTGTAGAGTAAAATTCAAGAATGATCAGAAGAATATTTCCATGAAAAGATACTGGACGAAGTGCAAATATCAAGGATATTCTACTAATTTAATGGAGTATAGAAGTCAAAACATTAACCAACTGAGTATAATAAAGAATGGAATAACAAAAGAAATCACCATGTATGCAGTACTTCGCATAGATAGGTTATTACAACAGAATAATAATAACGGAACCAGGTCAGGCAAAATTTGCACCGACAGGATGTTCCAATGAGAATAATAAAAAGACCGAATCCGCATCCTGTAAAACACAAGCACAAGATTTTCCAATGTAATAATAATAAAGATTTAAACCAGTTAGGTGTAAAACACACAGACATGATGTTCCAACAAAATAATAATAAAGACGGAACTAGGTCCGGTGTAAAACACATGTATGTGATGTTCCAACAGTAATAATAGAAGAATGTTACCAAGTATAGGGTAAATCGCGATATCTGAGTTATTCCAACAGTAATAACAAGCAATGGAATAACAACAGTTCTCTTCATGAATAAGAAAGAATAACACCCCTTACATTAGTAGGAGATTGAATCTGCGAAGAGTGTAGTAATGAATACTCTTCTTCTTTCTCTCTTATTCTCTCTATACTTTTCTCTTTATAGCTTGAATAAATTCGTGAAAAATAATGAAGCACTAGGCCTCTATTTATAGAAGATTTCTAGCTTAGCACTTGAAATGCTAAAAGGCAAGTGGCTCGACGATCGGTGATGTGAAAAAAAGAAAAGTGGTTTGGTTCGACTCAGTAATATGAAACACCATGTGGTTTGGACGTAGTTACCGTAATGTGTAATTAAACGACAATTGGTTCGACAAATGTAATTATATGAAAGGTAATTACTAAGTGGTTTGACTATCTAGTAAATGTAATTACAATCGGCGAAGGTAATTACTATTACCACAAATTATTTTATTTTTAATAAACACATATTTAATCTTTCAACAATTATTAATCATTTATAATTAATCATTTATAACTTGTCATCTCAATTATTGATTTAATAATATAACATATTATATGATGATAACCGTGACAATAATTGAATCAATAATATAAGAGATATGATGCGCATCATCAGAAAGTAATAATTGAGTATAATGAGTGACTTCTCACGTAAGCATCAATAATCAATACCGTGTGCTACTATGCAACCACGCCAGACATCGTACTTTTTACTAAGGGTAGTTCAATAGTTTTAACGGTAACACCTCCACCGTTATTTTCAAAAAGTATTTTTGTCGTTTTCTCAATCCGATAATAATTCCGTTGTAGGGGTCCACTAATGATTGTGTCTCAGTCGCATTTAATATTCCTCGACAAAAAGAATATTCCCGACCAAACGAATATTTTATAACAACTTGCTTACTTTGCAAAATTTATAAATATTACCCACAACTATAACATTATATCAAATTTACTCCATAATATTCAAAAATAATATTTATAAAAATTCATCTTTATTTATAAAAGTTGGGGTCTTACAGAGTCGCTTTTTGTATTTTTTTGTTTGATGCGTAGGGCCATGTGACATGGTTGTTTACTCTATTGAAGAGGAGATCGGTCGACGTAGAGTTCGCCTCGTATGTAGATGAAAAGCGTAATCCCATGTGCCAGTCGCTGGGGAGGAGAAAGTTTAATCCTAGGTTGAGGATAAACTGCAGTATGAGAAGTTTGATCGTGTATGGGTAGGGCGCAAACGTAAAAAGGTTCAATCCATGTGGGATGACCTAAGTTGTAGGAACGCAGAGGATAAAGCCAGGCTGCTGGCTTGAAATGTATGTTTCCCTAAGGGGCAAAGTGTAGGAAAGTTGTAGGTGGTAAAGGGTTAAAGAACCGGAATGACTAGTGACCTGATGATTACGCACCAGGGTGTTTGCTGGTTACTTCAGACATAATACCGTTTCATGGTGTCTGGTTGATGAGTTATGGAAATTCATCGTCGTCCATTTCTTGCAATCTGAGAGCGCCTCCTGTCAATACTTCCTTGACAATAAACGGGCCTTCCCAGTTAGGAGAGAATTTTCCTTTAGCTTGATCTTGGTTGTCAAGAATCTTCTTCAAAACCAAGTTATGTTGTTTAAACCGCCGTATTTGGACTTTTTTGTTGTAGGATCTGGCAATCCTTTGCCGATATAACTGACCATGGAAGATAGTTGCGGTTCGCCTTTCATCTGTTAGAGACAATTGGTGATACATGTCTTGTGTCCATTGGTCTTCATCCAGTTGAGCGTCTATCAACACTCTGAGGGATTCCATTTCAACTTCTATGGGGAGTACTGCTTCCATCCCATAGGTTAAAGCGTAGGGGGTTGCCCCAGTGGAAGTACGTATTGAGGTTCTGTAGGCTAACAGAGTCAGAGGCAATAGGTCAGGCCAATCTTTGTGGTTGGCGGACATCTTTTGCATAATCTTCTTGATATTTTTGTTAGCCGCTTCAACAACACCGTTCATCTTTGGACGATAGATGACAGAGTTAAGATGTTTGATGTGGAATTTACTGCATAATTCCTCCATTATTTTGTTGTTGAGGTTCTTGGCATTGTCTGACACAATCACCTTTGGTTGTCTATATCGACAAACGACATTGTTTCTGATGAAAGCAATGATGACTTCTTTAGTAACCCTGGGGAAAGAGGCTGCTTCTACCCACTTGGTAAAGTAGTCGATCATGGTGAAGATAAATTGATGACCATTACTGGCTTTAGGCTCAATGGGTCCGATAACGTCCATTCCCCACATTTAGAAGGGCCAAGGTGAACTCATATTGTGGAATTCCCGTGGAAGGGTGTGTATAGCATTCCCATGAATCTGGCACTGATAGCATCTCCTGACATGGTCATTATAGTCAGCTTTGAGAGATAGCCAGTAATGTCCCGTCCTGAGGACTTTCTTAACAAGGAGGGGGCTACTCATGTGGGGGCCACAGACTCCACCATGGATTTCATCCATAAGCCTTTGGGCTTAATCTTTGTCTAGACATCTGAGGAGACCTAGTACTGCATCTCTCTTGTAGAGCGCATCTCCACTCAGGTAGAACTTCATAGCAAGCCGATGGATCCGCCTTTTCTCAGTCGGGATCGCCTCAGCGGGTGTACATCCATCTCGCAGATATTCCTTGATATGTTGATACCAAGGATGCCGGATGGGAGGTAGCTCATCCGATACTTCTCCAACATAATTCCCATAGGCTGGGGCCTTGTGTATGGAGATCGTGATGCTCGGCAAGTATTCCTTGTTTGATATGCGAATCAAGGAGGCCAAAGTTGCTAATGCGTCTGCGAAGTCATTCCTATTACGAGGAATGTGTAGAAAGGAGATTTCTTCGAACTCCAAAGCCATCTTCAAAACCTGCCGATGGTAAGGCAGCAAATATAGTTCCTTGGTTTGATAGATTCCGGTGGATTATCTGATTACTAGCTCTAAATCTCCAAGGACAGTTAACAGCCTGATGCCCATTGAACGGGCAAGCTTTAGCCCCATGAGACAGCCTTCATACTTAGCCGTATTGTTGGTGCTGACAAACTATAATTTGACAAGAACGGATATCGCTCCCCAGATCGAGATACTAGAATTGCTCCACTCCGTAACCTTCCATATTAATGTACTCCATCAAAATACATCTTCCATGATTGGCGGCGTATCGTATTGATGGTGTTGTTGCACTGTCATTACTCCTTCATCAGGGAAATACATTTACAAGGGTTTGAAATCCCTTGAAGGTGCGGCGGCCAGTTGATCTGCGATTCCTTGACCTTGTATGGACTTTTGAGTCACATATGCGATGTTAAATTGTTGTAGGATCAACTGCCATCTGGATAGTCAGAAATTTAACATAGGTTTGTTGAATACGTACTTGAGAGTATCCACACGGGATATGAGATGGGTTGTGTGACCATGAAGATAATGTCGTAACCTCATGGAAGCCCATGCTAAAGCACAACACGTCTTTTCGATCAGAGTGTACTTGTGTTCACTGCTACTGAACCTTTTGTTGAGGTAATAGATAGCTCGCTTCGCCTCTATCGCCTTTTCGTCTCCCAAAGATGCAACCCATGGCATTGTCACTTATGGACAGGTACATAAATAGGGGAACATCATCCCTGGGTGGCACCATAACGGGAGCTTTGACAAGTTGTTTCTTGATTGTAAGGAAGGCCTTTAGACACTCCTCATTCCATTTCATGGAGGGGTTCTTCCGTAATAGCTTGAAGATTGGCTCACAGGTTGCTGTGAGTTAGGGGATAAACTTGCTATTGAAGTTGATTCTTCCCAAAAATCCCCGTATTTCCTTATCTGTCTGAGGAATGGGCATTTCGGTGATGGCTTGGATTTTGGTAGGATCCAGCTCAATTCCCTTGTGGCTGACTAGAAATCCTAGCAACTTGCCTAATTTAACGCCAAAGGCGCATTTAGCTGGATTCAACTTCAAGTTGTACTTACGTAGCCTGTTGAACAACTTTCTGAGATGGTCTATATGGTCATCCTCCTTCCGGGACTTGACAATGATGTCATCCATGTAGATCTCGATCTCTTTGTGCATTAAGTCATGGAGAAGAGCCATCATAGCTCGTTGATAGGTAGCTCTGGCATTGATGAGGCCGAATGACAACTGTCTATAGCAAAAAGTTCGCCAAAGAGTGATGAAAGTAGTCTTCTCACGATCTTCCTCGGTAACCATA
Source organism: Panax quinquefolius (assembly GCA_020205615.1). NCBI lineage: Eukaryota > Viridiplantae > Streptophyta > Magnoliopsida > Apiales > Araliaceae > Panax > Panax quinquefolius. The sequence continues at coordinate 114,410 of JAINUW010000583.1, forward strand.
ATCTATTGATACCCCGCAAAGCAATCAGCAAAGGAGTACATGTCGTATTGCGCAGTATTGTCAATGAGAATGTGGATAAATAGCATGGGAAAGCTATCTTTTAAGCAAGCTTTGTTCAAGTCTCGGTAATCCACGCAAACTCGCACCTTCCCTCCAAGTTTAGGCACGGGCGCAATGTTGAATATCCACTCAGGATATGTAGACACCATGATGATGCCAGCTTGAAATTATTTCACAATTTCTTCTTTCACCTTTAAACTCCATTCAGGTTTCAATCGCCTGAGCTTTTGCTTGACTGGCTTAAATCCCTCTTTAATGGGAAGCCAATGAAGGACAATGTCAGTGGAAAAACCCACCATGTCTTCATGAGACCATGTAAACACATCCTGGAATTGGGTTAATAGCGTAACCATGTCATTTCGTTAGTTTGGGTAAGGTCTGAAGCAATCTGGATTAACTTAGGGCTTTCTAAGGTTCCGAGATTGAAAGAAGTGGTTTGATCAAGGTTGGGTTTGGGTTTGTCTTTAACCCATTCCTGAATTTCTGGAGGCACCTCAATGTCATCCTGTATATCCATCAAGGCTGAATTCAACTCTACATCAAAGGTATAATCCTTGTGGAGAAGAGGCACCGTATCAGCAGGTACAGGCACATCTAAATTTAGAGTCCTGAAAAAAAATATGCTTTCACTTAGTATATATGAAATGTGTTGATCATACACAGTGTTAGCATATACTGGCAAAATAAATTGCTAATATTGTACAGAAAAGTAAGCAGTTATTATATCTACAGGGCAGAAAGATTTTTTTCCCGCAATACCCTTGACGACCAATGCAAGGAATGTTGTTCCAATTGGCAAGGGCAAAGTCCGGGTGGACCTCAGTGATGGAGGGATTGTCATCATCCTCCCTGTCCCGAATGATGGCCATTACGTCTGGGCAATCATCGTCTAGGGTGTATTTGTTGGTATGTTCGTCATGAACGATGATGCGTATGCCTGACATCATTCGGATGACGTCTTGCTTGATTCTTTGTTCCTCTTCTTCCACTGCAGGATTTGGAACAAAGATTTCTTTTCCTTTCACCGGTACCGGCTTGGGACATAACATAGCCATTACATTGGTTGGCACCTTTACGAGAGGTTGTGCGCACTCAGAGTTTGAAGGCGAAGATAAACGCCCACATGGTTGAAGTCAAGGAATCAATGATGTTTATGAGGATTCTTGTGACTAGAATCTGGCAGAATAGCCTAGCCCAAATTGCTCCATTTTTCTTGGTTAATTGAATTGGGTACTTATACCCTGAAAATCTTTACCCAACCCTTGTCCCGACTTATGACCCAACGACATCATCTCTTAAGTGGCCAACATTACCTCGGCAGAAATCTTGGGTTCGGGCAATGGTGCTCCAATAGCATGGTATTGGGTGTTGCTTATTTCCAAAGCATGAAAACTGACCGGTTCCACATCTGCATTGGCATTGATGAATGGCATGTCTCCGTGCTAAGGAATCTCTGGTTCAGCGTTGACTATGACCAGGCTATTGTTGATAATATATTTCAACTGTCGGTGAAGAGTGGAGGGGACTGCCCCAACCATGTGAATCCATGGTCGTCCCAAGAGCAGGTTGTATCCCGAATCTATCTTGAGCACATGGAAAGATACGCAAAATGTGTGAGGACCAATTTGGATTGGCAGCTCAATTACTCCGACCGAATTTCGCCGGGCTCCATCAAAAGCTTTGATGATGGTATGGCTACTCCGAATTCGGTTGAGATTGATGTTCATCTTCACCAAGGTAGCATATGGGCAGATATTCAGAGAAGAACCTCCATCTATTAAGACTCCAGCTACCATATATCCGGAGGACAAGACCGCAATGTGCAACGGATTGCAATGACCAGTCCCTTCGGGTGGTATGTCATCATCAGTGAAGGATATCACATTATTGTTGAAAATGTGATCGACCAGATGTTGAAACTTTTCCGTATCCACTGATGTCGGGAGAAAGGCTTCTTCTAAAACCTTTAGCAAGACCTTCCGGTGATTCTCGGAAGTTAGGACCAAGTCCAAAATTGATATTTGTTGTGGAGCTTCTTTCAAGCTTAAAACCACCGTAACTTCATTATGACCCACAGTGCGGAGGAATTTTTCAATCTTCTCCATGGGTATTTTCCCCTTTGATTTGGTGATAGGTTTCATCACCCGTTGGGGAAGATACAATGGATTTTCCTTCGACACTGTAGCAGTTGTATGTGAGGTGGATCCTTCACCTTCTCCATAGTTCCACGGAATTGTGTGTAAGCTAACAATAGGATATTGTGCTCTGCACGGCAAGTTGATTGGCTCGAGAGCGGCCAATTTCAAAGGATTGGTGCCTCCCTTGAGTTGAATTGTTGGCGTTGTGAGCAATGTATTAATCCCATCAGTATCACTGGATATAACTGCTACCACACTTTTCTCACTTAGTAGGCCCTGCACCCTTAATTGCACGTAACACAAGATCAAATTCGCCAGCGCAGACACCACCGTCAATTAGATTTTGAATAAGGTGGCGTGAGTGCCCAACATTCTACGTGTTGTGACCACGAGATCGGGAGTGATATTGACACACTCCATCGAGTCAGACCGTCTCCTAAACGAGGGTTGATTGGAGGTAGAAGGGAACTGATCCTTCCTTCATTGATTAACATATGAAGGATTTCCTCCATAGGTTGGCCCAGATAGGTGAATTCCCTTTTGTTGGTGAAATCCCGACGGGCTTTGTCATTTGCTTTCTTTGTCACTTTGTCTTCCAGCATTTCATTTTCTAAAAGTGACGAGGGATTATTCATGACAATAGGTAGGAGACTGGCGTGCTCCTGGCGAGTCACTTGATGCTGATAAGTCACTAGTTCCCCCCAATTGTTCAATTTGTTTGCAGAGAGATTTCATCCTTCGTTCCATTATGAACTGGAACTTGGCATAATCCCATTTGTCATCACCGTCTTTGATGGTCTGGGAGGAATCACAGCTAAAATTGGAACTCTGTCCACTGCTCCAATTAATCATGTTGACCTCTTCTTCTTTGTGTTGAGGAAGAGGGTTGTCTTGTACGTGAGGTTGATCTGGTTTGGTGACCACGATCTCTCCGTTATCTATCAGGTCCTGGATCTTGTGTTTCAAGGCCCAACAATCTTGAGTATCATGTCCAGGTGCCCCGGCATGGTAAGCGCATTTTCTATCAGCATTGAAACCCCGTCCATTAGGGCTGACTGGTAGAAGAAGATGTGTAATTTTCTTCTGTGTTGTCAGAAGAGTTAATATGTTCTTGAGGATATCCCCTAAGGGTGTAAACACTCGAGGGCGTTTGACTTCTCCACCTTTTGGTATTGGAGGGTTTGTAAACTGTGCTGGAAAGGGAGTGTAGTTTCTCCTTTGAATAGGCATGTTTTGATTGCCTTTTTAACCTTGTAGTATCAGGGAAACATCTTCCTCTTTCTTTTTATGGACCCTCCAGGGGTTTTTCCCATAATTTCCAGATTGGATTTGATCAGAAACAGCTTTGAGTGCAGCAAGGTCTTGAATCTTTCCTGACTTCAATCCCATCTCAGCCATCTCCCCATGTTTGACCATTTCAAAAAATGGTTTGCCGATACCAGTTAAAACTCTCTCATAGAAGGGAGCTTCTTGTATGTCTATGAAAGTCATGACCATTTCTGATTCTGTCATGGAAGGACTAACTTGGGCGACCAAGCTCCACCGCCTCGAGCATACTCTCTAAAAACTCGTTAGACTATTTCTTGATTTTGGTAATTTGATACCGATCAGAGCCATCTCCGAGTTTGAAAGTCAGATTGAGTGAGGAAGGCATGTGCTAGCTCTTCCTACTATAGATTTTGGAGTTGTCTAATCTTGTGTACCACTTAACCGGGCTTCTCTAGTTAGACTCTTTTGGAATAATTGCATTTCGAGCTTTTTCGTCCTCCAGATAAGATCCAAGTTCTCCAATAAACACTTTTAAATGTGTGTAAGGATCTCCTAACCCGTCATATTTTTCAAAGTCAGGAGTTTTAAATTTTTCTAGATAATGAACACCAGGGAAAATACATAGATCTGCATATGAAACACTTCCGTGTATTCCAATTCCTTTGATAGCGTGAAGGGTCTATTCCCTTTAGAGGACTTTTTTTTGATGTCACTACTGTCTGGATCTCCAGTGGGATGGGCAGCATCAAGAGTTTTGTTGGTTGTATCCAACTGTGGTTCAGGTATTGTAATGATCCGGATTCCTACTTGTGTGGAGGATTCAGCATGTACGGGTATTTTTCGAATTCGTAGATGGTGTAATTTTTTTGAGGTACAAAACCAAATCAGTAATTTGTTTGCTTAATCCGTTGAATTCTTTGCGAGAAACTAGATTAAGTTTAGTCTGGTCGGATGACGACATGATTGACTGTAGGCCTGTTGCCTTTTTGGACTTTGAACGGGTAGTAGGTCCGATTAATTCCCTACAAAAGACTTGCATAGTTTAGTCTTTAGGGAATGTATGCAATAACATGCTATGTGATGTGTCCATTTTAGGAATTTTTATCCTGCACAACGGGTGTCAGCTGTTTATAGCATGTTAATATGTATGTGTACACATTTCTTCATATTTCTCATTACATGGAGATAGATATGGAATGAAATTACAAGTAATTGTGTTTACAATTAATTGAAATGAGAGCACGAAGAGACTTTCCTCCGCTTTGGGTTTATTAGAGGCTGACCTATCTTAGGTTACTCTCGCGGTTTTTTAGCATGAAGGTTCCCAAATCATCGCAATCTACTAGACGGGAAGTTAATCCAGGTCTTTTCAACTGGAGCGAATTTGGTGGTGTAGCTTTTCCGAGCCTCGAGAATTAGTCTTCTCACGAGTCCAGTAATCAAACACCGACGGGATAGCCTCCTGGTGGAGGGACCACACTGTTAGGTTTGTAATATTCATGAAAGCAATCAAATTGCAAAATAATGCGGAAGCGTGTAAAAATCAGAGTTTAAAAAAATTTACAAACCATATATACCCGGATCACCCTTTATGCACAATTATTAATTAAACTAAAAGGATGATTAAAAAACATACCCTGAAGATCGAGCTTCCTCGTGTACAAGTTCACCTCCAATCCTTTTCGCTCAACTTGAATCCACCGGGTTTGGTTCCTTCCTTTGATCAACGTTAGCCACCCAAATGTTTGGCCTCTAGAGGTGATCCACCAAGGAAAAAGAAAATTCAAGAAGAAGGGTGGTTGGCTAAACCCTAGTTTTTCTATCTCTATAGAAAAAACGTACTCTCCAACAAATTGGAATTATGTCGTATGTTGAAAAAGTCAACAACCCTTTTTCCCATAATAAGACTCCTCTTATTTATAGATGTGGGCAACCCACCTTAACAATTAAGGAATTGGGATTTATTTAATTAATTAAATTCTTTTAATTAATTAAGCTCCCTAATCTTCTAAGGGATAATTAATTAAACTCCTTTAACTAATTTTCCTTCCTAATCCAATTAGGAATAAATGAGAGTACTTATATTAAATTAATTCCTAAAACTCTTTAGAAATTAAAATAATAATAATTGTAATAATATTAATAAGACTCCTCTTATTAATTTATATTTAATATTTCTAAAATATTAAATAATAATATTAAGCTATTTAATTTATTCTATCACCATAGATTAAATTAAATATACATAACATATTATTACGATTATGCCATTAACTTCTTAAATAATATATTCTTCCTTTTATGGTGTGACCCTTTAGGTTCTCCATATTAAACCTATTGTGAATAAATCAATTAGAACAATTCTAATCTTATTTAAATAAATAAATTAAATAATTAATTTATTTATTTAAATAATATTTATTCTACAATAGGATAAGCCTCCCAATGCGATCAACGACTTTCCAGATAATATAGATTTCAACATTAATCATAAAAGAACCTTTCGAGTAAATAGTTACCGCATAATTCAATCCTTCCACCATACAATGTCCCAATTAAATATAAGACATGGAATTATCACAAGTCTTATTTTATTTAATTATATGTATTTCGACTCTTAAATGCATTAACTCAAATAATGCAAATTAGAAACTCATTTCTAATTTCATTCTACCCGCCAAGGACTACCGGGTTGTCATTTATCGAATCACATAGGACATTTTCTTCTTTTATTAGAAGTGGTAGGTTCTTTATCGATCATACATTATCTCCATGTATAACTTATTATACCCAAGCATACCCTTTGATATACCCTAAGGGTCTTAAGGAATAAGTCAAAGTATAACTCATCATACACAAGATACTATGATGATCTCAAGTCCAAGGATTACTTCAGACTACTATCACTACAGAATTCCTATCGACAGCAAATAAAACTCCATTAGGTATTCCTTAGCGAGCCAATGCTCAGTGAACTTATTCTCTAATAAGCACCTACATACTTGCTTTAGTGTTCCACACAAATGATCATGAGATCAATCATCCTCATCCAATGAGCAAGCAACGATGTACCAATCTATCCGGATTCACTAATCCCCAATTTAGTAATCCAATGATTGGGAACTATTTTAGTTTTAAGCTTTCAAAGAATTTAGATCTCATTAGAATGATCATCATCATTATTCTAAAAGCATTGCTTAAAACTATGGGTTTATCACATATTATAAAACAAAGATCATGTAGATAATTAAAAGCCTTTAATAAATTAATACTTTTATTAATAAATGAATAAGTTTGTTACAAAGTATATGCTTTATCATCAAACATGATTGGCTTTGTGTGCATACTACTTTCAATCTCCCACTTGCACTAAAGCCAATCGCCATGGTATCTTATACTCTTCTTCTCTAAGTGACGATTATCCCCTTTGTTGGATAAGCTTTAGTAAATGGATATGTAATGTTGTTCTTGAGAGTCCACTATCTCTATAGTGATTTCCCATCTTCAATGATTCTAATAATCAAATGAAAGTGCCACAACACATGTTTAGATCCAAGATGAGACTTAGGAACTATTCCTAGTTTCAGAATGAACTTTAATCCAAACAATCAACTTGCAGCCTTCATTTATAGCTATATACTTTGTCTTTATCACTAAACCAACAACTCTTTTGTTGTTTGGAACCTTTCCAATTCATCGCACCATCGCTCAAGGTAACCCTTTACCTTAAAGTGGATTTTTTCGTCATCTTGGTCTATCTCGAAAAACTTGAGTCTGTTAAGCCCTCTAGTTTTAATTTAGACCCACCATGAATATGATCACATCCTTAGTGCCTGGGTTAAGAACTTTAAGATGTTTTTCACCGACTCACAAGTGAACTTCTCCGTAATATGACCGATCAACATCGTGTCTCAGACATTTTTCATTGCATACATGATTGTCACTCATGCGACCTCTCCTTTCGTGAGTCCTGTGGGGACTATTAAGAGAGATACACTCCATAGCTCATCGATACATGAGACATCTCTTGGAGTTTGCCATGCTAAACGACTTTAGCATCAAATTAATATACGTTCCTTGAGTTAAGTCGAGCATCCTCTTAAATCTATCTATATAGATTTATATCCCCAATTAAGATACTCTTCCCAAACCATTCATGGAGGAATGTTTAGACAACTTTATCATTACTGATTGTAGCATTGGTATGTCATTCCTTATCCGTAGTATATCAACATATAGTACTAGGAATGTCACGATGCTCCCACCGACCCTTTTGTACACACTAGGTTCATTCTTATTTTTGATAAAATCAAACTCTTTTGATTGCCTCATCAAAACGAATGTTCCATATTTGAGAAACTTGCTTCAATCCATTTCTCTGAGTGTCTACAACACTTACCTCATCGTGTGTAACTAGATCATCATCTTCTATGATGTGTACCTCATCATCATCATCTATAATGAATCCATACCTCCTAGGTATCTTCTTGTGACTATTCCGTAATTACGATTATTTATCTGCCAGGTATAATAGGTCTATCTACGTGTTCCTCTTATTTGACTAATAGTGTTTTGTGGTTCTTGAACTCTTCAAGATCTATTATCCTCCCACTAGCCCCTTCAATGATAAACACCTTTATCTTAGAAGGCGCGTGTTTTCAACAAACACCTTTTGCTAAGTAGGATTATAGAACATATACCCTAAACTTACTTTAGGATGTCCCACAAATCGACACTTGTCAAATCTTGTCCCAAGCTTATCCTTTGAAACCTTTTCACATAAATTGGACAACCCCTTATCTTAACATACTTAAGATTAGGAATCCTCCCCGCCCATAACTTTTATGGAGTCTTCAAATAATTTTGAGGTTACCTTTTCAGTAGATATGCGTACCATTTCTAGGACATGACCTAGAAGGATAATTGGAATGTCGATAAAATCATTATGGACATCACCATGTCCAACAAGGTACGATTTTTCCTTTCAGATACATCAATCAATTATTATGTATCAGGAGGTGTCCATTACGAGAAAACCATTTGAGATGATCTAGAAACTTATTGCACAAGTATTCCTTCCTTGATCCGATCAAAGAATCCTAATACTTTGCCAATTTGTTTCACTTTTGAATTCTTTGAACCTTTCAAATAATTCACACTTGTATTTTAGCAAATACATACATTCAACTCTTTGAATAATCATTTCCTTTTTCTTGTACTAGTTTGTTCAATATGCAAAATTATTTTCAAGTAAGTCAAGTATACAAAATTTATTAAGTAATATTCCAGTTCTATACAAAACATTATTATTATAAATAGAACAACAATTGTTCTTAATTATAATACCAAAGATTTCATTGTCCAACAATAAAATGGAAATAATATTTTTAACAAGAACTGGAATACAATAACAACTTATTGACTTAATAGATTTGCCCGTAGGCATTGCTAAACTATAAGTTTCTATGGCTAATATGGCAACCTTTGCTACATTTCCCGCACATAGAATTACTTATATTTGTTTAGCTTTCTACTTCTGCTTGGTCCCTTCATAAATCTATATTTATGATAACCAAAATCGGTATCCAATACCCAAGTAGAACCTTGACTTAAAGAAAAATTATTTTAAATCATGAACAAAAATCAGATTATAGAACCAAACTTCACTAAGCTTCTTTGGTTAGCCTCTCGCAAGATGCTTCTCATGATTTCTTTCCAATGTCCAAAGTGCTTATTGCGTGGAAGCAAACTCCTTTGCTATCCATATCAAGTATTGTTCTTATTATCCTTGTTTTTTGCCTTTCTATATACCTTCTTTGAATCGTTCTTCTTTCAGAAGATCCTTTTGCCCCTACCAAGAAGACTTGATCTTTCCGTTGAAAGTGACTCTCAACATTTTTTAATATGTTAAGCAAATCAACGAGGTCGATATCTAGCTTGTTCATATGAAAAATTCACAACAATTGTGAAAGGAGTCCGGAGTGAGTGCAAGATCAAATCTTGGCTCAACTCTCCATCCATGATAAAACCCATTGTCCTAATCGATCAATCAAATTGATTATGTTAAGGACTTTTTGTCTATCACTGTAGTGTCATTGGCCATTCTAGATCGGAAGAGCTCCTTAGATATCTCGATATCTATCGCCCCTACTTTCCTCACCATCAACTACTTGATGTGCAGGAATATGGTAGGAGCATCCATAGTTTCACGCTTGTGCTCAAGCTCGTTACTCATGGATGTGAGCATGATGCATCGAGCCAATCAGGCATCATCTTGCCACTTTCTAAAAGTAGCAATCTCTTCCTCAGAGGCATTATTCTCGCAACTATTGCAGGATAGGCGATATTAAGGACATAAGATAACTTTTCAAACTATGAGAACTATTCTCAAATTCCTTAACCAATTCGCTTAAATTTGGGCCCGTTAATTTAGCATCTAATATGCTTCGCAAATGATAGTAATTTTAGACATTGTAAAATTTCGTAAATGAATTTGTATTTAACAACATTTTAACATACATTCTTTTATTAATTACCAAAATAATTTAGGTCTTGTTTTAAATTGGTATCTCCCACTATTTTCTTCAAACTATATTACCTCACTTATATAGTTCTAAGCAAAATCTAATTAAAGATTTGCTAGTGAGAATAAGGATCCCATTTCAAATGTATATAGCCTTGTGGTGACACAACAAACTATATATAAATAAATAGGTAGACAACTTTTGTCAATTACATCAACTATGCAACTCCTTGTATTTTGCCTCTTAGATTATTTTGATCAAGTGGTGGCACATCCGAATCAAAATTATCCAAGTTAAGTCCAACCTAGCACTCCATATATTCAAAAAGAAAAATATCATCCTTGTGGTGACACAACAAAATAATATTGTTCAATTTTCTTTATAAGCATCAAATGTGATAAATTAACATCTTGAATACTTAATACTTGCTTGCCTTGTGGTGACACAACAAACTCATATTAAATATTTAATACTCTATTAATTTTATCATGCTGTAAGGCGACGCTCGATATTCCAAATACCTTTGAACGCTTAGGATTTAATATAAAAATTGAGGGGTTTGTTATTAATTTGTCTCATCTTGTTTAGCGCGCATGCACATATATATATAAAATACGCGTCATATTAATTAACATGCGAAGCATGTTTGCATAATATATAATATATATATAGTATAAGCATGCACATATAGAATACTATATTCTACCCGGATTGATTATGGACTTTTATTCTAGTTTGGTTCACTAGAGCCACCAAGTGAACCAAAAGGTCAAACCCTAGGGGTGCAAGAAATAATATTTAAATATAACTATTACATTTAAACCCGGGCTCCATTACAAACGGGTCTTCAAGCGCTTCTTGTCCCTCGATCTCTAATTCTTCAAAATAATTCTAAATATTCCTATTACAAAACTATTTAAAATAAATAGAAACCTTGATCAGCAGTCAAGGGGAAGTACATAGGAGGGAGATAGAATTTACATTAAGAAAAAATTAGAGAAGACGAGGTACGCAGATCCCATTTAATAAAACCCATACATTCATGCATCCAATTAAAATAAAGTCCAATCATATTGGTCAATAGTCCATAATCAATCCCATTTATTATCATACACATCATCATATGCATCAATAAATAACATTCATCACATGAATAATAAACATTTAATATATATATTGATATCATTTAATGGGCAAATTTAGTTAGTATAAAATCTATTTTTGAATCAAAATAAACTCCTTTATTTTAATCCAAATTTAAATCAAAATAAAACTATTTTATTTTAATTTATCCAATTTTGAATAAAATAAACTATTTTATTTTAATCAAAATTTTAATCAAAATAAACTCCTTTATTTTAATTAATTATGGAATCCAATTCCATATATATATAAAAAAATCTTTAATTAAAATAAACTCTTTTATTTTAATTAATTATGGAATCCAATTCCATGTAAAAAAATCTTATTAAAGGAAACACGAATTATCTTTCCTATTCATAAATAAACTCCTTTATTTTGAATAATATGAAATCTTATTTCATATTTAAATAAACTTCTTTATTTAAGGAAACACGAATTTTCTTTCCTATTCACAAATAAACTCCTTTATTTTGAATAATATGAAATCTTATTTCATATCTAAATAAACTCCTTTATTTAAGGAAAAATAGAATCCAATTTCAACTCCAATTAGTTATCATGGAATCCAATTTCAACTCTAATTAGTTAGCATGAAATTCTAATTTTAAAATTAAAATAAACCTTATATTTTAATATTAAAATAAAACTTTTATTTTAAAATTAAAATAAACTTTTATTTTAATTATAAAATAATTAAAATAATATATATATATATATATATATATATATACAAATATATATATATATATATATATATATATATATATATATATATATATATATAGTTAATCGTTAACTATTATTATACTATATATATATATATGCATCCGAACGTTCCAAAAAAAATAAACCGAAAGTTCCATTTTTTTTTTTAATTTGCTTCCGTGCACTATTTCTCCTGCCATTTAAAATTTCCGTGCCTTTTTTCGTGGACAAGGAGCCAGATTTTTTTTTATATGTCATCATTTAGAATCATATATATATATATATATATATACGTATTTTTATTTTTATTTTTATTTTTATTTTTTTTTTTCGTAATGCTTTTAGGAAAAAAAAAAATATTATATATATAAATTCGATGTTCCTTATATATAAAAAAAAATATACAGTTTCGTTTTTTTTTTTTTTTTAAATAAATTTTATACAATAAAATTATGCCCAATTAAATTGTTCTAAACACATATCAATATACATATCAAATTTGAACAATTAATAATTTGCATAAAGGTTTGGCTCTGATGCCACTGTTAGGTTTGTAATATTCATGAAAGCAATCAAATTGCAAAATAATGCGGAAGCGTGTAAAAATCAGAGTTTAAAAAAATTTACAAACCATATACCCGGATCACCCTTTATGCACAATTATTAATTAAACAAAAAGGATGATTAAGAAACATACCCTTGAAGATCGAGCTTCCTCGTGTACAAGTTCACCTCCAAATCTTTTCGATTCAACTTGAATCCACCGGGTTTGCTTCCTTCCTTCGATCAACGTTAGCCACCCAAATGTTTGGCCTCTAGAGGTGATCCACCAAGGAAGAAGAAAATTCAAGAAGAAGGGTGGTTGGCTAAACCCTAGTTTTTCTATCTCTATAGAAAAAACGTACTCTCCAACAAATTGGAATTATGTCGTATGTTGAAAAAGTCAACAACCCTTTTTCCCATAATAAGACTCCTCTTATTCATAGATGTGGGCAACCCACCTTAACAATTAAGGAATTGGGATTTATTTAATTAATTAAATTCTTTTAATTAATTAAGCTCCCTAATCTTATTAGGGATAATTAATTAAACTCCTTTAACTAATTTTCCTTCCTAATCCAATTAGGAATAAATGAGAGTACTTATATTAAATTAATTCCTAAACTCTTTTAGAAATTAAAATAATAATAATTGTAATAATATTAATAAGACTCCTCTTATTAATTTATATTTAATATTTCTAAAATATTAAATAATAAATATTAAGCTATTTAATTTATTCTATCACCATAGATTAAATTAAATATACATAACATATTATTACGATTATGCCATTAACTTCTTAAATAATTATTCTTCCTTTTATGGTGTGACCCTTTAGGTTCTCCATATTAAACCGGTTGTGAATAAATCAATTAGAACAATTCTAATCTTATTTAAATAAATAAATTAAATAATTAATTTATTTAAATAATATTTATTCTACAATAGGGATAAGCCTCCCTAGCGATCAACGACTTTCCAGATAATATAGATTTCAACATTAATCATAAAAGAACCTTTGAGTAAATAGTTACCGTACAATTCAATCCTTCCACCATACAATGTCCCAATTAAATATAAGATATGGAATTACTGTCAAGTCTTATTTTATTTAATTATATGTATTTCGAATCTTAAATGCACAACTCCAAATAATGCAAATTAGAAACTCATTTCTAATTTCATTCATTCGCCGCCAAGGACTACTGGGTTGTCATTTATCGAATCACATAGGACATTTTCTTCTTTTATTAGAAGTGGTAGATTCTTTATTGATCATACATTATCTCCATGTACAACTTATTATACCCAAGCATACCTTTGATATACCCTAAGGGTCTTAAGGAATAAGTCAAAGTATAACTCATCATACACAAGATACTATGATGATCTCAAGTCCAAGGATTACTTGTACTACTATCACTACAGGAATTCCTATTGACAGGCAAATAAAACTCCATTAGGTATTCCTTAGGGAGCCACGCTCAAATGAACTTATTCTCTAATAAGCACCTACATACTTGCTTTAGTGTCTCCACATAAATGATCATGAGATCAATCATCCTCATCCAATGAGCAAGCAACGTATGTACCAATCTATCCGAATTCACTAATCCCCAATTTAGTAATCCAATGATTGGGAACTATTTTAGTTTTAAGCTTTCAAAGAATTTAGATCTCATTAGAATGATCATCATCATTATTCTAAAAGCATTGCTTAAAACTATGGGTTTATCACATATTATAAAACAGCATCATGTAGATAATTAAAAGCCTTTAATAAATTAATACTTTTTATTAATAAATGAATAAGATTGTTACAAAGTATATTCTTTATCATCAAACATAATTGGCTTGTGTGCATACTACTTTCACACACAACATACATTCACATACATCACGTCTCATCGTATGATAATGATGACATGTGCGAAGCACTAATATCACAAGCAGATATGGTGCGAAGCACTAATATCACAAGCAGTTATGGTGCGAAGCACTAACATCACAAGTAGTTATGGTGCGACGAACTAAGTGCAATAAGGAAATGCATTCGTACACATTCATCAAAAATGTAAATGCAACATCCACACACAAGCAGATAATAGTTTTGAAAAGATTGTAATGGCGGCTTAAGTCCTCATCGGTGTCCCCCAGCAGAGTCGCCACCGTGCCGACGCTTGGATTTTTGGATGTCCCTTTCCATTACTTGTTCTTTTGATGTTTTCATTTTAGGTGAGATTTGTTTGAAAAACAAGTGAAAAAGGTCCGATATATATATAATGTCGACGATGGACTGTTAAGAGTCGCCAGTTGGTTTTTTAAATGGTTGTACCAACACAACCGTGAAAAGGTTTGCACATTGACCCAGTGATGCGACACTGCTAAACGGGTCGGTGAAACCGAGATTCATTAGGGTCCGGGGACTTGGTTATGGGGGGGGGGAGGTGTTAGGCAACTCCCGACATCCGTGTTACCACGGTGATCGCCTCTTTTCAAGAAACTATTATCTGAATGTGTGTATTTGTGGGTCAATGTGTGGAAGTAGTGCGAGGCCTCGTTCGAACCTATATACACAGGGTTTGAATTTATGTAAAAAATTCAGTTTTTAGCAAGGTATAGCAATGATGTTTTATTAAAAGGTTTTTCAAACCCTGATGCTCAATTGTAATTGAGACCTTTTACACTCCCATTTTATTAAGTGATCGGCTTGATTGATTTTATTTAACAGATGCGAGGCATCCGTACGAAAATAATGTACAAAATGATGCCGACTACCTCGTGGGTATGGAAACCATCCGAGTAAATTCAGACAACCCAGAATAATTTACAACCTGCTTACAGCTGAAAATGTCCATCACGGGAACCAAATCTAGATTCAATGGGATGAATCTGTGATCACATGATTCCTAGGAGCACAGAATACTGCAATTTATATGAAAACAGTAATCAGGTATATATATAAAAGCTGCAAATATATATATATATATATATATATATATATATATATACATGATGATCACCAACCTCAAGCACCTCCACGGGGGATCGTAAATGTAAATAAAGTCAGAATACGGCCAACCGCCACGAAGGAAACTCCAAAGTGATGAGAATGTAAATAAAGTCATTAAAGCGATCAACCGCCATTTAAGTAAACTCAGTGTGATTTAAACGTAAAGAGAGTCAGTAAAAGTGATCAACCACAACGTAAGTAAACTCTGTGTGGGGGATATATATATATATATATATATATATATATATATAAGCAATAAACGCACCGGATGTAAAATCTGTGCTCATCGTAATGTAGTTTGACCACAATTATATATATATATATATATATATATATATATATATATATATATATATATATATATATATATAAGCGTAGTAAACGCACAGGATGTAAAATCCACCTCATCGTAATGTAGTCCACCATAGTTCATATATATATAATATATATATATATATATATATATATATAAAAGCGAGTAAACGATATATATATATATATATATATATATATATTAAAGCAAATAAACGCTCCAGACCGAAGTCTAGGCTCAATCGAGGCATAACTTGATAATGTTTGTCAATATATATGTAAATATATATATATATATATATATATACTGATCGAATGAAAACCACTAATCAAGTCCGGCAAAAGCAAGCAACACGACTCTCAACGTGTAGAAGGGTGTGTGCAAAGATGAAGGGAAAGACTCTAAAGTGTGTGAGAAGGCTAACAGCTGACTACTAAAAAAGGCTTCTATATCTTTAGAGTGGGTAAACACTGACTTTTGTAGGTACAAAAGGGCTATATATGAGCTCACAGGTGTTTAAAAGCAGAAAGTACACTGCATGGGGTGAGTGCAGAGGAAATTGGGCAAGGCTTCCTCGCCTTTTTCTCTTACAAAATGGGCTGCCCAAACCCTCTATTTATAGGCAATTTAGCCATAGGTGTACCTGCGACTGAGCCGCAAGTGTACCAGAGGCAACCCGGGTTGGCCCGAGTTTGTTGGGTTGGGTCGTCTCGAAGTACGTGCACTCAGGCACTCTAATGTCCACTTGAACTTTCAGAAGTGCAATTCGGGCATCCGTTTGAGGTATACAGGACATATTTTGGATCGCCGTTGTCGAGAGTTGTACAATGGCATGGGATTAGAGTTTGTACGAAGTCATTGAAGATGGGACGATGCCCTCCGGTCTTCAAGCTTCAACTTTCATCCGTTACCCCGCACAATAATCACTCGGGATTGGTTTAGTCTTGTGGTACATTGTTGCGTAGAGACGTGACGTGGCATCGTGTTGACGAGATGACGATGTTGTCCCTCACCGGTGTTATCACCGAATTGGGCTGATAAAGCAGGCGTTGCTCAGACTTCGCTTAGATTGGACTGCTGCAATTGTTGAAGGTCCTCATTGTTACCTTTGAGGTGTGCCTGTCTTCCCGATGTTATTGCCGGGTTGGTGCATTGTATCTCGTTGTGAGCGCCGAGATTGAAGCTGGTTGCATTTGAAACAAGCATTTCTGGGGTTATCGTCGAAACTGCATTCCTTGGGGTTATCACCAAGGTTGGTGGCTATTCCAATGGTTGGGCCTGAGACTAGATACATCGGGGTTATCTCCGAGATTAATCGATCTTCTCTGGTGCATTCCGGTATTGGATCTGCAGGCCTCGGGGTTACATCTGAGGTTGGAATTGCTACTCCCAGATTGCGATCTGGGTTGATCTTCGAACTCCCCAGAGTATCCAGATGGATTTAGATCGTCTTTCGTGGTTCTCTCTTAAAGACTTAATCTGTCCTCCCGCAATGTTTAATAAAGAGTATGTAAAATTTCGAGTGTCTACACACTATTTATCATGTTTAATAAATCAAAACACGTCCCTTTCATAGTTTACCAACTTTTACAACGTTTGAATTACAAACCACATTTCACTATGTTGATGTAACCTTGTCATTACTCATTTTACATGTTAACACAACCCTAACCCATGTTATGTTGTTATTCCAAGTCTGCAGCAGCAGCAGAAATGAATATCTCAAACTGTGGTATGGTGCAATAGCGCCATACAAAAAGGTTGGGACCCAGTAGCGATGCTTGGTTTTTTGACACTGGCAAGAATTTTTGCCAAAGTCTGACAGATAGACACAAAGAAGGTCGATGAACGAAGAGTGATTTTAGCCCAACCAACACAAATTTCACCCACCAAACAGTGATAATAACATGTAAAAATGGTATAGAACTATCACAAACATGTTTGTGAATATATTCCACCAATTAAAACAATTTAACAATAATTTAAGCTAGGTTAATTTCTCAAATTTCATGATTTTCATATAAAACTCAAATTTTGATATTCATCCCTAAAAATCCACACTGTGAATTCAATACCTGGCTAAATCACTTCATTCAAGTTACGTTATGCTTGATTCTTAATGAACTAACATATACAAGCTTCAATTTACAATTTCACATACTAATTAGCCACTAGAATTAATACTTTTCTAGAACATATGAAAATTCCATATACTGTTAAATGAAACTAGCATACAAATTCTTGCTTAAACATAAACTCTAATAATCATAAACATGTATAATCACAAGTACCCAATTATCTAACAATAATTCAAAGAGATGAAATTCACAGAACATTAATTTTTTTTGCCATGAAAGACATATACATGTAAATACATATATAGATAACACAAAGGTGGTGAACATACCTTCAAATTGTCGAACAATTCTTGCTAAACTCTGAAGTTGCTGGAAAATTCTTAATTTTTCTCTCAATTCTCTCAACTTTCACTGTCAAACTCTATCAAACTCTCTGAACTCTCTTCTCAATATGGCCAAATACCAAGTCACGTAGCACTTAAGCGCAAAGGAAAAAAACTGATAACTTAATAATCCTAATAACTAACATCAGTTAAAAGAAACGTATATAATATAAATATATTATATTTACAATTTTAATTATAATTTATTTATTCTATTTATTTTATTTAAATTAAAAAATTTGAAATCCCAAAAGCCATGAGGCTTGTTTGGCAAATCCCTTTAAATTTAAAGAATTAATATCCTTGAACCTTGTTTGGATAAAACTAAATTAAACTATTTTAATTTATTTTAATAACTCCTTATAATATAGTTATTTTTTGTCACACTTTATTTAGTGAAACTTTCATATTTAATTTAATCAATTCAAATAACAATTAATTAAATAAATCATTTAATCACATACCTCAATTCAAATAATTAACTATTAAATTGAAATATCAATAATATAATAATTTCCTTAATTCATTAATTATTTATTGAACAAATAATTAACCTAATAAAATTAAATCAATTAAACAAATATTTATTCAACGATAAACACATCCATTAAATATTTATATAATTCAATAAATATTTAATATTACAATTAAAATTCGAATGTTACAAGAAACCTTGGGAATGAAAGTATTATGCATACAAGATAAAGCATATACTATGTAATCAATCTTATTTATTTATTAATAAAAGAATTATTTATTAAAGGCATTTATTATCTAGGTGGTGTTGTTTTTAATAATATGTGATAAACTCATAGTTTTAAGCAACGCTTTTAGAATAATGATGATGATCATTCTAATGAGATCTAAATTCTTAGAAAGCTTAAAACTAAAATAGTTCCCAATCATTGGATTACTAAATTGGGGATTAGTGAATCCGGATAGATTGGTACATACGTTGCTTGCTCATTGGATGAGGATGATTGATCTCATGATCATTTGTGTGGAGACACTAAAGCAAGTATGTAGGTGCTTATTAGAGAATAAGTTCACTGAACGTGACTCGCTAAGGAATACCTAATGGAATTTTACTTACCTGTCAATAGGAATTCCTGTAGTGATAGTAGTACAAATGATCCTTACACTTGAGATCATCATAGTATCTTATATATAATGAATTACACTTTGACTTATTCCTTAAGACTCTTAGAGTATATCAAAGGGTATGCTTGGGTGTAATAAGTTATATATGAAGATAATGAATGATCAATAAAGAATCTACCACTTCTAGTAAAAGGAGAAATATCCTATGTGATTCGATAAATGACAACCCAGGAATCCTTGGCCAAGGTGGAGTGAAATTAGAAAGTAGTTTCTAATTTGCATTCATTAGGAGTTGTTCATTTAGGAATCTAAATACATATAATTAAATAAAATAAGACTTGACAGTAATTCCATGTCTTATATTTAATTGGGACATTGTATGGTGGAAGGATTGAATTGTGCGGTCAGAACTATTTACTCAAAGGTTCTTTTATGATTAATGTTGAAATCTATATTATCCGGAAAGTCGTTGATCGCTAGGAGGCTTATCCCTATTGTAGAATAAATATTATTTATTTAAATAAATTATTTGTTTAATTTATTTATTTAAATGAGATTAGAATTGTTCTAATTGATTTATTCACAATAGGTTTAATATGGAGAACCTAAAGGGTCACACCATAAAAGGAAGAATAATTATTTAGGAAGTTAATGACATAATTGTAATAATATGTTAAGTATATTTAATTTAATCTATGGTGATAGAATAAATTAAATAGCTTAATATTTATTATTTAATATTTTAGAAAAATTAAATATAAATTAATAAGAGGAGTCTTATTAATATTATTATAATTATTATTATTTTAATTTCTAAAAGGTTTAGGAATTAATTTAATATAAGTATTCTCATTTATTCCTAATTGGATTAGGAAGAAAAATTAGTTAAAGGAGTTTAATTAATTACCCCTAATAGGATTAGGGAGCCCATTTAATTAAAAGAGTTTAATTAAATAAATAATACCTTATTTTAATTAAAATAGGGTTACATGATATCTTTATAAGAGGAGTCTTATACCAGATATCTAATATACGTAATTCCAAGAGTTGGAGAGTACGCCCCCTTTTTCTTATACAGATAGGAAAAACTAGGGTTTGAGCCAATATTCCTTCTTCTTAAAAATTCCTCTTCCTTGGTGGATCACCTCTAGAGGCCATACATTTGGGTGGCTTACATTGATCAAAGGAAGGAATCTACCCGGAGATTCAAGGAGATCGCGGAGAAGTAGGAGGTGAACTCGTACCTGAGGAAGCTCGTTTCTACAAGGGTATGATTTCATAATTTCTTATTCTTCGTTTAATTAATAATATGCATAAAGGATGATCCGGGTAATTGGTTTGTGAAAAATTTTAAAATCTGATTTTATTTCGCTTCCGCTTATTTTTGCAATTTGATTGCTACTTTGATTTTCACAAAACCTAACAGTGGTATCAAGAGCCAAACTTTATGCGAATTATTAATTATTTTGATTCCATATATATATGGGTATGTATTTAGAATAATTTATTGGGCATAATTTGTTGTATAAAATTATTATTTTATGAAAAAAAATAAAATAATTAGGAATCATTTTTTATGCAAATCAAATTGTGGTGTTGATGTAATTTGATTACATAAATTCACGTTTTTCTTTTTTGGGGGAAAAAGCTGTTTACAGCAAATTTGAAGAAATCCGTGTGTATATATATATATATATATATATATATATATATATATATATATATATATATATATATATATATATATATAACTATATCACCCGCTTACAAAGGATTTATCTCTACAAAAGGTATATACGAGTATTGTCATGATTACCTCAAAAATGTTGTTACACATTTTTTTTTTTTTAACAAGGGGTCGCTACATGAATTTACAAGGAAATCAAAGAATTTTTTTTTAGTTGACCACGTTAGCTGTAAGCATGTTAGGAGGTAACTAAACTTTTATCAGTGAATCAAGGATTTGTAAGTAAGGTCTTTGGTGGTTTAATAAAAGTGTAAGACTTTTTTATATATATATATATATATATATATATATATATAATTGTTATATATATTAATCTTAATAATTTTATAATTAAAATAAATAGTTTATTTTAATCTTGAAATTGGATTTCATGCAACATAAAATTGCCCATTAAATGATATTCATATATATATGGAATGATTTAATTTATTGATACATATGATGATATGTATGATAATAAATGGGATTGATTATGGACAATTTGACCAATACGATTGGATTTATTTTAGTTGGATGTTTGAATGAATGGGTTTTATTAAATGGGGTCTGCGTACCTTGTCTTTTCTGGTTTTCTTCTTGATGTAAATTCTATCTCTCTCCTATGTACTTCCCCTTGACTGCTGATCAAGGTTTCTATTTAAATTAAATAGTTTATGTAATAGGACTAGTTAGAGTTTTTCGAAGAACCGAAGATCAAGGAGCAAGGAGCGCTAAAAGACCCGTTTGTAATGGAGCCCGGGTTTAAATGTAATAGTTATATTTAAATGTTTATCCTTTGCACCCTAGGGTTTGACCTTTTGGTTCACTTGGTGGCTCTAGTGAACCAAACTAGAATAAAAGTCCATAATCAATCCGGATAGAATATAGTATTCTATATGTGCATGCTAGTATTATATATATTATATATTATGCAAACATACTTCAGCATGTTTAATAATATACGACGTATTTTATATATATATTTGCATCGCGCGCTAAACAAGATGAGACAAATAATAACAAATCCCTCAAAGTTTTTTATATTAAGTCTTAAGCGTTCAAAGATATTTAGAATATCGAACGTAAGCCTTCAAGCATGATAAAATTAATAGAGTATTAAATATTTAATATGAGTTTGTTGTGTCACCACAAGGCAAGTATTAAGTATTTAAGATGTTAATTTATCACATTTGATGCTTATAAAGAAAATTGAACAATATTGTTTTGTTGTGTCACCACAAGGGCGATATTTTCTTTTTGAATATATGGAAGTGCTAGGTTGGACTTAACTTAGATAATTTTGATTCGGATGTGCCACCACTTGATCAAAATAATCTAAGAGGCAAAACATAAGGAGTTACATGTTGATGTAATTGACAAGGAGTTGTCTACCTATTTATTTATATATAGTTTGTTGTGTCACCACAAGGCTATATATATTTGAAATGGGATCCTTATTCTCACTAGCAAAACTTTAATTAGATTTTTTTTAGAACTATATAAATGAGGGTAATATAGTTTGAAGAAAATAGTGGGAGATACCAATATAAAATAAGACCTAATTTATTTTGGTAATTAATTAAATGAATGTTTGCTAAAATATTGTCTTTTTACATGCAATTTTGAAAATGTCACATTCACTAATTTCATCACACAGAGCATACTTGATGCTAACAAACCCGAATTTAATCGAACTATACTACCGGATTTGGTTAAGGAATCGAGAATTGTTCTCACCTTTGAAAAGATTTCTTATGTCCTAAATTACCTGCACTCAAAAAAAGTTGCGAGAGACGACCCGAGGAAGAGATTGCTACTTTTAAACAAAGTGGCAAGATGATGCATCCGTGGCTCAATGCATCATGCTCGCATCCATGAGTAACGAGCTTCAAGCCACAAGATGAAAACATGGATGCTCCTACTATGCTCTTGCACCTTCGAGAGTTGTATGGTGAGCAAAGTAGGACCGCTAGATATGAAATATCTAAGGAGCTCTTCCGATCTCGGATACCGAGGGCACTACCATTGAGACTCATGTCCTAAAAGATGATCAATCTAATTCAACATCTTGGACAGCTTGGGTTCGTCATGGATGGGGAGTTGAGTCAAGATTTAGTCTTGCATCACTACCCCGGACACCTTCTCACAATTTGTTATGAATTTTCACATGAATAAGTTGGTTGTCACTTGCTCAATTACTTAACATGTTGAAAACTGCTGAAGGTCACTTCCCATCCAAGAAGAACCATGTCTTACTGGTGGATGATTCTTCCAAGAAAAGGAAAAGGCCCAAGGTATCTTATGAAAAGAAGAAATCCAAGAAGACTAAAGGAAAGGCGAAAGTGAAGGATCAAAAGAAACCTGATCCAGCTAGCATAGGAATTTGCTTCCATTGCAATAAGTCGGGTCACTGGAAGAGGAACTGCAAGGATTATCTCGCAGTATCAAAAGCGTAAGAAGCTTGGAGAAGCTTCAATCCTAATAAAGGTTTGTTTATGATTGAAATTAATTTTTCGAAAGTCAATCTTCTACTTGGGTATTGGATACCTGGGATGTGGTTCTCACATATGTAATAATATGCGAGGACCGGTCAAGTAGAAAGTCGAAAGCAAGGATGAAGTCGCCCTACGAGTGGGAAATGGAGCAAAGTTCTTTGCATTAATGTAGGGACTTATTGTTTAAGACCGCTTACGGGCAAGTTCATTAATTTAAATAATTGTTATTTTGTTCCAAATATCATTAGAAACATTATTTTATCTCTCGTATTGGATATGGATGGTTTTAATATTATAATAAAGAACAACAGTTGTTCCATTTATAATGATAATGTTTTATATGGTGTTGGTAATTTGCGTAAATGGACTTTATATACTTGACTTGCATGAAAATATATTTCAAATTGAACAAACTAAGAAAAGGAAAAGAGATGATGTTAATTATACCTTCATGTGGCAATCAGAGACTATCATATTAATGAAACAAGATTATCCAAGTTGCATAAAGATGGGCTCCTAGAGCTATCTGTTTATGAATCATATCCAACTTGTGAATCTTGTCTCATGGGTAAAATGACTAAATCTCCTTTTAGTGGAAAAGGAGAAAGAGTTACAGAGTTGTTAGCGTTGGTACACATAGATGTATGTGGACCTATGACAACGACCGCACGAGGAGGGTATTCTTATTTTATTACATTCACTGACGACCACTCAAGATTTGGATATGTGTATTTAATGAAATACAAATCTGAATCATTTGAAAAGTTCAAAGAGTTCAGAAGTGAAGTTAAGAAGCAAACTGGTAAGAGTATTAAGATTCTTCGATCTGATCGAGGAGGAGAATACTTAAGTGGTGAGTTTCTCAATTGTCTCAAAGAAAATGGTATAATCTCACAATGGACTCCACCGGGGACGCCCACAGATGAATGGTGTATCTCGAAAGGAGAAATCGAACATTGTTGGACATGGTTCGATCTATGATGAGTTTTACCGACCTTCCAGTTTCCTTCTGGGGATATGCCCTAGAATCGGCTACATACCTACTTAACAAGGTACCTACAAAATCCATCCCCAAGACCCCATATGAGTTATGGACAGGGAGGAAACCAAATCTTAAGCATGTTAAGACTTGGGGTTGTCCAGCTTATGTCAAAAAGTTTGAAAATGATAAGCTGCAGACAAGATCTGACAAATGTAGATTTGTGGGATATCCTAAAGAAACATCGGGGTATTATTTCTATCATCCAACTGATCAAAAGGTGTTTGTTGCGAAACATACTGCCTTCTTGGAAAAGGAGTTTATCCTTGAAGGGGTCAGTGGGAGTAAGATATATCTTGAAGAGGTTCAAGAACCACAAAATACTACAGATCAAAGTGAGGTACCTAACCAAGTAGAGATTCCTTCTGTACCACACCCTATTCAGAATCTGAAGAGTACCAAAGATACCAGACGGTATGGACTTGTCATAGAAGATGACAATGAGGTACGATCATAGATGATGATGATCCATTGAATTACTTAGCAAAGCTATGAGTAGTAAAGACTCAGAGAAGTGGCAAGAAGCCATGAAACCGAGATGGACTCCATGTATGAGAACCAAGTATGGACTTTGGTCTCACCACCAAGGCATTAAGCCTATTGGGTGTAAATGGGTCTTTAAAAGAAAGACCTGGAGTAGAGGCGGCAAGGTAGAGACCTATAAGGTCCGGATTGGTTGCAAAAGGTTTTAAACAAAGACAAGCGAGTTGACTATGACGAAACCTTCTCACCAAGAGCAATGCTCAAGTCCATTCGGATTTTGCTTGCGATTGCGACTTACCATGACTACTTAAATCTGGCGAGATGGACGTGAAAACGGCCTTCCTCAATGGGAAACTTGAGGAGGATGTGTATATGACACAACTAGAGGATTTGTTTCAAAGGTTGGAACAAATCAAGTCTCATGCTTCTACAACGATCCATTTATGGATTAAAGCAAGCTTCTCGGAGGTGGAACATCCAGTTTTGATGAGACAATCAAAAGATTGATTTTATCAAAATGAGGATGAACCATGTGTGTACAAGAAGGTTAGTGGGGAGAATACTGTTTCATTCCTTGTATTATATGTTGATGATATATTACCGATAGGGAATGATATTCATATCTTTTAAACAATTAAAATCAAGTTATCTAAACACTTCTCCATAAAGGACTTGGGAGAAGCATCCTATATTTTGGGGATAAAGATCTATAGAGATAGATCTAATAGGATACTTGGCTTATCCCAAGGAACGACATTGACTTGATGCTAAAAAGGTTTAGCATGGAAGATTCCAAAAGAGGTCTCATACTGGATGAGCCATGGAATACATCTCTCCAAGAAACAAGCCCCAAAGACACTGAGGAGAGAAAGCAGTATGAGTAAGATTCCTTATGCTTCAAAGAATAGGATCTATCATGTATGCAGTATGATATGTACTAGACCAGATGTCGCCTCATGCACTTAGTGTAACAAGCGGATATCAGTCGAATCCAGGAGAAGAACACTGGAAAGAAAGTGAAAATATCCTAAAGTACTTAAGAAGAACTAAGGATGTATTTTTCTTTCACTACGGTGGGTCCGAATTAAAACTAGAGGGCTTCATGCAGACTCAAGTTTTCAAAAGACCAAGAAGATGACAAAGAACGCTTTTGGGGTGTGTTTACCTTAAGCGGTGGCGCAGATGAGTTGGAAAAGTTCCAAGCAAAGAAACAATTGTTGATTCAAATGATGTGCGAAAGGCGTAGTACATAGCTGCAAGTTGTTAGGTTTGTAATATTCATGAACGCAATCAAATTGCAAAATAATGCGGAAGCGTGTAAAAATCAGAGTTTAAAATATTTACAAACTATATACCCGGATCACCCTTTATGCATAATTATTAATTAAACGAAGAATAAGAAATTATGAAATCATACCCTTGTAGAAACGAGCTTCCTCAGGTACGAGTTCACCTCCTACTTCTCCGCGATCTCCTTGAATCAACCGGGTTTAGTTCCTTCCTTTGATCAATGTAAGCCACCCAAGTGTATGGCCTCTAGAGGTGATCCACCAAGGAATAATAATGATTCAAGAAGAAGGGATATTGGCTCAAACCCTAGTTTTTCCTATCTCTATAGAAAAAGGGCGTACTCTCCAACAAATTGGAATTATGTCGTTGTAAAAGTCAACAACCCCTCCACCCATAATAAGACTCCTCTTATTTATAGATGTGGGCAACCCACCTTAACAATTAAGGAATTGGGATTTATTTAATTAATTAAATTCTTTTAATTAATTAAGCTCCCTAATCTTATTAGGGATAATTAATTAAACTCCTTTAACTAATTTTCCCTCCTAATCCTATTAGGAATAAATGAGAGTACTTATATTAAATTAATTCCTAAACTCTTTTAGAAATTAAAACAATAATAATTGTAATAATATTAATAAGACTCTCTCTTCTTAATTTATATTTAATTTTCTAAAATATTAAATAATAAATATTAAGCTATTTAATTTATTCTATCACCATAGATTAAATTAAATATACTTAATATATTATTACGATTATACCATTAACTTCTTAAATAATTATTCTTCCTTTTATGGTGTGACCCTTTAGGTTCTCCATATTAAAGCGGTTGTGAATAAATCAATTAGAACAATTCTAATCTTATTTAAATAAATAAATTAAACAATTAATTTATTTAAATAAATAATATTTATTCTACAATAGGATAAGCCTCCCTAGCGATCAACGACTTTCCGGATAATATAGATTTCAACATTAATCATAAAAGAACATTTGAGTAAATAGTTACCGTACAATTCAATCCTTCCACCATCTGATGTCCCAATTAAATATAAGACATGGAATTCTTTGTCAAGTCTTATTTTATTTAATTATATGTATTTCGATTCTTAAATGCATAACTCCAAATAATGCAAATTAGAAACTCCTTTCTAATTTCATTACGCCTTTTGCCAAGGACTCTTTGGGTTGTCATTTATCGAATCACATAGGACATTTCTCTTCTTTTATTAGAAGTGGTAGATTCTTTATTGATCATACATTATCTCCATGTACAACTTATTATACCCAAGCATACCCTTTGATATACCCTAAGGGTCTTAAGGAATAAGTCAAAGTATAACTCATCATACACAAGATACTATGATGATCTCAAGTCCAAGGATTACTTGTACTACTATCACTACAGAATTCCTATCGACAGCAAATAAAACTCCATTAGGTATTCCTTAGCGAGCCACGTTCGGTGAACTTATTCTCTAATAAGCACCTACATACTTGCTTTAGTGTCTCCACACAAATGATCATGAGATCAATCATCTCTCATCCGATGAGCAAAGCAACGTATGTACCAATCTATCCCGGATTCACTAATCCCCAATTTAGTAATCCAATGATTGGGAACTATTTTAGTTTTAAGCTTTCTAATAATTTAGATCTCATTAGAATGATCATCATCATTATTCTAAAAGCATTGCTTAAAACTATGGGTTTATCACATATTATAAAACAGCATCATGTAGATAATTAAAAGCCTTTAATAAATTAATACTTTTTATTAATAAATGAATAAGATTGTTACAAAGTATATGCTTTATCATCAAACATGATTGGCTTGTGTGCATATTACTTTCACAAGTGAAGCTGCAAAGGAAGCTGTTTGGATGAAGAAGTTCATTACCGAACTTGGTGTGGTTCCTAGCATTAAAGGACGGTGGTTTTATTCTCGCGTGACAACACTTTGGAGTCGCTTGCAAGCTAAGGAACCTGTGTCTCATCGAAATCCAAACGTGTGTCATGGCGATTTCATTTGATCGAGAGATCATTGAAAGAGGAGACGCCACCTGGAGCGTGTGGACTCTCAAGACAATATTGTAGATCCATTTACTAAAGCGTTAACACAACAAAGAGTTTGATCGTCACTTAGAGAAGATGGGTATGAGATACCACGGCGATTGGCTTTAGTGCAAGTGGGAGATTGAAAGTATTATGCATACAAGCCAATCATGTATGATGATAAAGCATATAATCGTAATCAATCTTATTTATTTATTTATAAAAGAATTATTTATTAATGGCATTTATTATCTACATGGTGTTGTTTTAATAATATGTGATAAACCCATAGTTTTAAGCAACGCTTTTAGAATAATAATGATGATGATCATTCTAATGAGATCTAAATTTTAGAAAGCTTAAAACTAATATAGTTCCCAATCATTGATTACTAAATGGGGATTAGTGAATCCGGATAGATCGGGTACATACGCCGTTGCTTTTCATCGATGAGGATGATTGATCTCATGATCATTTGTGTGGAGACACTAAAGCAAGTATGTAGGTGCTTATTAGAGAATAAGTTCACCGAACGTGACTTGCTAAGGAATACCTAATGGAGTTTTACTTACCGCCAATAGAATTTCAGAGTGATAGTAGTACAAATGATCTCTTAGACTTGAGATCATCATAGTATCTTATATATAATGAATTACACTTGACTTATTCCTTAAGACTCTTAGAGTATATCAAAGGGTATGCTTGGGTGTAATAAGTTATATATGAAGATAATGAATGATCAATAAAGAATCTACCACTTCTAGTAAAAGGAGAAATGTCCTATGTGATTCGATAAATGACAACCTGTGAATCTTGGTTAAGGTGGAGTGAAATTAGAAAGTAGTTTCTAATTTGCATTCATTAGAGTTGTTCATTTAGGAATCGAAATACATATAATTAAATAAAATAAGACTTGACAAAGAATTCCATGTCTTATATTTAATTGGGACATCAGATTGTGGAAGGATTGAATTGCATTTTAAGAACTATTTACTCAAAGGTTCTTTTTATGATTAATGTTAAAATCTATATTATCTAGAAAGTCGTTGATCGCTAGGGAGGCTTATCCCTATTGTAGAATAAATATTATTTATTTAAATAAATTATTTGTTTAATTTATTTATTTAAATGAGATTAGAATTGTTCTAATTGATTTATTCACAACCCATTTAATATGGAGAACCTAAAGGGTCACAATTATTTAAGTATATTTAATTTAATCTATGGTGATAGAATAAATTAAATAGCTTAATATTTATTATTTAATATTTTAGAAAAATTAAATATAAATTAATAAGAGGAGTCTTATTAATATTATTATATTTATTATTATTTTAATTTCTAAAAGGTTTAGGAATTAATTTAATATAAGTACTTCATTTATTCCTAATTGGATTAGGAAGGAAAATTAGTTAAAGGAGTTTAATTAATTACCCCTAATAGGATTAGGGAGCCAATTTAATTAAAATAGGGTTACATGATATCTTTATAAGAGGAGTCTTATACCAGATATCTAATATACGTAATTCCAAGAGTTGGAGAGTACGCCCTTTTTCTTCTTATAGTATAGGAAAAACTAGGGTTTGAGCCAATATCCTTCTTCTTAAAAATTCCTCTTCCTTGGTGGATCACCTCTAGAGGCCATACATTTGGGTGGCTTACATTGATCAAAGGAAGGAATCTACCCGGAGATTCAAGGAGATCATGAGAAGTAGGAGGTGAACTCGCACTGAGGAAGCTCGTTTCTACAAGGGTATGATTTCATAATTTCTTATTCTTCGCTTAATTAATAATATGCATAAAGGATGATCCGTAATTGGTTTGTGAAAAATTTTAAAATCTGATTTTATTTCGCTTCCGCTTATTTTTGCAATTTGATTGCTACTTTGATTTTCACAAAACCTAACAGGGAAGACCTGTAACGAAATCCATAGTAATGTGTTCCCAATTCCATTTCAGAATCTCAAGTGGTTGTAATGGACCCTTTGGCACTTGATGCTCTGCCTTTACACGTTAACAAGTTAAACACCTCGAGATAAACTTCGCGATCTCTCTCTTCATATTGTTCAACCAAAATATATGTCGAAGATCATGATACATTTTGGTACTCCCAAGATGGATTGCAAACGGTGTGTTGTGTGCCTCCATCATGATTCTATGCTTCAAGTCAGAATCGTTAGGAACACAAACTTTGGAGTTGACTCGAAGTATTCCTTCTTCATCAATTCTTGCTTTTGGAATAGCACCGTCTTGCACTTTCTTCTTTATACGCATCAACTCCATATCCGTAGCTTGAGCATCTTTAACTTTATCGATTAAAGTCGGTTCTACTCGTATATTTGATATCATCACGTGGGTACTTGGAGCCTTTACCTCTATCTCCATCCTTTGTAAGTTATACAAAATGGACCTTTGTGTTAACAACATTGCACCCGTACCCGCATATGATCTTCTTACTCAATGCGTCAGCTACCACGTTTGCTTTTCCAGGATGATATTGGATGGTGTGATCGAAATCTTTCAATAGCTCAAGTCAATGTCGTTGCTGCATGTTGAGTTCCTTTTGGGTGAAGAAATATTTGAGGCTTTTATGATCTGTATAGATCTCCACTTTCTCCCCATATAGGTAGTGTCTCCAGATCTTTAATGCGAAAACGACTGCTGCCAACTCCAAATCATGAGTAGGATAATTCCTCTCATATTCTTTGAGTTGTCGCGAGGCATAGGCTTTGACTTTCCTATGTTGTATGAGAACACATCCTAACCCTTTGCCTAAAGCATCGTTGTAGATAACAAATCCATCCGAACCAGATGGTATTGTCAGAACAGGTGCCAAAATGAGTCTCCTCTTGAGCTCCTGAAAACTCTTCTCACAATCCTCGCTCCAACCGAACTTTGTATCTTTACGAGTCAGCTAAGTTAACGGAGTAGCGATTCGAGAAAATCCTTCCACGAATCTCTGATAATAACCAGCTAAGCCCGAGAAGCTACGATTTCTTGATCAACAACTTGGTTGCTCTAACTTTGTATTGCTTCAATTTTCATCGGGTCGACAAATACTCCATGTTTTGACACCACATTCCCAAGGAATGCTACTTCTCAAGACAGAACTCACATTTCTTCAGCTTGGCATATTCCTTGTTATCACGAAGCCTTTGCAGTACCATCTTCAAGTGGTGCTCATGATCTTCACGGCTTTTGGAATAGATGAGGATGTCATCAATAAAGTCAACAACGAATTGATCCAAATATTCTTTGAACACACGGTTCATCATATCCATGAAAGCAACATGAGCATTAGTCAATCCAAAAGACATGACTAAGAATTCATAATGCCCGTACCGAGTTCTGAAGACAGTCTTTGGAATATCCTCAGTTTTAATCTTCAGCTAATGATATCCAGAACGAAGATCAATCTTTGAAAAGAATTGTGCTCCTTGCAACTGGTCGAACAAGTCATCAATGCGAGGTAGCGGATACCTATTCTTAATGGTGACATGGTTCAATTCTTGGTAGTCAATATAAAGTCGCATACTCCCGTCTTTCTTCTTTACGAATAACACAGTAGCACCCCAAGGAGATGTACTAGGATGAATGAAACTGATGTCCAACAACTCATGTATTTTGACCTTTAACTCCTGAATTTTAATAGGAGACATTCGATATGGGGTTTTAAAAATGGGCTTTGTACCAGGTTTAAGATCAATAAAAAATTTAACTTCACGTTCTGGGGGTAGACCGGGAAGTTCTTAAGGAAATTCACTAACAACAGAAATATTATTCAAATCTGACGTGTTTTTATTAAAATCCGTGACATGGGCTAAGAAAGCTTGACATCTATTTTTTAATAAATGAATAGCTTTATGGCTTGATATGATAGTGATTGACTTTAATGGTTTGGTTGTTTGAATTCGCATAATAGGTTGGTTAAGAATATGAAAACTAACAACCTTACGAAAGCAATCAATTTTAGCATGATGCGTGGTTAACCAATTAATCCCTAAAATCACATCAAATGCAAGAATTTTCAATGAAATAAGATCGGCAGGTATTGTTATGGTTCCAACTTGAATCAAGCAAGATTTATAAACAGTAGATGTATTGAAAGTTTCTCCTAACGGAATCTCAATAGATAAGTCAAGGTCTAATTTCTCCGGAGTCAAGTTTAAACGTTGAGCACAAGCAAGAGAGATAAAAAGAATGGGTAGAACCAGTATATAATAATGTATAAACTTCGCAAGAGTTTATGATTAGCTTACCCGTGATCACCTCGTTTGGGTTTCTCGCATTTTGGCCAGTCACGACAAACGCCCTCCCTTGAACCACCGACTTTGTTTTGTCCGTAGTCGCCTTTAGTGTCGCCATCCCAGCTGGACTTGTCTTTGCTACCAGACAAAACTGGGCTATATGACCGTCTTTTCCATAACTAAAACACACCTTGGAAGGCTGTGAACAGTTTGGACTTATGTGTCCCTCCTCTCCGCATCTATAGCATCTAACTGGCGGTCATTCTCCTCCCCTAGAATTTGTTATTGGTGCTGGTGCTGCTGCTGATGTCTTCCTGTCATTGTTGAATCTCCTCTTTCTGAAATTTCCACTTGACTCACATCTCCTAGTATCATAGCCACGATTACCACCCGAGTGGTTACTGCTTTTGTCTGTATTCTTTCCTCCCCGCTGGTTATCATCGCTCTGATGACTGCTATCACCGATATGACCCTGATTGTGGTCCCTCGGTTGAGCATACTCATTATCTCTCTCTAATAATTGAGCACTGTTTACAACATCTGAATATAAAGAAAATTTATGAGAGATAAGATATTGCCGAATCTTGGGTTTTAGACCTCTCAGAAACATCCTCGTCATTCGTTCCTCATTCTCGACCAAATGAGGTACAAACTTGGATAACTCTGCAAACTTTGCCTCGTACTGTGACACCGTCATGTTGTTTTGTTCCAGTTTGATAAACTCCACCTCCTTCATATGACGAATACTTTCAGGAAAGTACTTGTCATTAAATAGTTTCTGAAATGTTTCCCAAGACATGTTGAGTGCGGCAGGCTGGGTACGCTTCACAGATTCCCACCAGTAATATGCCTCACCGCGGAACATAAAGGTGGCGAATGGAACCTTCTGTTCCTCCGCGCATCCCAAGACATCGAATATCTTGGTAATTTGTTTAACCTATGTTTCCGCATTAATCGAATCCGGCTTTCCCGCAAATTCTGGTGGTCCCAACTCCTTGAACTGCTTGGCTGTGACAAGCCACGCATTGCTATCATTTCCACCAGTATTTTGTGCATGAGTCTCCCTCGTATGATTTTGCATGAACTGCAAAAAGCTTCTAAACATCCCATTACTCATCATTTGTTCGGTAGTGTTGTTTACAGGAGGAATATTGCCTTCCTATTGCACGTTCCCATGGGTGGTGATTAAAGGTGTCTCCACGGTCTGATTCACTTCATTGTTAATATTTGCAGATGCCATTCTCAAATACTACCACAAAACAAGGGTTAATTAAAATGTCACATATTATCCCTATACCCTGTCTGACCAAATAAATACCAAATAAACTTAGTCAGGTCATACTAGCGAATTAATTCCCCGTCTCTTCCCTCCTAGTTCTTGTCACACATCTCAGCCAGGGATCATATCCCTAAGCTCTGATACCAACTGTGATGTCCCAAAAATAGGTATACATCACCCATTCTGAGTCGCCAAATACATGGTACAGAAACAAATACAACTTCAGTAATACAATTGTCATGCAAAATCGACAACACATATACTGTGAGTTTGAATACAAATATTGTCTAATAGATACTATACAAACTCAAAAGGAGTCCTCATTACAATTATTGATATACTATTTTACAAAATAGTGAGGACTACTAAAACAACTATCTTGAATCATCACTCCATACCCCGGCTAGTTCCTGCTAAATTCTCTCCTCCTGAGAACAACAATGGAACAAAAAGGAAAAGGGTGAGCTCAACTAGCCCAGTAAAGAATATTATGACTAAGATAATATACAACAAATTATCATTAGTCTTCAACAGGGAAAAATCTGATAAAATATAATTGACAACAAATTTTAGATCAACAACTGCAGCGGAAACAACAATCTATTAGAAGAGTCAAGTAGAGAAAGAATTCTACTATCTTCTAAGATTTAAAAGTCCATCATCAATATTTTATCCCTGTAACTCAATCAATATACATCTTGAATCAAATATTCATCTTTGTAATACAGGCCAAAGATATTCATTTGTATCACCAGTTGGTCATGTTCATCTCAACACCTGTTCATCTTTGCACTACGGGCCAAAGATATTCATTAGGTAATCATTCATCTTTGCACGATATTCATTAGGTAATCATTCATCTTTGTACTACAGGCCAAAGATATTCAGTAATATCATTATTTAGGACTGAGAATGATGAAAAAATATCTTAAAGAAAACGAATCCAGTGAGATAAAAGATCAAAGATTAGGGATTCGTACTTTAGTTTATCCAAGTTCAAAAATACTCCATAATAATCCATTGTGAAGCAGAATTCAAAAATAAAGATCAAAATATGGATACAATCAAAGATAGTAACCATAATAGACATCTTGGACAAAAAGGAGAAAATTTCATTTTTCGGTGAATAGTGCCGTATTCGTGAATAGTGTCGTATACGTGAATAGTGTCGTATACGTGAATAGTACCTCAAATATCAATACTTCTGATCGGAATATCGGTATAAGGCTGAAGGAAACTTGCACTGATGAATAGTAACTCACAACGTATCTAAATACTCACAAAATACGCTCGATAATATAGGGAGAGAAAGAGAGAAAACTTGTTTCTGATGTGATTTTCAATTCTAACTAAGCACCTTATTTATAGGAAAATGCATAGAACGTCATAGCAGACTAACTTGATACCTGATGGCTTTACCTGCTACTATTCAAGCCCACCACTTTTGAAAATAAATTCCAGCACATTTCATTACTCACCAACCAAAAGTGGGGCCCACCATATTTTTAATAAAAACATATTATTTTTCGAAACTTCAACAATTCATAATAAATAGCCCTTTTATCAGAAAAATTCGAATCTCATGTGATTTCCATAAGAAATTTAATTCTCTACAACTTTGTAAGGTTATGTTTTTTCAAATTCCAAATGAAAAATTACTGAAATCCTCATACGGACGATTTTCAAAACCTCCATTCCGACAAAATACTGATAAAACACCTCAGCATTAATTCCTTCATTTATAACCACATAAAATAAATATATCCATCATTTATATCAACATAAAATAAATATTTCCTTATCATATAAATCAATAACTAATTATTCACAAATAGTATTACAAAATCACAATTATGACAACCAGGTCGTTCCCAGGAAAGAGGGAGCTTTCCGATAAGGATTTCTCCTTATTGGCGCGCAATCAGGTGACCAAACCCCTTTCCTAGACAGAACTTCCTTAGACATTGCCAATAATGCTATCTAATAATATTATTCAAATAATATGAATTATTGAAATGATAATGGAGATAATGTGCAGTGACAATTATTGAAACAACAATAATATAAAATATCAACACAACAATTATTGAACCAATAAAATAAATTATTGAACAGTAATTATTGTAACAATTATTGAGTAGTGACTTCTTACGTAAGAATCAATAATTTTA
Source organism: Panax quinquefolius (assembly GCA_020205615.1). Classification (NCBI taxonomy): domain Eukaryota; kingdom Viridiplantae; phylum Streptophyta; class Magnoliopsida; order Apiales; family Araliaceae; genus Panax; species Panax quinquefolius. The sequence continues at coordinate 150,468 of JAINUW010000583.1, forward strand.
AAATATCTTGTAATACTGAGTGTGCTTCTTGTGCAACCCACACGTTTTTATCGTATTTTAACCAACGGGTATTCCAACAGTGTTAACGGTGACCATTACGCCGTTATTTATAAAAACTCAAACTTGTCATTTTCTTCATCCGACAGTTATCCATTATGGGGCCCACAAATGGATGCACCGTCGTATGAATATTCTCCGACAAAATGAATACTTTATAACCACTTGCTTATTTTGTAAAATTTGCACATTTCACCCACAACCAAAGTATTATATCAAATTAACACTTTATTATTCAAAATAATAAATAGAGGAAATTTGATTTTATTCATTAAAAAGTTGGGGTCTTACAATAAGTGTAGAATTAGGAATATGGAACGAAATAATATTACTTATATACTACAGAATATGGAAAAAAAATATTATTTCATACGAATATTGAACAAAAATAATATCTCTTACAACTGTTGAACGAAAATAATATTCCTTACGAATATTGAACGAAGATAATAATCCTTACGAATATTAAACAAAAATAAAATTCCTTACGAATACGAAAAATAATATCGTTAGCGAATATGAAATAAATAATACCCCTTACCTTAAAAGGAGAGTATTTCAGATTGGTGTGGGCTGGTATAACGGAGATATTTTTGAAGAAAACTTGCACTATTTTCTACACTCAAAGCTTCTTTAAACTCAAAAGAAATACGCTCAATATTATAGAAGAAGAATTCTTTGATTCTGGTGTGATTTTCATTTCTAAACTAAACATCCTATTTATAGGAGAATGACATGATACTATTTAAAAAGAAAAATCACGGACTGCACAGTAATTTTTAAATGAAATCACCATGGGATTTCGAATTTTTTATTTTACTACTTGAAAGACTATGCAAATCTTATGCAAACACAATGCAGTATTATGCAAACAATAAAATATAATATAATCTATTTATATAAAAAACATAATTTATAATATATATATTCCCTCAAACACATCACACATATATATATATATATATAAGTAATACAAAAAAAATTGAGACAACTTTCTACCGACAATTTTGAAAAATGAGTAAGTGGGGGTTCATGTAATAAGCCAAACTTACCACAAATACTTCATAAAAAACCGCTCTATTTATCTCAATTCACTTGGCTTCACTAACCATATTTTTAATAATATTTATTCATCATTAATATTATAACTCACAATATTTACAACCAGATCATTCCCAGGAAAGATGGGGCTTTCCCATAAGGACTTCTCCTTATTGGTGCACAATTAGGTGACAAACCCCTTTCCTCGACAGAACTTTTTAGACATTGTCAATAATGCAAATAATAATATGAATAACTTTGTCATCTCAATTATTGATTTAATAATATAATATATTGGGCAGATGATACTATGCTAATAAATGAATAAAATTGAGTGACTTCTTACGTAAGCATCAATAATTTAGAAATACTGGGCAATACCATGTGCTACTATGTAACCACGTGTATTACTATATTTTTATCACTGGGTATTTCAACAGTTTAACGGTAAAATTCTTGTTGTTATTTTTATAAAAAAGTTATTTATGTCGCTTTCTAAATCTGACAGTTATTCCGTTATGGGTTCCACCAATGATTGTGTCGTCATATGGATATTCCCCGACAAAAAGAATATTCTCCGACCAAACAAATATTTTATGAAAACTTGCTTACTTTGTAAAATTTTCACATATCACCCTTAACTTTAACCTTTTATCAATTTAACCATTTACTAAATAGAATAATAATTACAAGAAAATTGAATACTTTCATTTTATAAAATTCGGGGTCTTATAATCACCCCTCTTTATGAAATTTTGCCCTCGAAATTTATGTACCTGGTACTGCGGGTCGACTAATCTTCCCAGCCCGGTAGTAGAGCGGTTTGCTACCCGACTTGCGTCAGGGGTACCATGGCTACCATGAACATTTCTGCCTTAACAATTGTTGCAAGCAAGAGTCGAATTGAGGATGTCCGGGTTTACAGCTCATCCTCAGTCGACCTTGAACCGCTGCGCCAAATGCTGGTGGTTGTTGTATAGTACTTTGGGTCTTATTCCCCACACTAATTAATTATATATATGATACATTTATGGAATGGAATTTTAAAATAAAAGAGAGACTATTATAATATTATACAACGCAACTGCTACTTTTACGCATATAAGAACATATTTTATTTGGACTACTGATTATTTATACATATAGTGGGGAATTATTTCAGAAATTCAAAATTTCTTCCTTTTATAAGAAAAGAACAGTTTAATAGTTGCTTACATATTTGTATATTAATTTAGAATACTTATATGCATGAAGCTTTAAACAAGGAATGTGGAGTCAATATAATAACATTATAAAATTGAATTACACTAGTAAAATATATCTCTTAATTACAGAATGTGACGCCCCCAAAATAGGTATACATCACCCACCTCGGGTCGCCAAATACATGGTACAGAAATCAAATACAAACTTCATTTATACAATACGACAAAAGCGTAGCTCGGAGTTTTTACATGAATATTATCTTATAGACAATATTCAAACTCAAATGAAGTCCTCATTACATTTATTATCACACTATTTTATAAAATAGTGGGGACTACTATAGCTACCATCTCGGACCGTCACTCTGTTCCCCGACTAGTCACGGCTACGTTCTCATTTTCTGAAGAGAATAATGAAAGTAAGAGGGTGAGCTCAACTAGCCCAGTAAGAAATATTATGACATAGATAATGCAGAATAATTTATCATTAGCCTTCAATAGTGTTAAACTGATAAAATACAATAGACATCAAGTTTAACTGCAACGAAACAAATAATCCATTAGAAGAGTCAAGTAGAGCATGATATCTACTATCTTCTATGATTTAAAAAGTTTACCATCAATTTTATTGCTAAGACTCAGCTTAATAAATAAATCACATCATCGAATCATCCCTGCACTATAGGCAAAGGATATTCATTAGTATCACGACCACAAATTATCCATGCACTACGGGCCAAGGATATTCGCGTTTTCACCAATAGTCATGATCATGCCAACAACTGTCCATCAATGCACTACGAGCCAATGAGGACTTTTATCACATCATTTGTAACATTACGGTTATGATTATACCGAATGATCCCTGGTCATAATCATACCGATCAACCGTCCATCTATGCACTACGAGCCAAAGATGACTTTCATAATAACATAATCATGAGGATGATGACAATGATATAAGAATTCAATTAAAAAAAGCAAATGATAAATTTTTATAGATTTATAATTTAATTTATCCAGAATTCAATAATATCCAAATTGTCAACATGATACTGCTTTGTGAAGTAAAATTCATGAATAATATTGTATCAAAAATTATTTGAACCGAAAGAAATCATTTTTTATCATGAATAGTACCCGGGTGAATAGTAACCGATTGAATAGTACCCCATGAATAGTACTTCGGGAATAGTACCCCGTGAATAGTACTCTGGCATGAAAAAGTTAAAACTTATCAAGAATGTTTAGAATAATATTTCCATGAAAAGATACTGGATGAAGCGCAAATATCAAGGATGTTCTACTAATTTCATGGAGTATAGAAGCAATACTTATCAACATATGTTTAGAATTAGGAATAGGAAACGAAATAATATTACTTACATACTACAACGTATGGAAGAAAATATTATTTCTTACGAATATTGAACAAAAATAATATCACTTACGAATACGAAAGAAATAATACCCCTTACCTTAGTAGGAGATTGGATACTACAACAGTGTAGTAACAGAATACTCTTTTTTTTTCTCTTATCCTTTCTATACTTTCTCTCTCTATAGGTTGAATGAATTGGTAAAAAATAATGAAGAAATGAGCTTATATTTATAGGCTTGGCAGAGTAAGGGTAAAATAGTCTTTTCACCATAATTTATGATATCATCGCTTACATCATCGATCATATGACATCATTGATTACCTCATCGTTCTGATGATATCATTTCTTACCTCATCGTTCTGATGACATCATTGCTTACATCATCAGAATTTAAATTCAATCTGTCCTCTTCCACCTCATTTTACTTTTATACCATGAATTTACTATAATAATGCTACCAGTCAAATTAAAAATCATACTATTATATAATCAAAGCATACTACCATAATGTAATATTATAATAATATATTTGAATGAATTATTTTATCGAAAAAGATAAAATACCCACTTTCAACAAATGTCACATGCTAAAAATTCCTCCGTTTAAATCCATATTAAATAAATATTTCCTTATCATATATATCAACAATTTATTATTCACAAAAAATATTACAGAACTACAATATTGACAACCAGGTCGTTCACAGGAAAGAGGGGGCTTTCCGATAAAGATTTCTCCCTATTGTCACGTAATTAGGTGACTAAACCCATTTCCGCGACAGAACTTTCTAGACATTGTCAATAATGCTATCTAATAATATTATTCAAATAATATGAATTATTGACTTGATAATTTGAAATATTGTGCAATGATAATTATTGAATCAATAATATAAAATATCAACGTAGCAATTATTTAATCAATAAAATATTGAACAGTAATTACTGTAGCAATAATTGAGTATAACTGAGTGACTTCTCACGTAAGCATCAATAATCAATACCATGTGCTACTATGCAACCACGCGAATTACTGTACTTTTATCATCGGGTATTTCAACAATTAACGGTTAAACTTTCGTCGTAATTTTTATAAAAAGTTATTTCTATCGTTTTCTAACTCCGACAACAATTCTGTTGTGGGGTCCATGTAACGCCTCCAAAATAGGTCCAATCCACCCAACCCATTCTGAGTCGCCACGAAATACACTCAATGAAATTTCCAAATCCAAACTTCATTATTACAATTGTCGTACAAAATACGACAACACATATGCTGTGAGTTTTAATACAAATAGATACCAAATGTGACTCTAATCCCTTTACATGGATAACATATCACATTGATACCTTAAATAAAGGTACAGTCAATAACTATTTTAGAAATTAAAATCTTTGGAAAATGCTCAAGGAAACCTTCGTACATGGGAGGCCATGCATCGAAGTTATAATAGATATCATATGAGTCGAGAATTATCCTTGATTGACCCAATAGACCCCAAAGAAAAATGAGAAAATTATAACCATGTTGATCAATTCACCTTTTCACTTAAGCTAAAGATAATAATTTATAAATTCAATGGCCATGATCATACCAGTCAATAATTCATCTTTGCACTACTAGCCAAAAAGAACCCATAGTCACGATCATACCAATAATCTACCCATCTTTACACTCAAGTGAAAGAGAAATTCCATCACAAGGGTTATAAAAATGTTATATATGATAATAACAACAATATGATCAAAACATGGATTTAATTTCAAGAGCAATATTCATAAATCAACGATAATTTGGTCAGAAAAAGAAACCAAGTTTGTCGTGAATAGTACCCCGTGAATAGTTACTCGTGAATAGTAACTCGTGAATATTACTTCGTATTCATACATAGTACCGTATACGTAAATAATGCCATATACGTAAATAGTGCCATATACATGAATAGTGTCGTATACGTGAATAGTGTTGTATACGTGAATAGTAACCCCGACATGAAAAGGTAAAAATTTCACAATAAAATTCATATCAATATTTTGGTATAATGATATCAAAACAAATAATATCAATTCTGAAGAAAATAACATCCCTTACCATCTCTTACCTCAAAAGAATAGTACTTACATTTGGAATTTGGGAGGTAATTAGAAGGAAACTTTCATTGAATAACAACTCTCAAAGTGTCTAAATACTCACAAAATACGCTCGATAATATATAAAAGGTAGTGAGAACTTGTTTTTGCTGTGATTTTTAATTCTAACTAAGCACCCTATTTATAGGAAAATGTTAGAACGCCATTGTAGACTAAAATTTAATAAATTAATATTTTATTACAAAAATTCTACGTCCACCATCTTTGCCCAAATAATCAGCCACCACAAGTGGGGCCCACCAATTCAACACTTTTCCAAAAAATACAAAAGTGGGGCCCACCCATATTTCTAATAAAAACATTTATTTCTGCAACTTCAATAATTCATAATAAATAGCCCTTTCATCAGAAAAATACGGATTTTATGTCCATTCCATAGGAAATTAAATTCTCTACAAATTTGTAGAATAAAGTTTTTCTAAATTTCAAACAGAAAATGACCAAAATCAACATACGGACGAATTTTAACACCCCCATTCTGACAAAATACTGATAAATCACCCAATTATGACAAAATACTAATAAAGCACCTCAGCATTAATTTCTTCATTTATATTCACATAAAATAAATATTTCCTTTTTACATAAATTAATAATTAATTATTCACAAATAATATTACAGAATCACAATTATGACAACCAGGTCGTTCCCAGGAAAAAGGGGCTTTCCAATAAGGATTTCTCCTTATTGGCGCGCAACTAGGTGACCAAACCCATTTCCTAGACAGAACTTCCTTAGACATTGTCAATAATGTTATCTAATAATATTATTCAAATAATATGAATTATTGATCTGATAATGGGAAATACTATGCAGTGACAAATTTTGAAACAACAATAATATAAAATATTAACGTAGCAATTATTGAATCAATAAAATAAATATATTGATAAAGAATTATCGTAACAATTATTGAGTAGTATCTTCTTACGTAAGAATCAATAATTCAAAATTATCGCATGCGATAGCGTGTCTTCTTGTGCAACCACGCCAGACATTATTCTGATATTTTAACCACCGGGTATTCTAATGATTTTAATCAGAATAACTATGCCATTATTTTAAAAAACTCATATTTGTCATTTTTTCATCCAAGCAGTTATTACATTATGGGCCCATAAAGGGTTAGCTTGCCGCATTTGCGAATATTCCGCAACAACAAGAATATTCCACGACCAAACGAATATTTCAAACAACAATGAATATTTTATAACCGCTTGTTTATTTTGAAATTATTTCACCCGAACTTTAAAATTTTATCAATTTAACTATTTACCAAATAAAAAAATTGAATAATTTTATTTCATAAAATTCGGGTTCTTACAATCTCCCATCCTTATGAAATTTCGTCCCCAAAATTTACGTACATGGTATTTCGAAGAGTTGAGAATACCTTGCTTTCAGATTCCATCTTCCTCGTCATCATGATTTCTCCATTGCTTATTCTAGAATATAACTAAAAACAAAGGTTAATTGACATATCACAATTTGTCAATTTATCAAGTAAGAAATTTCAGCTTAGGTAAGTCACACACTAGCGAAGTATATTACTCGTCTCTCCCCTCCTAGTTCTAGACTCAGATCTTCGCCATCGATTATATCCCTAAGCTCTGATACCAAATGTAAAGCCCCCAAAATAGGACCAATCCACTCAACCCATTTGAGTCGCCACGAAATACACTCAATGCAATTTCCAAATACAAACTTCACTATGGGAGGTCAATAACTGTTTTAGAAATTAATATCTTTAGAAAATGCTCAAGGAAACCTTCGTACATGGGAGGTCATGCATCTAAGTTATAATAGATATCATATGACTCGAGACTTATCCTTGGTTGACCCAATAGACCCCAAAGAAAAACGAGAAGATTACAATCATGTTCTTTCCAATGGCGAGTCTTCTCTTTCCATATAATTATCTCCATTGTCTCCAATTGAGAATTATATTTCAACCAAACTCCAAGATTATATAGGTAGTGCTCGTAGATATACTCAGCAAGTGGATGTGCACAGCCCTGTCTTATGTTAACACGAAGTCGTAGGTCATTAGACATCTTGTATGATAGTGGCAAAACACCCTTCTAAAGTTGGATTTTCCTCACCCTATTCGGTTCACAAAAATCAATGGTTAAATGACATATAAAATACGACACACTTATCTCAAATTCTCAATAATTTATGTAAAACCTCAAAAACTATAGACTACCGTTCTACTCCCCTGTTACCCCCGCTCAACCCAGCAACACCCTTATTACCTGAAAGGAATTGTGAAGCAAAAGGGTGATCACAAATAGCCCAGTAAAGAATATAATGACTAAAGATATTTAAACTATCAATAGCCTTCGTCAGTAATAAATCAGAGATTTAGAACATATGGTAGATGATAAAACTTTTCATCCATAGTTGCAGCAGAATGAGCAATCCATTAGAAGAGTCAAATAGACCACAAAGTCTATTATCTTTTCCATGTTAAAAGTCCCCCAATAATGTTTTATCCCTGTAACATCAATCAACAATTTCTGTCCATAATCACGTGTATAACTCATAATCATAATTGTAGTTCTAAATTCTTCTTCTCATCCTGGACGAAAATAGTTTTTATCACATGTCTTTACCTGAAACATCAAAGATCATGGTTATACCAAATCACAGTTCATGTTCATAATCATACTAATAAATTCATCTTTGCACTATGGCCAAAGATATTCATCAACAGTTCATCTTTGCACTACATGCCAAAGATATTCAATAACATGACATCTTTGCACTACGGGCCAAAGATATTCATCAACAGTTCATCTTTGCACTACATGCCAAAGATATTGAACAACAGGACATTTTTGCACTACGGTCCAAAGATATTCAACAACATGTCATCTTTGCACTACGGGCCAAAGATATTCATATCTCAAAGAAATATATAATCATTTTGAATTTATATAAACAATAATTATAACCATGTTGATCAATTCACCTTTTCACTTAAGCTAAAGATAATCGTTTATAAATTCAATGGCCATGATCATACCAGTCAACAATTCATCTTTGCACTACTAGCCAAAAAGAACCCATAGTCACGATCATACCAATAATCTACCCATCTTTACACTCAAGTGAAAGAGAAATTCCATCACAAGGGTTATAAAAATGTTATATATGATAATAACAACAATATGATCAAAACATGGATTTAATTTCAAGAGCAATATTCATAAATCAACGATAATTTGGTCAGAAAAAGAAATCAAGTTTGTCGTGAATAGTACCCCGTGAATAGTAATACGTGAATAGTAACTCATGAATAGTAACTCGTTAATAGTAACTCATGAATAGTAACTCGTGAATAGTACTTCAGTATTAAATACATAAGTCACAGTATATGTAAATAATGTCATATACGTAAATAGTGTCATATACATGAATAATGTCATATACGTGAATACTAACCCCGACACGAAAAGGTAAAAATTTCACAATAAATTCATATCAATATTTCGGCATAATGATATCAAAAAAAATAATATCATTTACGATGAAAATAACATCCCTTACCTCAAAAGAATAGTACTTCTGGCTGAAATTTCGGATATAATGCCTAAGTAAAGTTGCACTGAATAACAACTCTCAAAGTATCTAAATACTCATAAAATATGCTCGATAATATATATAGAGAGAAAAAAACTTGTTTTTGGTATGATTTTCAATTCTAGCTAAGCACCCTATTTATTGGAAAATACTAGAACGCCATTGGAGACTAAAATTTAATAAATGAATATTTTATTAAAAAAATTCTACGCCCACCATCTTTGCCCAAATAATCAGCGACCACAAGTGGGGCCCACCAATTCAACACTTTTCCAAAAAAATACAAAAGTGGGGCCCACCCATATTTTTAATAAAAACATTTATTTCCGCAACTTCAATAATTCATAATAAATAGCCCTTTCATCAGAAAAATATGGATTTTATGTCCATTCCATAGGAAATTAAATTCTCTACAAATTTATAGAAGAAAGTTTTTCTAAATTTCAAACAGAAAATGACCAAAATCCACATATGGATGATTTTTAACACCCCCATTCTGACAAAATACTGATAAATCACCCAATTATGACAAAATACTAATAAAACACCTCAGCATTAATTTCTTCATTTATATTCACATAAAATAAATATTTTCTTTTTATATAAATTAATAATTAATTATTCACAAATAATATTACAGAATCACAATTATGACAACCAGGTCGTTCCCAGGAAAGAAGGGGCTTTCCAATAAGGATTTCTCCTTATTGGCGTGTAATTAGGTGACCAAACCCATTTCCTAGACAGAACTTCCTTAGACATTGTCAATAATGTTATCTAATAATATTATTCAAATAATATGAATTATTGATCTGATAATGGGAAATACTATGCAGTGACAAATATTGAAACAACAATAATATAAAATATTAACGTAGCAATTATTGAATCAATAAAATAAAATATTGAACATTAATTACTGTAACAATTATTGAGTAGTGTCTTCTTACGTAAGAATCAATAATTCAAAATTATCAGGTAATACTGGTGTGCTTCTTGTATGCAACCACGCAGCGTATTATTGTATTTTAACCACCGGGTATTCAAATAGTTTTAACGGTAAGAACTACGCCGTTATTTATAAAAAAACTCATATTTGTCATTTTTTTCATCCGACAGTTATTCTGTTATGGGACCCATAAAGGGTTGCGCCGTCGTACGAATATTCTACGACAACAAGAATATTCCACGACCAAACGAATATTTCCCGACAACAATGAATATTTTATAAACACTTGTTTATTTTGCAAATTTATTTTACCCATAACTTTAAAATTTTATCAATTTAACTATTTACCAAATAGAAAAATTGAATAATTTTATTTCATAAAATTCGGGTTCTTACAATCTCCCCTCCTTATGAAATTTCGTCCCCAAAATTTACGTACATGGTATTTCGAAGAGTTGAGAATACCTTGCTTTCAGATTTCATCTTCCTTGTCATCATGATTTCTCCATTACTTATTCTAGAATATAGCTTCAAAACAAAGGTTAATTGACATATCACAATTTTTCAATTTATCAAGTAAGAAATTTCAGCTTAGGTAAGTCACACACTAGCAAAGTATATTACTCGTCTCTCCCCTCCTAGTTCTAGACTTAGATCTTCGCCATCGATTATATCCCTAAGCTCTGATACCAAATGTAAAGCCCTCAAAATAGGTCCAATCTACCCAACCCATTTGAGTCGCCACGAAATACACTCAATGCAATTTCCAAATACAAACTTCATTATTATAATTGTCGTACAAAATACAACAACACATATGCTGTGAGTTTTCATATAAATAGATACCAACTATGACTCTCATCCCTTTACCTGGATAGCATATCCCATTGATACCTTACAAAAAGGTATAGTCAATAACTGTTTTAGAAATTAATATCTTTAGAAAATGCTCAAGGAAACCTTCGTACATGGGAGGTCATGCATCTAAGTTATAATAGATATCATATGACTCGAGACTAATCCTTGGTTGACCCAATAGACCCAAAGAAAAATGAGAAGTTTACTATCATGTTCTTTCCAATGGTGAGTCTTCTCTTTCCATATAATTATCTCCATTGTCTCAAATTGAGAATTATATTTCAACCAAACTCCAAGATTATATAGGTAGTGCTCGTAGATATACTCAGCAAGTGGATGTGCACAACATTATCTTATGTTAACACGAAGTCGTAGGTCATTAGACATCTTGTATGATAGTGGCAAAACACCCTTCTAAAGTTGGGTTTTTCCTCACCCTATTCTGTTCACAAAAATCAAAGGTTAAATGACGTATAAAATACGACACACTTATCTCAAATTCTCAATAAAATTATTTCCATACTATTTTAGGGAAAACCTCAAAAGCTATAGACTACCGTTCTACTCCCCTGTTACCCCCGCTTGACCCAGATACACCCTTATTACCTGAAAGGAATTGTGAAGCAAAAGGGTGATCACAAATAGCCCAGTAAAGAATATAATGACTAAAGATATTTAAACTATCAATAGCCTTCGTCAGTAATAAATCAGAGATTTAGAACATATGGTAGATGATAAAACTTTTCATCCATAGTTGCAGCAGAACGAGCAATCCATTAGAAGAGTCAAATAGACCACAAAGTCTATTATCTTTTCCATGTTAAAAGTCCCCCAATAATGTTTTATCCCTGTAACATCAATCAACAATTTCTGTCCATAATCACGTGTATAACTCATAATCATAATTGTAGTTCTAAATTCTTCTTCTCATCCTGGACGAAAATAGTTTTTATCACATGTCTTTACCTGAAACATCAAAGATCATGGTTATACCAAATCACAGTTCATGTTCATAATCATACTAATAAATTCATCTTTGCACTATGGCCAAAGATATTCATCAACAGTTCATCTTTGCACTACATGCCAAAGATATTCAATAACATGACATCTTTGCACTACGGGCCAAAGATATTCATCAACAGTTCATCTTTGCACTACATGCCAAAGATATTGAACAACAGGACATTTTTGCACTACGGTCCAAAGATATTCAACAACATGTCATCTTTGCACTACGGGCCAAAGATATTCATATCTCAAAGAAATATATAATCATTTTAGAATTTATATAAACAATAATTATAACCATGTTGATCAATTCACCTTTTCACTTAAGCTAAAGATAATCGTTTATAAATTCAATGGCCATGATCATACCAGTCAACAATTCATCTTTGCACTACTAGCCAAAAAGAACCCATAGTCACGATCATACCAATAATCTACCCATCTTTACACTCAAGTGAAAGAGAAATTCCATCACAAGGGTTATAAAAATGTTATATATGATAATAACAACAATATGATCAAAACATGGATTTAATTTCAAGAGCAATATTCATAAATCAACGATAATTTGGTCAGAAAAAGAAACCAAGTTTGTCGTGAATAGTACCCCGTGAATAGTTACTCGTGAATAGTAACTCGTGAATATTACTTCGTATTCATACATAGTACCGTATACGTAAATAATGCCATATACGTAAATAGTGCCATATACATGAATAGTGTCGTATACGTGAATAGTGTTGTATACGTGAATAGTAACCCCGACATGAAAAGGTAAAAATTTCACAATAAAATTCATATCAATATTTTGGTATAATGATATCAAAACAAATAATATCAATTACGAAGAAAATAACATCCCTTACCATCTCTTACCTCAAAAGAATAGTACTTCTGGCTGGAATTTCGGAGGTAATGCCGAAGGAAACTTTCATTGAATAACATCTCTCAAAGTATCTAAATACTCACAAAATACGCTCGATAATATATAAAGACCGTGAGAACTTGTTTTTGCTGTGATTTTTAATTCTAACTAAGCACCCTATTTATAGGAAAATGTTAGAACGCCATTGTAGACTAAAATTTAATAAATTAATATTTTATTAGAAAAATTCTATGTCCACCATCTTTGCCCAAATAATCAGCCACCACAAGTGGGGCCCACCAATTCAACACTTTTCCAAAAAATACAAAAGTGGGGCCCACCCATATTTCTAATAAAAACATTTATTTCTGCAACTTCAATAATTCATAATAAATAGCCCTTTCATCAGAAAAATATGGATTTTATGTCCATTCCATAGGAAATTAAATTCTCTACAAATTTGTAGAATAAAGTTTTTCTAAATTTCAAACAGAAAATGACCAAAATCAACATACGGACGAATTTTAACACCCCCATTATGACAAAATACTGATAAATCACCCAATTATGACAAAATACTAATAAAGCACCTCAGCATTAATTTCTTCATTTATATTCACATAAAATAAATATTTCCTTTTTACATAAATTAATAATTAATTATTCACAAATAATATTACGGAATCACAATTATGACAACCAGGTCGTTCCCAGGAAAAAGGGGCTTTCCAATAAGGATTTCTCCTTATTGGCGCGCAACTAGGTGACCAAACCCATTTCCTAGACAAGAACTTCCTTAGACATTGTCAATAATGTTATCTAATAATATTATTCAAATAATATGAATTATTGATCTGATAATGGGAAATACTATGCAGTGACAAATATTGAAACAACAATAATATAAAATATTAACGTAGCAATTATTGAATCAATAAAATAACATATTGAACAGTAATTACTGTAACAATTATTGAGTAGTATCTTCTTACGTAAGAATCAATAATTCAAAATTACTGTGCAATAGCGTGTGCTACTGTGCAACCACGCGTATTACAGTATTTTAACCACCGGGTATTCTAACAGTTTTAACGGTAACAACTACGCCATTATTTTTAAAAAAACTCATATTTGTCATTTTTTCATCCGACAATTATTCTATTATGGAGCCCATAAAGGGTTGCGCCATCGTACGAATATTCCGCAACAACAAGAATATTCCACGACCAAACGAATATTTCCCGACAACAATGAATATTTTATAACCGCTTGTTTATTTTGCAAAATTATTTCACCCATAACTTTAAAATTTTTTCAATTTAACTATTTACCAAATAGAAAAATTGAATAATTTTATTTCATAAAATTCGGGTTCTTACAATCTCCCATCCTTATGAAATTTCGTCCCCAAAATTTACGTACATGGTATTTCGAAGAGTTGAGAATACCTTGCTTTCAGATTCCATCTTCCTTGTCATCATGATTTCTCCATTACTTATTCTAGAATACAGCTTCAAAACAAAGGTTAATTGACATATCACAATTTGTCAATTTATCAAGTAAGAAATTTCAGCTTAGGTAAGTCACACACTAGCGAAGTATATTACTCGTCTCTCCCCTCCTAGTTCTAGACTCAGATCTTTGCCATCGATTATATCCCTAAGCTCTGATACCAAATGTAAAGCCCCCAAAATAGGACCAATCCACTCAACCCATTTGAGTCGCCACGAAATACACTCAATGCAATTTCCAAATACAAACTTCACTATGGGAGGTCAATAACTGTTTTAGAAATTAATATCTTTAGAAAATGCTCAAGGAAACCTTCGTACATGGGAGGTCATGCATCTAAGTTATAATAGATATCATATGACTCGAGACTTATCCTTGGTTGACCCAATAGACCCCAAAGAAAAACGAGAAGATTACAATCATGTTCTTTCCAATGGCGAGTCTTCTCTTTCCATATAATTATCTCCATTGTCTCCAATTGAGAATTATATTTCAACCAAACTCCAAGATTATATAGGTAGTGCTCGTAGATATACTCAGCAAGTGGATGTGCACAGCCCTGTCTTATGTTAACACGAAGTCGTAGGTCATTAGACATCTTGTATGATAGTGGCAAAACACCCTTCTAAAGTTGGGTTTTCCTCACCCTATTCGGTTCACAAAAATCAATGGTTAAATGACGTATAAAATACGACACACTTATCTCAAATTCTCAATAAAATTATTCCCATACTGTTTTAGGTAAAACCTCAAAAACTATAGACTACCGTTCTACTCCCCTGTTACCCCCGCTCAACCCAGCAACACCCTTATTACCTGAAAGGAATTGTGAAGCAAAAGGGTGATCACAAATAGCCCAGTAAAGAATATAATGACTAAAGATATTTAAACTATCAATAGCCTTTCAAGTAATAAATCGTAGATTTAGAACATATGGTAGATGATAAAACTTTTCATCCATAGTTTAAAGCAGAGCAAGCAATCCATTAGAAGAGTCGAATAGACCACAAAGTCTATTATCTTTTCCATGTTAAAAGTCCCCAATAATGTTTTATCCTGTAACATCAATCAACAATTTACATCCATAATCACGTGTATAACTCATAATCATAATTGTAGTTCTAAATTCTTCTTCTCATCACGGACAAAAATAGTTTTTATCACATGTCTTTACCTGAAACATCAAAGATCATGGTTATACCAAATCACAGTTCATGTTCATAATCATACTAATAAATTCATCTTTGCACTATGGCCAAAGATATTCATCAACAGTTCATCTTTGCACTACATGCCAAAGATATTCAATAACATGACATCTTTGCACTACGGGCCAAAGATATTCATCAACAGTTCATCTTTGCACTACATGCCAAAGATATTCAACAACAAGACATTTTTGCACTACGGTCCAAAGATATTCAACAACATGTCATCTTTGCACTACGGGCCAAAGATATTCATATCTCAAAGAAATATATAATCATTTCAGAATTTATATAAACAATAATTATAATCATGTTGATCAATTCACCTTTTCACTTAAGCTAAAGATAATCGTTTATAAATTCAATGGCCATGATCATACCAGTCAACAATTCATCTTTGCACTACTAGCCAAAAAGAACCCATAGTCACGATCATACCAATAATCTACCCATCTTTACACTCAAGTGAAAGAGAAATTCCATCACAAGGGTTATAAAAATGTTATATATGATAATAAAAACAATATGATCAAAACAGGGATTTAATTTCAAGAGCAATATTCATAAATCAACGATAATTTGGTCAGAAAAAGAAACCAAGTTTGTCGTGAATAGTACCCCGTGAATAGTAATACGTGAATAGTAACTCATGAATAGTAACTTGTGAATAGTAACTTATGAATAGTAACTCGAGAATAGTACTTCGTATTCGTACATAGTACCGTATATGTAAATAATGTCATATACGTAAATAGTGTCATATACATGAATAATGTCATATACGTGAATAGTAACCCCGACACGAAAAGGTTAAAATTTCACAATAAAATTCATATAAATATTTCGGAATAATGATATCAAAAGAAATAATATCATTTACGAAGAAAATAACATCCCTTACCTCAAAAGAATAGTACTTCTGGCTGGAATTTCGGATGTAATTCCTAAGTAAACTTGCACTGAATAACAACTCTCAAAGTATCTAAATACTCACAAAATATGCTCGATAATATATATAGAGAGAAAGAAAACTTGTTTCTGGTGTGATTTTCAATTCTAACTAAGAACCCTATTTATAGGAAAATGCTAGAACGCCATTGGAGACTAAAATTTAATAAATTAATATTTTATTACAAAAATTCTACGCCCACCATCTTTGCCCAAATAATCAGCGACCATAAGTGGGGCCCACCAATTCAGCATTTTCCCAAAAAATACAAAAGTGGGGCTCACCAATGTTTTTAATAAAAATATTTATTTCTAAAAATTCAATAATTCATAATAAATAACCTTTTTATCAGAAAAATATGAATTTTATGTCCATTCCATAGGAAATTAAATTTTCTACAACTTTGTATAAGAAAGTTTTTCCAAATTTCAAACATAAAATGACCGAAATTCACATACGGACGATTTTTAACACCCCCATTCTGACAAAATACTGATACATAACCCCATTCTGATAAACTACTGATATAATACCTCAGCATTAATTCCATCATTTATATCCACATAAAATAAATATTTCCTTATCATATAAATCAATAATTAATTATTCACAAATAATATTACAGAATCACAATTATGACAACCAGGTCGTTCCCAAGAAAGAGGGGGCTTTTCGATAATGATTTCTCCTTATTGGCACACAATTAGGTGACCAAACCCCTTTCCTAAGCAGAACTTCTTTAGACATTGCCAATAATGCTATCTAACAATATTATTCAAATAATATGAATTATTGATCTGATAATGGAGATATAGTGAAATGATAATTATTGAAACAACAATAATATAAAATATCAACGCAACAATTATTGAATCAATAAAATAAAATATTAAACAATAATTATTGTAACAATTATTGAGTAGTGCCTTTTTACGTAAGAATCAATAATTCAAACTGTGCAAAACCGTGTGCTACTGTGCAACCACGCGTATTACTATATTTTAACCACCGGGTATTCCAACAGTGTTAACGGTTACCATTACGCCATTATTTATAAAAACTCATACTTGTCGTTTTCTTCATCCGACCGTTTTCCGTTATGGGGCCCACAAATGGTTGCGCCGTCGAACGAATATTCCCCGACAGCAAGAATATTCCACTACCAAAAGAATATTCCCCGACAAAAATGAATATTTTATAACCACTTGCTTATTTTGAAAATTTTACACATTTCACCCATAACCAAAGAATTATATCAAATTAACAACTTATTATTCACAATAATAATTAGAGGAAATTCAATTTTATTAATAATAAGTTGGGGTCTTACAGTTGGTACAGAAAGAGACATCTCCGTTGATCACTGTTGTTGGTCAAAAGCAGTAACCTGAGACTGATCCAGAGGAGGATCCTGAGGAGGAAGATGAAGAAGATGAGTTCCCACCGAACTCCATAGATGCTGAGATGTACGACGAGTTATATGACAAATAACGTAGAGAGTTACGTGACACTGTCTAGGATTTGATTGAGCGGGCGATTATTTAGCTGATTACCATCGAGCAGAAGGATAGGGAGGTTGTGACTCTTCACACACGTCTAGGAAACGTGGAGTGGGATTTGGTTCACGAGAAGGGTCAAACCGAGGAGAAGTCCGAAGAAATAGAGAAGTTAAAGAATGAACTGAAAGAGAACTCAAAAAGCTAACCATAGTAGAGGAGGCATGGGTAAGAGAATCACGTTGTGTTGATCTTGCAGAAGAGGATTGTCGTGCGAAGAAGGCTAAGCTTGGGCAGACGTACTCTACACTTCAAAATGCAATGGATGAGGCTCAGGATCGAGTTATGAGGTACCCAATCCAGTTCAAAGGACTACGATCATATATAATAGATCGTTGGACGATGTCGCACATCATGGATGACGAACGTAGCTAGGTTATTCAGCGCCTTAACAGGCAGTGATAAGATTTGTTTAATTATGTGAAAAACTTATCTGGTATTTAGATGTAAATTCTGATGTGTTTATAAACAAAGAAATATTTTAATCTTTTGATGTTAAAACTTTTGATTTGAATAAATATATCAAGTTATTTGAGATAATGTGTTAAGTGATTATGTTAAATTATTAAGTGAAGCCTTAACTATTTAGAGAATTTAATAAAGATTTAATAAGCATATATTTTAACAGAAATATGCCGCCAAGAAGAAGACAGAACCGTCAACAAGCTCAAGAAGAACTGATGCATAACAATAACAACAACAACAATGCCAATGCTAACCCCGTTCAGCAATTGGTGAACTTATTAGCTGGAGCGATTCATAATCAACCTCAAGCTCCACCGAATACGACGTTTAAGGATTTCAAGGCGGTGGGACCACCAGAGTTTAAAGACTCCATGAACCCGATCGAGGCTCAAACTTGGGTTATGGAGATGGAGAAAGTTTTTGATGTCGCCAGAGTCGAGCGACGTAAAAGCCGCCTACGTAACGTTCATCTTTGAAATTGAAAGCCAGTTATTGGTGGCAAGCAAACAATGTCCGTGGAAGAGAAGGTGTGATTACCTGGAAGAGGTTCAAGGAGATGCTTTTTGAGATGTATTTTTCGACAATCTCGTACAACCAAATGGAGGTCCAGTTTCTGGAGTTGAAACAGGGGAATATGTCCGTACCAGATTATGCGGTAAGATTCAATGAGTTGGCTAGGTTCAGCACATATAAAGTGCACACGGATGAGAGAAAAGCAATAAGATTTGAACAAAGACCGAAGCCCTGGTTGTACAGTAAGGTGTTGATGTTTCAGTTTAAGACGTTCGCTGGAGTATTAGAGAAAGCCATACTCGCTGAAGGTGGAAGTGATGTGGTAACCTAGTATAACCATGATCAGAAGAAGAAGAAGAGTGAAAATGAAGGAATTAACAAGGCTAGTAGAAGTAACACGGGAGGTGGTAATAATTAGAAGAGAAGGTGGTCTGATAACTCATCAATTGGAAATTAGCAAGGAGGTCAGAAGAAAAGGATCAAAGCGTGCCCAACCTGCGGGAAAGCTCATTTGGGAGTGTGTATGAAGGGTAAACGAGTGTGCTACAATTGTGGTCAGGAAGGCCACATAGCACCTAACTATCCTAACCCAAAGAATGGTCAAAGGATCTTCTTGCAAGGGACTTGTGACACCCCCAAATCCCGGTACTTCACTACCTCAAGATTTGGTGTTCACGTAATCAAAACATTTATATCTAACTACCCAATCATAATAAATTGAATAATAAAAACCTGCCCATACAGGATTGCTTTAATAAAAAACATTATCTCCCAGGTTCTCTAACCTTTAATACAATCATTCAAGTGCGAAAATTAAATTATTACATCACATCATTATTAAAAGTCTATCATCATAACGATAAAACAAAATTACAAGTCTTCATCACTTGTACATTTTTCCCTTTCCTTTGCTAGTTGTAGGTTTATCCACCTTCTCAACCATAGATGCAATAATGTATAAATATGCAAGAGTGAGCAAACAAAGCTCACTTGAGATGAGAATAAATATCTTTACAACATTTTCCAAATAATAGGCTCAATATAACTGAATAATATATTCTATTAACATTTCAATACTTGCCAACTCATAGGCTCAATAGAACTGAATGATATGTTCTATTAACATTCTTAAATATACCACTGAGGGTCAAATGACCATGAACCATGTCCACATTTATAAGTAATCTTTCAACTTTAACTTTAACAGTCATATGACTATAATGACTCCACGTACTTAGGGGGATCAATCCTTCGTGCAATGTATTGTGCACAACCATTTCAACGCTAAGCGTAAACCCCTAAACATAGGGTTGTTCATCTCAGTTTTTAGAGTACAAGTCCTCACCAAAGAAAGTTTGGTTTAGATAAGCTTTCAAGGGTAATTAAAGTTTAATGATCATCAACTAGGGAACTAGTTGAATCAACAATGCTTGAATAATACAACAGTTGTTTAATAACAACATAACTTAAAACAATTGAGAATCATAATTGAACTGATTCTACATATCTAACTCATGCTTGAAATAACTATAGAGCATAAGTATTCAATAGAATGAATAAAATAGTTAACCTTTGCTTGAACAGTAAAATAAGCTAGGTTCAAGTTTTATAATATTAGAAATGAAATTCCTGAACTTTAAGAAACTTGCTTAACTGTAAACAAGTTAGAATGAATCAACAAATGGAGAATTTCCAATAACATTAGAGTTTGTGTTTGCTCAAATGGATTTTAGGAACAATTTACTTATTCAATAACAGTTGAGATAAATACTTGCTCAATCAAAAGTATGCATTTATAATAATAGAACTAACTCAATGAAAATGTAGAGTTAGAAAACTTGCACAATGAAATAAGCGAACTAGCTCAACGAAAGTGTAGAGTTAGAAAACTTGCCTCGAGCGTAAGCTAAAAATATTAAAACTCACGTTCACATATACACAGTATAAAAACCATAACATCTATTAGACATACTAATATTCACGTTTCAATATAAAACACATTACTAGCTAAACTTGTTATTTTAACACAAGTCTTATACTACCCTTTACATTTCAGAATTCCCAAGTGTTAATCATCATAACACTTAACTATTGTTCATTGTATAAACTATGTTATCACATAACGCGTTTTCGATTTACTAATCATTTTTGCAACTTTGATCCTACTAACCACAATTCACTATGTTATGTTAACCTTAACAATACACATTTAACATGCTAACATAATTTCAGACCATGTTATGACACTTTCCCAAATCTGTAAAAATAACAGAAGTCAGAATCTCAAACTGGGTGTATGGCAATTTACTTGGTTTTATGCCTTAGCACCGGTAGCAATTTGCAGGTGTTGAGACAGATAGCGTAGAAAGGCTATGAGCGATGGTGTCTTTAGCCCAACAAACATAAATTTCACCCAATAGAGAGTAATATTAACACGTATAATAAATATACAACTATCATAAACATGATTGCTCATATTTACAACCAATTAGCATAATTTAACACTAACTAAAACTATTTTAATTTCTCCAAATTCAAGTTTTCATACCAAAAACTCCATTTTCGAGTTCCTTCACAAAATTGAACACTGTGATTTCAATTCTTGTCCAATTTACTACATTCAAATTACGTTATACTCATATCTCATTGAACTAACATATGCAAGCCTCAATTTACAGTTTAATATAAGAATTGACCATCTAAATTGGTACTTACCAAAGCCATACAAAGAATACATACACTGTCAAATTTTCTTCCTACTGTCAAGCAAAATTAGCATGCGATTGTTGTTTAAACATAATCTCTAGCATTACAAACATGTATAACCACAATTACCAACTATATATCCACAAATCATCAATTTGATTCATAGAACATAAGCCAAAACTATGTCGTAAGTTCATATATGAATACACACATATATATAATACAAAGTTGTGAACATATCTTTAATTTATTAATATAATCCTTGCTAAATGCTGGAAATTTCTTGATTTCTCTCTCAATTCTTTCAACTCACTCTGCCAAACTCTCTTCTTAACTTCTTTGAACTCTCAGTAATAATCCTAGACAACTAAATTGTACGTAAAACCAAACTTAACAATAAGCGTAAAAAAACTGATATGGCCTTAATAATAATAATAACTATTATCAGTCACCAATACAACGTATATATTATAATATATATTATATTTATTATTTAATTATATTTATTTTAAAAATCTAGAAATTCCAAAAGCCGTAAGGTTTGTTTGGCAAAAAATAAATTAAACTACTTTAATTTATTTTAATAACTCCTTACAATATAGTTATTTGTCACACTATATTAATCAAGCTTTCATATTTAATTTTAATTAATGAAATCACAATTAACTAAATAAATCCTTTAATCACATAACACAATACAAATAATTAATCATTAAATTGAAATATCAATATAATAATCATTTCCTTAATTCATCAATTATTTATTTAACAAATAATTCTCCAAATAATATTAAATCAATTAAATAAATATTCATTTACCGATAATCACATCCATTAAATATCAATAAATATTTAATATTACATTTAAAATTCTGGAATGTTACATCATTCCTTCCTTAAAAGGATTCTGTCCTCAGAATCACCATTCAAACAATCAAATCGTCACAAGACTGTCCTAAGAAGGGATCTGGAGGGGTAGGATCAAGAGGAAATAGAAGAAATGATAGTGGAAGCATACGACTATCATAGGAATGGCCAGTAACTAACCGAAATGACCTCCGGGACATTTAACATGATGGTGCGAGGATGCGATCTTGATCTCGTGATGTGGTGTCAGGTATCATTCTGATAAATAAAGTTAATGCTTATGTATTATTTGATTCGGGTGCTACTTGTTCATTTATATCCGATGACTTTGCTAAGAATTTAGAATTGCCTAAGGATGAGTTAGAACACCCCATGAACATAAAAATTATGAATTGGAAATAATCCATGTTAAGTACGTACATAAGAACTGTAGAGTGAATATTAAGGGTAATATTATGAAGGTAGATCTTATCTTTATTCGACTTGGAGAATTTGACGTTATCTTGGGAATGGAGTGGTTATTCAATCACGGGGCCGTAATTGATTGCCAGAAGAAGCATATTAACCTTATGACTCCGTCAAAGGTTATTTTATGGTAGCAAGTCGCCTAGACAAGCGAGTTATATGGCAATGATGCAGGCCAGGAAGTTGTTAAGACAAGGCTGTGTAGGATATTTAGCTTACATAGTCGATAATCGTAAAGAGAATCCGAAAGTAGAGGAGATACCAGTAGTGAGGGACTTCACCGACGTATTTCCGGATGATATGTCAGGACTTCCGCTAGATAGAGAAGTTGAGTTCGTGATCGATTTGGCACAAGGAACGACTCTAATATCAAAGGCACCATACGGAATGGCACCAGTAGAGATGAAAGAATTAATGGTACAACTACAAGAATTACTGGACAAGAAGTACATTCAACCGAGAATATCACCGTGGGGAGCGCCGGTGTTGTTTGTGAAGAAGAAGGACGGAACGATGCGGCTTTGTATTGACTATAGAGAATTGAATAAGGTCACTTATAAGAATAAATATCCACTACCGAGGATCGATGACCTTTTTGATCACTTAAAGGGAGCGAGATACTTTTTCAAAGATAGACTTGAGGAGTGGTTATCATCAACTGAAGGTGAGGCCAGAGGACGTACCGAAGACAACGTTCAGAACGAGATACGATCACGATGAATTTTTGGTAATGTCTTTTGGTCTAACAAATGCTCCTACAACATTTATGAGCTTAATGAATGGAGTGTTCAAGCCGTTTTTGGATAAATTCGTGGTGGTATTTATAGATGATATTTTGGTATATTCAAAAACCAAGGAAGAACATGAAGAGCATTTGAAGTTAATGTTAGAGGCTTTAAAGAAGGGAGAAGTTGTATGCCAAGTATTCAAAATGCGAATTTTGGATCGAGCGGGTACAATTTCTTGGACATGTGATTGATATAGACGGAAATTCGGTAGATCCATCGAAAGTAGAAGCCGTAATAAATTGGGATCAGCCGAGAACGCCGTCGAAAGTACGAAGTTTTCTTGGATTTGCAGGTTATTATAGAATATTCATTCAAGACTTTTCCAAGATCGCAACTTTGTTAACAAATTTTAGTCGAAAAGCTGTGAAATTTGTTTGGACAAAGAAGTGTTAGGAAAGCTTTAAAGAACTTAAGAAGAGGTTGAGTACGGCACCTGTGTTATCTCTTCCGGATGATACATGAAATTTTGTTATTTATAGTGATGCGTCGCATAAAGGACTTGGTTGTGTTCTTATGTAAAATGGCGGAGTCATTGCGTATGCTTCATGACAATTGAAGGATTATCAGAAGGGGTATCCGACCCATGACTTGGAATTAGATGTAGTGGTTTTTGCTTAGAAAATTTGGAGGCATTATCTCTATGGGGAGAAGTGTGAAATATATACAGACCACAAGAGTCTGAAATATATTTTTACACATAAGGATTTGTGTAATACCCGAGAATTTCCCCATATTATTAAATGAATATGTTAATGGAAATATTATTTCTGTGAATATAAGTGTTATTATTTTGTAAGTCGATTAAATCAAATGATTCGTATTTGATCGATGTGTATTAAGATGTATGAAGTGACAATGGGATTTATGAAATGCCTTGTGTGGCATAATATGAAACGAGAAAATTCACTAAGTGATTTAAACCGGGAATTAGGAAGGTTGATCGTGTATGATTATCAGATTTTATATAAGTAATCAATACACTCGTAGACTCGTAGTAACACTCTTGTGGACATTAATTCATGTCGTGTAAGACAAGTATGGCGATGGGGGTTGACACGGGCTTAGGCTAAACCAGTCTTGGCTTTGTCGGGGTAGAAGAAGTAATGCGCCATCCAATGATACAAGCCAAGTAGCCTACGCCATGATGAGTCGATTGGAGAAAAGTAATTTTTCCACTTTGGAAATTAAATGGAACAATTATATGATATGTGTGACATTGATAAACCATGAATTAAAGTATGTTATGTCCGATAACGGAGTTGTTAATCCATTAATTAATATTAATTAGTTGTGGTGGAATATGAATTACTTGTTAATTAATTCGTAATATACGATTATTATTATTTGTAATATATCTATAAATATAATAAGAATTATATCGATAGTTAATGGTTATGGAAATCCATAATTTCATCAATAATAAATGGATTAATTAATATTTGTGGTAATTAATCAAGAAAGTGAATAAATTATTTAATTGACATAAATAAGTAAGTTATTAATATAGTAATATTATATTGTGAGTTATATGCATGTGAGCAATAATTTTTCCTATACTATATAGTGTAGCGTGACATTACGTGAATATATATTAAGTTTTATGAAAGAAGCAATGTGATTATGCATATTGAAACTATATAGTATATATATATATATATCATGAAATATGTAAGTAGCCATATATACATGTGAGTAGACCTTAAAATAGAATGTACATGGATTATATGTATATTACATAACAAATACTAACTTGAAATGTTTAGTCATATTATGACATTAGGTTATAATATATGGTTGATATAGCATAAGAGTAAAAATGTGTACAAGTGTGTAGGCTAAGTGTTACTGAGAGTTTCTTTTGTCCCAAAATGAGAGGCACAAGGAGATGAATAGTGACTATAAGCTATAATACATATGTTTTCAAAAGGCTAAATCCTAGATGATCATGGCTAGCTAGGTGGTTTGTATGGAGTGGTTTAGCCACCCTTCTTGAACCATTGTTTCATTTCATTGCACCATGAATTCAACCTCAATGCTAAGTCATTTTCCAGTCCAAACTTCTTCTATAAATACCAGCCATGTTTATTAGTTGATGTTCTTGAAGTTGTCTGATATTTTCTAAGTAAGAGTTGAAAGCATACAAGCATTCTTAGAGTTTAAGAGTTCAAGTAGTAGCAAGTTCTTTCATATTACAAAGGTATATTTCCATTACTAGCTTTCCAATTTTAATTTCTGTAAACAGATTTGTTGAGTTCTTGAAATTGCAAATTTTTTATTTTGTAGAATTGGATGTTAATGAGGTTGGGTAATGTTCATATAGTTGTTATATGACCATATAAACATGTTTAAACTGTTATAAGAATGTTTAGAAATGATTTCGTGAGTAATTTCTGTGTTTGGGCTAAAAGCGATTCTTGAGGGTTTCTTGTTCTGGCTCGAATCAGTCACAGCCATGAATGGCTTATTATTAATCTTAAAAAAGCAGTTATTACTTCTACCTTAGATCCTCAAATCGATTTGAGCTTACATTTTGCAATTTGTTACTGATCTTATGACATGTACTAGTATTCAAGCATATTTTAGGAGTATATATAGCTATATGAACCTAAGGTGAGCATGTTAGACTAGCTTCGCATGATAAAAGAAAGTGTGTAGCTTAAAATGGATTTAGGGACTTAGAAATGAACTTATTATGTATGTATTCCATGTGTGTTCTGACCTTGCAAGCATGATAACATAACTTGAATACCTATGCTTAGAGTTTTGAAGATGTCTTATGTGTGTTAGATTTCATAGTTCAAGCCTAAAACAGTTTCAAAAGCGAACTTGAACATATTTTCAAAATCTAGTTGCATCACATAAATATCTAGATGCTAATGAGATAGGATGCCATATTATGCCTATAATATCTCTAAGTATGATTTATTTGTATGTAACATAATGATTTCAAAATAAACATGAGTTTAAAGCATGGTTTCAAGCTTTAAACAATAATAGCTATGAACAAGCAATATGAATGCTACAAGTATATGCATTTGAAAACTCTATGTGGATATATAGTCAAGTAACGAGTCATGGTAACCGCTTGATAATGTTTTGCTTGAATGCCATGTAAGACGTAAGTTCAAACTTATACAAATGAACTTAAGAACGATTATGTGATTATGTGAGCACCTCTGACATGTAGATATGATAGAGTATTAGTACATGGATATATAAGGATTGGGCAAAAACTGAAAGATAATAGCTTAGCTACAGTGCGGCGGGACAAGACCAAGCTGCTTGTGAATCCCTAGGCCAGAGCGAGACCTTGATTCTTATTTGTCTGGTGATCATAATTGAGTTATGTTTTTGAACTGATGTTGAAGCATGCCTATAGGATTACTTTAACTTATCTTACATGAGCAATATGCTTTGTAATATATTAAGAACCATGCTATGTGATAGAGACAAATGTTGAACATAACTTCCAAATGTTAAGTCCGAAGAATGTCTTCAAGAAATTTAGTAATCAAGACGTCGTTGTATTTGTGATAACTTACAAACTGATTTTGTACCATATGTGTGTGCTTGAAATATGTTGAGCTTTATTAAATACTATGTTAGTTAATGAACATCTTGTAATTATAATACGTTATAACTAGGATTCAAAAGTGTTGATTTATTAACGTGGATAAACTACGCTTAAGGCAAGTATCTGAACCCTAATTTACATCGTGCGAGTATGCTAAACTCTTGCATTACTTTATTCCAGCGAATATCATAAACTTATCTCTTTGAATGTAAGTTATCCTACTTATTCATTCAATTAAGCTCGTTTGTTAAACTCTTGTGAAAAACTATTATTCATGTGAACTTAGTATTGTTCTTGAATATTGTTAAAGTATCTATGCCATTTGATTCGGCTAGATTATATACATGTTTCTAAAACTGTCCAAACCAAATGATTGGTGCAAAAATTTTGAAAACTAAGTTGAACAACCCTTAAGGTAAGGGGATTGTATGTTGTTGGAAACCCCAACACATGAGTATATTATTACTGTGGTGTTATGCATAACTTAAAGTATTTTAGACTGATCATCTATAATACTTAATTCTTTTGGGTTATCAGTTTAATATTAGTAATTCAAGTAGAGTTCAATAGTCCTTAATGACTGCTCAGTATAAATTGTGATCCAGACAGATACCTTGGTAGCCTTTGAATTCATATATATATCGGTTGATTATATTGAATTATTGATCATATTCCAAGGATTGTTGATATTCATTATTTGTGATATTATTCTAAAACTCTGAACTATCTTAGAGATGATACTTCGATATTTCAAACTCGTGTTATAAAACTATTTACCCTTGTTATATATTACTTGATGGGCAATTTGTGCTCATTCTTGCTTATTTAAAACCTTTCAGTTAATGCGGAACATGGAGGTGTATCTCGAAAAGACAAGGGCAAGGATACAAACTATCTTTCCCCTTTTATGTTTAAATTGACTATGTTGTATTAGGACTATTTTCAGACTATGTTTAAGCTTAAGTAGGATTATGTAATAAGTCTTTATTCGATATTATTATGTAATCTATTAAGCATTGTAGGTTGCGAGACTTGGGGGAATAATTATAATAAAACATTGTATATTATTCTAAATTAGATCTTTCGTTGTAAATATATGATTTTAGTTATTATGGTGATTCTGTTTGGAACTTGACGAACCGAATTCAGGTGACCAAGTGGAGGTCAGAATTTGGGGCATCACAACTTGAATATGCGCCAAATAAGATGGTTGGAGTTAATTAAGGACTATGATTATGAGATTTTATACCATCCAGGTAAGGCAAATGTGGTTTCTGACGCCTTAAGTAGAAAGGGTCGGGAGAAATTGATGATGTTGACCGCTCAGGAGGAGCTAATTTTAGAAATGGAGAAACTGGAGTTGGAAGTGAAGTATCCAATGGAAATTGATGAGAATATGTTTCAGATGCAATCTAGTACAACCCTACTGGATAAAGTTAAGGAGGCTCAACTTCAGGATGAAGAATGTAAAATGATGAAAAGAAGATACCCGAAGGAACCGAATCGAGATTCAAGATGGATAAGGAAGGAATAGTGAGATTTGAGAGTAGAATTTGGGTACCGCTAGTACCAAAAATTAAGGAAGACATTTTGAGCGAGGCTCATAGTTCACGATATTCGATTCACCCTGGTAGTACCAAGATATTCGACAACATTTCTGGTGGCCAAATCTGAAACGAGATGTTGTAGAGTATGTTGCCAAATGTTTAACCTGTCAGAAATTGAAAGCATAACATTAGAGGCCGAGTGGGTTGCTACAACCATTGGAGATCCTAGAATGGAAATGGGAACATATTACGATGGACTTCGTGGTTGGCCTTCCGACAACTCAGAAAGGCTACGACGTAGTATGGGTTATAGTTGACTGACTGACGAAATCCGCACACTTCCTTCCGATCAAAATTAGATTCAACTTAGATCAGTTGGCAAGGTTATATGTGAAAGAGATTGTTTTAAGGCACGGAGTTCCAGTGTCAATTGTTTCCGATAGGGATCTGCGCTTTACATCGAACTCTTGGAAACGTCTACAGGAATGCATGGGTACGCAATTGCGAATGAGTACAACATATCACCCTCAGACAGATGGGCAGAGTGAAAGAACGATTCATACATTAGAATATATGCTAAGAGCTTGTTAATGGAGTTTAAAGGAAATTGAGATGATCACCTACCGCTCGTAGAGTTTGGGTACAACAACAGTTATCACGCTAGTATTGGCATGCCACCTTATGAAGCGTTATACGGCAGAAAGTGCAAAACTTCGCTATACTGGGATAAAGTTGGCAAAAGATAATTACTAGGCCCGAAATTAGTACAACAGACATCAGAAATAGTCAAAGTGATCCAAACAAGACTGGTAGCAACTCAAGATAGGCAGAAGAAATACGCCGATCCACACCGTAAAAATGTTGAGTTTGAATCGGGTAGTTATGTGTTCTTGAAGGTCTCTCCCTGGAAGGGAAAGATCAGGTTCGGAACGAAAGAGAAATTAAGCCCAAGATTCATTGGACCCATTGAGGTACTGCGAAGGATCGGAGAAGTTGCATATGAGGTAGCCTTACCTCATGCACTCGAGATTGTCCACAACGTCTTCCATGTTTCCATTTTACGACCCTACAAACCCGATTACAAGCATATAATTGAATACGAACCCGTACATTTTGAAAAAGATTTATCTTACGAATAAATTCATGTTCAGATTGTCGACAGAAAAGAACAAGTTCTCAGAAATAAAGTAATACCTTATGTTAAGGTAATTGGAGGAACCACGACGCTGAAGAAGCTACGTGAGAACTCGAATAGAATATGATAAAGAATTATCCTCATTTATTTACTTATAATTTTGTGTAACCGATTTTGGGGACAGAATCTTTGTAAGGCGGAGAATGTAATGGGACGAATTGATTGAGTCATGATTCTAAGGACAAAATCCTTTTAAGGGGGGAAAGATGTGACAAACGAGATTTTGTAATAATTATTTTAATATTTATTGAATTAAATAAATATTTTTCAATGATTTAATTATTAGATTAAATAATTAATTGATGAAGTTGTGGTAGATTAATTTAATTATATGTGTTATATTTATAAAATTAATGTGGAGAATTTTTATTATTCAAAGTATGTAATTATGTGAATTTATTGAATTAAAAGAAATATTTAATAAGCATAATATTATTTTATTTAAATTAATAATTAATGAGAAAATTAATAATTTGACATAATTAATAAATGAGAAAAATTAATTATGTGACTATGTGAATTAATGAGAAATTATCATATTTTATTTAAATTAAAGTAAATAAGATATTAGAATTATTGTGTAATTGGGTGTGACATTATTAAACTATAGTATAAGAGAATTATCAAATTAAATGGGAGTGAGTTTTTAAGAGTGGCTAAACAGGGCCTTAAGAGAAGTTGAGAGCAGTTAACCACGTATGGGTTAACTGACCTCAACATTACTGGTTATAATATGTGCGCCTTCAGTTTTCATTATTACGTATATTATTTTGAAACAAAACAAAACTGAGAGTTAGAGAATTCAGAGAAATTGTCAGAAAGAGTTAGAAGAAATTGTGATATTGAAGAATCAGAAGAATTGCTTGAGGGTAATCTCTTCAACCCAGTTTTTATTTACGTCATCTAAAGTTTCATGAAAATGGCTTTCAAGTTCTGTAAAAATCTCTATAATTGGAAAGGGAAATGATTATGTGTTTATATATGTGATAAGATGTTATCGTATCATGTTTTACTATATATTGTATATTTCCATAACATCAGTTTCATAAAAAGTTGTCGTATATACTTTCTTCAAAATACAGTGTATGAAATATGGTCATATGGCCCGTACATGCAATTTTAATACGTTAATCATATGTTGTATCATAAATTTTACACTTGTATATAATTATGCACGTTAAAACGAAGAAAACAAGCTTCAAATAAACAGATTCGGAGACTTGGCAAAATATGGTTATGGGTTGGTTTTGGTTTTCAAAATCCATTTAAGAACTAAAACCATATTAACCATTTTTAATATGGGTTATGTGGGTTGGAACCATATGGTTATGGTTAAAAACCATATTAACCATTTTAAGATGTTTTAACTTTTAAACAAATTTTTTAAAAAATGAAATTAATATATACTATAGATAGAGAGCAGATATAAGGGTGGGTAGGTGGGTGGGGTGGGCGGGGGTAGAGGTGGGTGGTGTATACATAAATGCTTAATATTAAATTTTTTTGGAGTTGTGGGGGTGGGGTTTGTGGGGTAGGGGGGGGTGGGGGTGGGGTAAGGTGGGTGGGTGGGATAGGGGTGGGTGGTGTATCATAATCACATAATATTTTTTGGTGTGGGGTGGGGTGGGGTGGGTGGGGTAGGGGTGGGGATGGGGTTTGTTAGGGGTAAGGGGTGTAGGGGTGGGGGCGGGTGAGGGTGGGGGTAGGGGTGGGGGTTGGATGGGTGGGTGGGGGTAGGGGTAGGGGTAAGGGGTGGGGTGGGGTAGGGGTGAAAGGCGGGGTGGGGGTAAGGGGTGTATACATAATCACATAATATTTTTATTGGTGGGGGTGGGGGTGGGGTAAGGGGTGGGGTGGGGCAGGGTGGGGGGGGGTAAGGGGTGTATACATAATCACATAATATATTTTTTTGGTGGGATGGGGGTGGGGGTGGGGGGGTGGGGTGGGCATTGGGTGGGGTGGGGTGGGTGGTTGAGCTTCTTGAATATGTAAATATGGGTAGAAAGAATTTTGATTTGGATTTGGAATAAAATATTGGTCGAAAAATGGTTAACCGGGTTGGAACTATATTTCTTTTTAAAAATATGGTTCCAAACTTTAACCAACCCAAATAAATAAAAATAGTTAACCAACCCATTTGGTTCCAGTTAATATGGGTTGACCTGACAGTTA
This sequence comes from Panax quinquefolius, assembly GCA_020205615.1. Lineage (NCBI taxonomy): Eukaryota > Viridiplantae > Streptophyta > Magnoliopsida > Apiales > Araliaceae > Panax > Panax quinquefolius. The sequence goes on from JAINUW010000583.1 coordinate 183,090, forward strand.
ACCAACTATATTGTCAGGTCTAGATTCGGTGTTATGATGAACCCGTAGTGTTGATTTTCATGTTTTATATTCAAGACTTTCAAAAACATCAAGAACAGTAAATTACATGTTTTGATTCTGCAAATTGTATGTTTTAACCTGTTAAAATAATGCTAGAAAGGTTGAGTAATGATTATGTGTATATTATAATGTCTGGGTATGTTTAAATTCGTGTATGAATAAAGAAATTTGTTGAGTTTGGGTTGTTCTGTGTGTTCTTCGCGAATTACAGAATCTAGGTCTGCGTCGTAGCGTGGCTGCACCGCTCCAAAAAATGAATGGAGCGCGCCCGCAACGTGCAGTGCGCCCACGCCACTTTATAGAACAAATGTAGCGCGCCCGCGCCCTACCTGCAGAACTTCAGAAATTTTTCAAAGTGTTCAAGTTTTGAAAATGTGTTTGTAAAACCTAACGTAATGAACATGAACGCATGTCAAGCATATAATAATATGTTAATTAACTTACGTTATGCAATTAATTAATAAGACTTAAAAGTCCACTAAAATAGTGAAAGACCAATGTGGGATTCAATATGTATATCGAACTATTGATTAATGGGTATTGTGAATGTATTGATATATAGGAATTCATAAAGAACGTGAATTAATCGTAGCTTGTGCAAAAGGCAAGTTTCCTAACCCTACTTGTTATTGTTATTCAAATTTATAAACTTACATCGAGTAAATTCTCGTTATTATTAATCAAGTTCAATTTGTTATATTAAATGTTATTAATCTTTTCAAAGTATGATTTTTGTTATACAATTCTTATTCCATTGTATACCTCTTGATTTATTATTCGATTGGAATATCACTTATTGTTGAACCTTGTAAGAATAGCGAACCTTATTGATTCGACTAGTCCATAGTTGATGAACGTTCTAAAATTTCAGAACTCATATTGAATTATCCAAACCAAACTTCCTTTGGTGCGGACTCTAATATCAAACTGAGATGAACAACCCTGTATAGGCATTACTTATGCGTTAGCATTAAGATATTGTGCACAGTATGGTACTAAGGGTTGATCCCCTAAGTACGAGTAGAAGAGTCCATAGTCTTATGACTGTTAAAGGTTTCAAGTATAACCCTTGATAACCTAGGATATAGTTCAAGGTCTTATGACCCTCAGAAATCTTTTGATTCTTGTTATTCATTCTTGATTCAAAAGTTGAGTTTTATTCCAGAAGTCTTTGATTCACTCGCATGTTATTATATTGTTATTTCATTTTTAAACTTATGGGCAATCATGCTCAGTCTTGCACAATAATAACATTGCAGTTACGAACGAAATGTCCGACGAGCCTTCTACTAGCAAAGGCAAGGGCAAGATTAACAAGTGATGAAGACTTGTTGTTTTATGTGATGTTGAATTTATGTTTTTGACTTATGTTGATGTTTTGTAAGACAATAAACTGTTTATGTTTCCGCAGTTAAGATTTAAGATTAGTATGACCTGGATTTATATAATTATTTCAGATGATGTAACTCCTTAAGGAGAGGATTTATTTCTATGTATTATTGCTTTCTTTTATTATGGGTAGATAGGTATATGATGTTTGAATAGTGAACACCAAATCATGTGGGAACTGAAGTACCCGGATTTGGGGGTGTCACAAATATTCCACGACAGCAAGAATATTCCACGACCAAACGAATATTCCCCAACAACAATGAATATTTTATAACCACTTGCTTATTTTGCAAAATTATTTCACCCATAACTTTAAACTTTTATCAATTTAACTATTTACTAAATAGAAAAATTGAATAATTTTATTTCATAAAATTTGGGGTCTTACAGTCCACCAATGATTGTGCCGTCGTACGGTTATTCCCAGACAAAGTGAATATTCCCCGACCAAACAAATATTATATAACAACTTACTTACTTTGCAAAATTTATAAATATTACCCACAACTATAACATTATATCAAATCCACTCCATAATATTCAAAAATATATTTTGAGAAAAATTATTCTTTATTCATAAAAGTTGGGGTCTTACAGCCTCCCCTTCTTATGAAATCTCGTCTTAGAAATTGGTGTACGTACCTGGTATGTTGAAGAGGTGATGATACCTTGATTTCATTTCAGTTTCTAACTCCCAGATCAGTTCCTCAATATCGTGGTTTCTCCATAAAACTTTGACTTGAGGTATAACCTTTGAGCGTAAAATATGTTCCTTCTTATCCAAGATTTTAACAGATACCTCTTCATACGTTAAATCTTCCGCTATCTTGTCTGGTTCTAATTCAATAATGTGGTTTGGGTCTGCCATATATTTACGTAACATAGATATGTGCAAAACGTAACAACACATGATCTCCAACATTGAATTTCACGTCTCTTTGATGAAGATCAACATAACTCTTTAGTCGATCTTGTGAGATTTTTATACGTTACCAGATCATTTGAATCTTTTTCATAGTCATGCATACCAATTTTGGTCCCAACAACGTTGCTTCACCCACCTCATCCCAACATACTGGATAACGAAACTTTCGTCCATACAACGCCTCGAATGGAGCCATGCCTATACTTGCTTGATAACTGTTATTTTAGGAGAATTCCACTATTGGCAAGAACTTGTCCCAACTTCCTTTGAAGTCAAGGACACAGAGTCTTAATAGATCTTCAAGAGTTTGAATTGTCCTCTTCAACTGCCCGTCTATTTGAGGATGATATGCCAAACTAAATCGTAAATCCGTGCCCATAGCTTTTTGCAAACTAACCCAAAATCGTGAAGTGAATCTTGGGTCTCGATCAGAAACTATGGATACTGGCATACCATGCAGTCTTACAATCTCATTTATATAAATATGAGCAAAATGATCAAGTGATTAAGTTTCTCATATAGGTAAGAAATGAGCAGACTTGGTTAATCGATCAACAATGACCCAAATTGCATCTATGCCTTGAGAAACCTTGAGAAGACCTGTAACGAAATCCATGGTAATGTGTTCCCACTTCCATTTTAGAATTTCAAGTGGTTGCAATGGACCTTTTGGAACTTGATGCTCCGCCCTTGACACGTTAAACACCTTGAGATAAAAACTCTGTGATCTCTCTCTTCATATTGCTCCACCAAAATGTACATCAAAGATCACGATACATTCTGGTACTTCCAGGATAGATTGCAAATGGTGTGTTGTGTGCCTCCATCATGCTTTTATACTTTAAATCAGGGTCGTTAGGAACACAAAGTTTGGATTTGACTCGAAGTATTCTTTCTTCATCGATTCTTGCTTCCAGAATAGCACCTTCTTGCACTTTCTTCTTCATACGCATCATCTCCAGGTGTGTAGCTTGAGCAACTTTAACTTTATCGATTAAAGTCGGTTCTACTCGTATATTTGACATCATCACGTAGGTCCCTAGAGTCTTTAACTCTATCTCCATATTTTGTATGTCATACAAAATGGGCCTTTGCGTTGACAATAATGCACTCGTACCCGCATATGATCTTCTACTCAATGCGTCGGCTACTACATTTTCTTTTCCAAGATGATATTGAATAGTATGATCGTACTCTTTCAATAGCTCGAGCCAACGTCATTGCCGCATGTTGAGATCCTTTTGGGTGAAGAAATATTTGAGGCTTTTATGATCTGTATAGATCTCCACCTTCTCTCCATACAGGTAATGCCTCTAGATTTTAAGCACAAAAATGACTGCTACCAACTCTTGATCATGAGTAGGATAATTCCTCTCACATTCTTTGAGTTGTCGCGAGGCATAGGCTATGACTTTCCCATGTTGCATGAGAACACATCCTAAACCTCTGCCTGAAGCATCATTGTAGATGACATATCCCTCCGAACCAGATGGCATTGTCAGAACAGGTGCTGAAATGAGTTTCCTCTTGAGTTTTTGAAAACTCTTCTCACATTCCTCCCTCCAACCAAATTTTGTATCTTTTTGAGTCAGCTGAGTTAATGGAGTAGCGATTCGACAAAATCCTTCCTTGAATCTTCGATAATAACCAGCTAAGCCCAGAAAGCTACGTACTTCGGTCACTGACTTGGGTTGCTCCCAGCTTTGAATTGCTTAAATCTTCGATGGGTCAACAGATATTCTGTGATTTGATATCATGTGCCCAAGGAATACCACTTCCTAAAGCCAGAACTCGTATTCCTTTAACTTGACATATAACTTGTTCTCACGAAGCTTTTCGAATATCAGCCTCAAGTGTTGCTCATGATCTTCACGGCTTTTGGAATAAATGAGGATGTCATCAATAAAGACGACCACAAAGTGATCCAAATTTTCTTTGAATACTCGGTTCATCATATCCATAAAGGCAGCAGGAGAATTAGTCAATCCAAAAGACATTACTAGGAATTCATAATGCCCGTACCGAGTTCTGAATGTAGTCTTTGGAATGTCATCAGTTTTAATCTTTGACTGATGATATCTAGAACGAAGATCGATCTTTGAAAATAATTTAGCGCCTTGTAACTATTTTTGATGGTGACATGATTTAACTCCCGATAATCAATACAAAGTCGCATACTTCTATCTTTCTTCTTTACGAATAGAACAAAAGCACCCCAAGGAGACGTACTAGGACAAATGAAACCGATGTCTAACGATTCCTGCAGTTGGGTCTTTAACTCCTGAAGTTCAATAGGAGCTATTCGATATAGGGCTTTGGAAATGTGTTTTGTACCGGGTTCAAGGTCGATACGAAACTCGATTTCACGCTCCGGGGGTAGGCTAGGAAGTTCTTTGGGGAATACGTCAGGAAATTTATTAACAATATGAATATCATTCAAATCTTATGTATTTTTTTTAAAATCTATTACATGAGCTAAGAAAGCTTGACATCTATTTTTCAATAAACGAATGGCTTTATGGCTTGATATGACAGTGATTGACTTTTTTGGTTTGGTTGCTTGAATTCGCATAATAGGTTGGTTAGGAATATGAAAGCTAACAATATTACAAAAATAATCAATTTTAGCATGATTAGTGGTTAACCAATCAATCCCTAAAATCACATCAAATGCAAGTATTTTTAAAGAAATAAGATCGACAGGTAACACGCGGTTACCGATTTGAATCAAACAAGACTTATAAATAGTTGATGTAATGAAGGTTTCTCCCAACGGAGTTTCAACAGATAAGTCAAAGTCTAATTTCTCCGGAGTTAAATTTAAACGTTCAGTGCAAGTAGGAGAAATAAGAGAATGGGTATATAGAACCAGTATAAAATAAGGTATAGACTTCACTAGAGTTTATGATTGGCTTACCCGTGATAACCTCATTTTGGTTCCTCGCTTTTTGGGAGGTCACGACAAACGCTCTCCCTTGAACTACCGACTTTGACTTCTCTGGGACGGCCTTTGGTGCCTCCATCCCAGCTGAACTTGGCTTTACTGCATGATAAAATTGAGCTAGGCGACCTTCTCTTTCGTAATTATAACATGTTTTTGACTGTTGTGTACATTTTAGACTGATATGTCCCTCTCCTCTACATTTGCAGCATACAATCGGTGATCGCTCTCCTTCTTTAAATACGAGTGTTGGTGATGATGTCTTTCCATCATTATTAAATCTCATCTTCTTGAAATTTCCATTTTTATTTTCTTGGCCATTATTACCATCGAAGTGGTTACCATTTCTGGCATGTTGACTTCCTCCACCTTTGTTGTCACCGCTTCGATGACTGCTACCACTAGTATTATCATTTTTTCGGTTGCTCTCTCTTGGTTGGGTTGACTCATTATCATGCTCCAATAACTGAGCCCTATTTATAACATCTGAATATAAACATAGTTTGTGATAAATGAGATATTGACGTATTTCAGGTTTCAAACCTCGCAGAAACATTCGCGTCATTCTCTCCTCATTATCAACCAAGTGGGACACAAACCGGGACAACTCAGCAAACTTAGATTCGTACTGCGACACGATCATATTGTTTTGCTCAAGTTTGATGAACTCCACTTCCTTCATGTGACGAATACTTTCGGGAAAGTACTTGTAAGACCCCAACTTATTATTAATGAAATTTAATTTTCTCTATTTATTATTTTGAAATAGTAAGGGTTGATTTGATTAATGTGGATAGTTAGGGGTAAAATAGGCAAATATTTCAAAATAAGCAAGTGGTTATAAAATATTCATTGTTGTTGGGGAATATTCGTTTGGTCATGGAATATTTAAATCTTGTCGGGGAATATTAAATGCGACAGTAGCGACCATGTGTGGGCCCTATAATGGAAAGCGATTGGATGAAGAAAGCGACAAATATAAGTTGTTTAAAAATAAAGCGTAGTTATTCACAGTTATTAATCTTGTTAAAATACTCGGTGGTTAAAACACAACTTACACTGCGGTATTGCACCAATTATTGATTCTTACGTGAAGGCACTACTCAATAATGGTTACAGTAATTCTTATCAAATATTTTATTGATTTAATAATTCTTTGCGTTGATATTTTATATTCTTTGTTGTTTGATAATTATCATTACACAAGTATTTTTCATTGTCGAAGCAATAATTCATATTATCTGAATAATATTATTAGATAACATTATTGGCAATGTCTAGAAAGTTCTGTCTAAGGAGAGGTTTGGTCACCTAATCTTGGCTACCGATGAAGGAGAAATTCTTATTGGAAAGCCCCTCTTTCTGAGGCGCCTGGTTGTCGATATTGTGATTACGTAATATTATTTGTGAATAATTAATTATTGATTCATATGATGAGAAAAATATTGATTTTATGTGGATATAGATGGAGAAAATTTTAATGTGACAATTGTTGAAAATTGAAATTTTATCTTTTTACGATAAAATAATTCATTTAAATATATTATTATATTTTAATAATATAATAATGGTGATATTTTACAACGAATGTGGGATATATGAGTATACGAGGAGGAAGAGTATTTTGTTGCAATAAATGTTTAAAACATGTTAAACATGTCGGTGGACCCCATTTATTGGTGAAATTTGATTATAGCTTGTAAAATCGCTTGGTTTGTGGATTTGGTCAATTTGTGTTTAGAATTCGGAAAAAATTTCTTACGCAAAGTTGTAGAGAATTGAATTTCCTATAAAAACTAGCTTAGATTTGAATTTTACGATAAAAGGGCTATTTATTATGAATTATTGAAGTTTCAAGCTCAAATAATTGATTTTGGAAGTTTAAAATATTTTAAATAACAAAAACGTTTTTTTTTCTTTATGGTGTGTTACATGTGTGTGTTGAATGAGCTGAATTCAGTTCTTGGAAGGTTGGCGTAGGAAATTTTATTATAAATAATAATATTATATTAAATTTTACGCTTTGGTGTTCTAAGCATTTTCCTATAAATAGGGTCTTTACGTTAGAATTGAAAATCACTTTTAGCTGAAGTTTTTCTCTCTATATTATCGGCGTATTCTTGTGAGTATTTTGAGTATACTTTGAGTATTGTTAGATGGTGCAAGTTTCCTTGAAGACTATACCCAGTATTCAAATTTAGAAGTACTTAATCTTTCTAGGTAAGGGATGTTATTTTCTTCTCAAATGATATTATTTCTTCAATATCATTATCTTTGAAATATTAGTTGGAACTTTTATCAAATTTGGAACTTTTTTTATGTGGGGTTACTATTCATGAGTTACTATTCACGAGTTACTATTCACGAGTACTATTCATGAAGCGTGAAGATGTTTTTTTTTGGGAAATTTCTATCTTTTGGTGTCAGAGTTACTATTCACGTATACGACACTATTCATCGAAAAATGAAATTTCTTCTTTTTGTTCAAAATATCTATTATGGATACTAGCTTTGATTGTATCCATGTTTTGATCATTCTTGAATTTTACACCACTGTAATTATTTTTGAGGTATATTTGGACGTGGATAAAACAAAGTACGAATCCTTAATCCTTAATCCTTAATCCTTGTCATTTTGTTTCACTGGATTCGTTTCTTTAAAAAATATTTTTCATCATCCTCAGTCTTAAATGATGATATTATTGAATATCTTTGGCCTGTAGTGCAAAGATGAATGATTTCTGAAGAATATCTTTGGCCCGTAGTGCAAAGATGAACTGGTGTTTAGATGAACATGACCAACTGATGAATATCTTTGGACTGTAGTTCAAAGATGAATATTTGATTCCAGATGTATACTGATTGATGTTACAGGGATAAAAGATAGACAATGAACTTTTAAATTCATATATAGAGGATAGTTGTTTGCATTCTCTACTTAACTCTTCTAATGAATTATTATTTCCGCTGCGAATATTGATTTAAAACTTGTTGTCTATTGTATTCTATTAGATTTTTTCCCCGTTGAAGACTAACGATAATTTGTTGTATATTATCTTAGTCATAATATTCTTTACTGGGCTAGTTGAGCTCACCCTTTTCCTTGTTGTTCCATTTTTCTTCTCAGGAGGCGAGAATGTAGCGAGTACTAGTCGGGGTATGGAATGAAGGTTCTAGAGAGAGTTGTTTAGTAGTCCTCACCATTTTTGTAAAATAATGTATCAATAATTATGATGGGGATTTATTTGCGTGTGGATATTGTCTAGATGACAATATTTGTATTTAAACTCACAGTTTTACTGTTGTAATAATAAAGTTGTAGTTGTTTCTGTACCATGTATTGACAACTCAGAATGGGTGATGTATACGTATTTTGGGGGCGTCACAGTACTTATCGTTGGACAGTTCTTGGAACTTCTCCCAAGACATCTTCAATGCGGCAGGTTTAGTACGCTTTACAGATTCCCACTAGTAATCTCCCTCTCCTCGCAACATGAAGGTGGTAAAGGAAACCTTTTGTTCCTCGAAGCATCCTAAGAAATCAAATATTTTGGTGATTTGTTTTATCCACATCTCTGCCTTAAGTGGTTTTGGCTCTCCCAAAAACTCCGTGGTCCCAGCTCCTTAACCTACTTAGTGGTGACCGTCCGAGAGTTGCCAGTGTTTCCACCTATATTTTGGACAAAAGTCTCTCTTGCCTGATGTTTCACGAATTGCAAAAAGCTCCTAAACATTCCAGCGTTCATCATTTGGTCGGTGTTGTTGTTTGATAAGTGTGTTTTATACCTACTTATGGAGTACCAATTCATGCAAACTATGCCCATCTCAAGTACATTTTTGTATGTTTTAGCTGCATTTCATGTTAGTTTACATTGCATATACTTAAAACTCATTTCGGTGAAAAAGTGCAGGAAGCGGCCTAATTTGGTGGACTTAGAGGGCACGAGGCGAATGGACGCATGAAGCGAGGCACAAGCTGAGGCGACGTGGCATGTGAATCAAGTGGAGCAGAGACTCAGCAGAGATAAACAAAGAAATGAGCAGCAGGAGCAGATTAGCGTAGCAGCAGAACCAGGATTCAAAAGTGCAGAAGCCGCGCGACAGGACACGCATGGGAACGCACACCCGTGCGAGACCCCGATTGGACATCATGACCTGACATTGCAAAGTCGTGCGCCCATGAGGATTACATCGAGGAGGCGGTCATCGTGTGCGATGCTTAATCATTCTTTGAGTTGTTTATTTTAATGTTTAATTAAAATGGTTGTAATTGGTTTTTAAAACGATATATCTTACTGGTTTCAGAGAATTAGGGAGGCATTATTCAGTTTTTACGCATTTTTAACATCGTAACTAGGGTTTACTCTCTGGGAGAGATTCCAACGCAGAAGGAGGCCAAAACTCTACTTTTCTACTTCTTCTTGGGATTTTCTACCAGAGTGGATTATTATTAGTATTTGCTGGATTCATATGAGGATTTGAATAGTGAATTATATTCAGCAATTGGGTTTGATTGTTTCTACCTTTCATCTTTCAATTGTTCATTTATTAATCATGTTTAGATTTGATCCCATAATAGCTTTTGGTTCAATCATGAACTAAACTCCATTATGGGATTCTAACGGATTTTAATATGTAGTTTGATTGCATGCTTGAATGCTGGATTGTTTTACATATCATATAGGATGTCTATCATGATTGTTTTGCATGTATGAATGCTTGATCACCATTCGTTTCAGTACTTGTATGGAATTGACAATAAACATGCAAGTATGGATTGTAATCATGATAGTATACGTATATGGGGCTGTTTTATATGGCTTGTGTATTTCGTGAACCAGATAGACATATACTATTTCACCGTATGAGTTAGAATAAGGGCTTGAACTTAAATTCAATATAGTTGCAATTTCAAACAGACATATAGTGATTTTGGTTATATTGATGATTACATAGAATCTATCATTTGTGGATGATGTGTAAGTAGGTCATAGTGCATTGAAAAATGGCTATGACTCTTTTAGGGATCTTGGCTACTTTCCTGTGATATGTGAACAAGTCATGCATAATAGTGGTGATTAAATGAAATATTAAATGAAGTTAGGATACCATTATTTCCACATTTGATTTATTCCGTCGTTATTATTGTTTTAGTTGTTATTTAAGATTCGAGTAGCAAACCAATCTTAGTCATTAGTTTGAGCATATAAATATAGTTATTTAATAAATGCATAGTGATTTAAATTAAACAACTTTCTCTGTGGGATCGATACTTTACTTGCTCTGTATTACTTGTTGACAAATGTATGCTTGCATGAGTTAGAGCTCTTTTGTTAAGACTAAAAAAGAGGCAACAAGTCGCCTCAATTCTTTCTTCAACATGAGCATCCGAGACAATCAAGCTAACTGACTATAACTTAGCGCTTGATGGGAGACAACCCATTATCTCTATCTCTATTTTCCTTTTATTTATTCACTAGTGTATTTAGCTAGTTCATCTTTATTTCATTCGTAATAGATAGCTATGTGAGCACAAGTAAGTGTGTAATAGAGTATGCATGGGACATTGTTTTAGTATTGTGTAGAATCTACTTGTTCATTTATGCTTATTCTAGAATTCACACAACGATACGGGTATATGGTGTGATGCAGGAATCTTAAAGTGAAATCTCATGTAATCAGTTTGGGAGTAAACTCGGGAATGCAGAAAGTAGGGTCGCATGGCATATAATGATTACACACCAAGACCGAATGCCATGAGCTACACATCTCGGACCAAGTAATGCCACTTTCATGGCCAAGCGCTTGAAAAACCATTCAAGGACGCTTGTGCAGCATGCGTGATATGACGTGGAAATATTTTTAAAAGTATAAAATCTGAGTCGTGGTCTAATTTGGTATCTCAGCTGATATAATTGAAGTGTATTCTTCTGTTCTCCAATATTCATAAAAATCATCAACTCACATAAAAGTTCATACCCACAAAAATCTACTTCCTGGCATAAATCTAGGGTTCTGCTTGGGTTGTGTAGCAGTAAGTTTGGGGGTACGCTCATTAACAATTCCTCTGCATTCTCTCTATCATCAGCACATGGGTCCAAAAAGAGCACGCGCAATCTCCATCTCCTCTTCATCTGCATCTTCCTCTGATAACCAAGAAGAGGATGTCTTGAACGAGAGTAAATTTATTAGTTTGGAGGCCCAGCAGGACTATTATTGGACTGTGGCCAAATCTTTTGTGAAGGAACGGGGACTTCTACCTGAGAAGCAGGATGGCCAACTCTGGTATATGATACGAGAAAGAGACTGGGTTGGCTTGACTGCATCTCCTATGCCTATCCCCATAGGGATTGTTAGAGAATTTTATGCGAATGCTGAGGAGATGATAACAGCAGGCATAACACTGGTTCGAGAAGAGCAGGTGGATTTTCGACCTTCAACGATCAGAGGAATATTCAATATATATGACGCACCACCAACTGGGCCTGCCAATTGGATAGTAGGTGCATATTTAGAAACGGATCTAGCGGTTGTGATTACTGATTTGTGTATTCCGGGCACCAAATGGAAGTATAAGGTAGGGACAACTGAACCAAAATCATTTCCATCGTCCGCATTAAATCGATTTGTCCAAGAATGGAACCTGTTTATTTGTGCTAAGCTAGTTCCGTCAGCTCATTACAATGCAAAAACCACTGAGCGTGCTATTATTTTATGGGGAATCATCAAAGGCAAGTACATTGATGTAGGCCATTTAATTCATCAAAACATGCTGTGTTATATGCGAGGGAGCAAAACTGGGACTATTCTGCCTGAATCTGTGGTAGCCATGCTCTATACCCAACAATGAGTCCAATGGAATAATGAGCAGCTGCAGCACCCAAGCCACGCAATCACTCATGCTACTATTGCAAAGTTAAAGGATTGGATGGGTGGTGTACCACACCCATGCGGACTAGGTATCATCATTCAGCCCACTTGTCAAGAATTGACACAGCAGCCCCCTCAGACAGATGAGGCAAGCCCGTCCACGCACGCACGTGACACCCATGTACGATAATTTGGGCACATTTGCGACGAGACTCACAAGGGCCTTGGCCGAAGCTTTTGCGCAGCAAGGAACAACGCTAGAGTGGCCTCAATTCGGAACAGCAACGCCATATCCACCACCAGATTCACCACCCGAGGAGGGTGGTCCCACCGGTCATTAGGGGAGTTTTTCGTTACCCTTTACCTTCATTCAATGGGGCATTGAACATTATAAGTTTGGGGGTATTGGGGAGTAGTGTAGTTTTGCATGATTAGTTTAATTCTTTAGTTTTAGCATGATTAGTTTAATTTTGTAGTTTTCACATGTTTTGTTTAAATTTTTGCATCATATAGTTATTTTTGCATATTTGTGTAGTCTATTTTTTAGTTTCATGTCTAGTTTGCATATCTCACAGTTCTTGCCGTATAGAAATTTTTGTCTAGCCAATGATGAAAGTGAATTTGTTAAATGATTTTTTGAGTATTTTGGATAATATGAGCTGAGATATAATGTTTTACACAATGTAATTCATAATGCTGTTTAAATGCTTTCGGTTTGCACGAATGTGTTCACGATCACTTGTAGGTATAAGAAGTATATGTTACATTACTCGATAGAAAAATGTAGTTTTAAAAAGGGAAATATGTGAAAAATGAGTTTAGACTGTATAAAACATTGATTTTTAAACTTTGGGAAAACATGGGTATGCTATGTATAAAAAAAAAGAGAAAAAGAAAAATAGCAATAACGTGGCTAGTCTTATTTCGGGGCACTAGCTACTTGAGTAAGTACGCCCGAGGGGATTGTCTCTACAACTAGCGCCCTAAGGGCTTTCATGGTCTGGGAGTCGTTAGTTGAAAGCTCGCTAGGGGTAGCAGTGTTGCCTAATGGAGTAAGACATTGCACAGTCATTGAAAAAAAAAGAGAAAAAGAAAAAGGAAAAGAAAACTAGCAATAAACACCGCGGGAAAGTAAGAAAATTGCCCTCGTGAGTAAAAATAAAGCAGTTGAGCCAATTGTTGAACCTCAGTTTGTTTTGATATGTTGGAATAGTCTTTGTTGCATATATATACATGATTCTTGCTTTAAACTATAATTTGATGTTTTGAGTAGTCTAGTATGTGTATTCTTTGCTTAAATCAAGTTTTGGTGAACATAACACACACACAGCATATCTATAGCTTTGATGAATTATCTGAGTGTATGACATTATGCCTACAATTTGGTTTGAATCTGTATTCTTGAATCTATAAAAATTTGCTGAGGCATTTTGGACTGAATTTCTATGATAGTTGGGACAATGTGAGATTAGTTGCTTCATTACTTAGTTGCATAGTGATATAGCTGCATTTTCATTGTTCATTAGTATGCATTACTTGAGGGCAAGCAATAGTTCAAGTTTGGGGGTATTTGATAAGTGGATTTTATACCTACTTATGGAGTACCAATTCATGCGAACTATGCCCATCTCAAGTACATTTTAGTATGTTTTAGCTGCATTTCATGTTAGTTTGCATTGCATATACTTAAAACTCCTTTTGGTGAAAAAGTGCAGGAAACGACCTAATTTGGTGGACTTAGAGGGCACGAGGCGAATAGACGCATGAAGCGATGCACAAGCTGAGGCGGTGTGGCATGAGAATAAAGTGGAGCAGAGACTCAGCAGAGATGAACAATGAAATGAGCTGCAGGAACAGATCAGTGCAGCTGCAGAACCAGGATTCAAAAGTGCAGAAGCCGCGCGATAGGAAACACATGGGAACACGTGCCCACGCGAGAACCCAGCTGGACATCATGACACACTGCAAGTCGAGCGCCCGCGCGATGATTACACTGGGAGAGAAGCGGTTGACATGGCGCGATGCTTAATCACTCTCGAAATTATTTATTTTAATGTTTAATTAAAATGGTTGTAATTGGTTTTTAAAACGATATATCTGACTGGTGTCAGAGGATTAGGGAGGCATTATTCAGTTTTTACACATTTTTAATATCGTAACTAGGGTTTACTCTCTGGGAGAGATTCCAACGCAGAAAGAGGCCAAAACTCTACTTTTCTACTTCTTCTTGGGATTTTCTACCAGAGTGGATTATTATTAGTATTTGCTGGATTCATATGAGGATTTGAATAGTGATTTATATTCAAAAATTGGGTTTGATTGTTTCTACCTTTCATCTTTCAATTGTTCATTTATGAATATTGTTTAGATTTGATCCCATAATGGCTTTTGGTTCAGTCGTGAACTAAAGTCCATTATGGGATTCTAACGGATTTTAATATGTAGTTTGATTTCATGCTTGAATGCTGGATTGTTTTACATATCATATGGGATGTCTATCATGATTGTTTTGCATGTATGAATGCTTGATCACCATTCGTTTCAGTACTTGTATGGAATTGACAATGAACATGCAAGTATGGATTGTAATCATGATAGTATACGTATATGGGGCTGTGTTTATATGTGTTGTGTATTTTGTGAACCAGATGCATATACTGTTTCACCGTATGAGTTAGAATAAAGGCTTGAACTTAAATTCAATATAGTTGCAATTTCACATAGACATATAGTGATTTTGGTTATATTGATGATTACATAGAATCTATCATTTGTGGATGCTGTGTAAATAGGTCATAGTGCATTGAAAAATGTCTATGACTCTTTTAGTGCTCTTGGCTACTTTCCCGTGATATAATGAAGTTAGGATCCCATTATTTCCAGATTTGATTTATTCCGTCGTTATTATTATTTTAGTTGTTATTTACGATTCGAGTAACAAACCAATCTTAGTCATTAGTTTGAGCATATAAATATAGTGATTTAATAAATGCATAGTGATTTAAATTAAACAACTTTCTCTGTGGGATCGATACTTTACTTGCTCTGTATTACTTGTTGACACATGTATGCTTGCATGAGTTAGAGCTCTTTTGTTAAGACTAAAAAAGAGGCAACATTGTTCACCTGAGGATTATTGCCTTTCTAATGCACATTATCCTGGATATTGATTTGTGGTGACTCAACGGTCTCCTGTGCTCCATTGCTTATCTCAACATTCTCGGATGTCATTTTTAAACACTTCCACAAAACAATAGTTAATTGACATACCACATAATATCCCTATACTCTGACCGGCCAATTAAATAACAAATAAACTTAGGTAGGACATACTAGTAAAGGATTTTCCCGTATCTCCCCCCTAGTTCTAGTCTCACATCTTATCCATGGATTATATCCCTAAGCTTTGATACCAATTGTGACGCCCCCAAATTAGGTATACATCACCCTCCTTGGGATACCAAATTCATGGTACATAAATCAAATACAAACTTCTTTTATACAATACGACAAAAGCGTAGTTGGGAGTTTTTACACGAATATTGTCTTATAGATAGTATTCAAACTCAAATGAAGTCCTCATTACATTTATTATCACACTATTTCATAAAATAGTGAGGACTACTATAGCCACCATCTCGAACAGTCACTCTGTTCCCCGACTAGTCCCGGCTACGTTCTCATTTCCTGAAGAGAACAATGAAAGCAAAAGGGTGAGCTCAACTAGCCCAGTAAGAAATAATATGACCAAAATAATGAAGAATAATTTATCATTAGCCTTCAAAAGTGTTAAACTGATTAAATACAGTAGAGATCAAGTTTAACTGTAGCGGAACAAACAATCCATTAGAGGAGTCAAGTAGAGCATGATATCTACTATCTTCTATGATTTAAAAAGTTTATCATCAATTTTATTGCTGAGACTCATCTTAATAAATAAACCACATAATCAAATCATCCCTGCACTACAGGCCAAGGATATTCATTAGTATCACGACCACGAATTATCCATGCACTACGGGCTAAGGATATTCGTGTTTTCACCAATGGTCATGATCATGCCAACAACTGTCCATCACTGCACTACGGGCCAATGATTTTATCACATCATTTGTAACATTACGATCATGATTACACCGAATGATCCCTGGTCATAATCATACCGATTAACAGTCCATCTATGCACTACGGGCCAAAGATGACTTTTATAATAATATAAGCATGAGGATGATGACAATGATATAAGAATTCAATTAAAAGAAAGCAAAGGATAAATTTTTAAAGATTTATAATCTAATTTATCTAGAATTCAATAATGTCCAAATTGTCAACATGATACTGCTTTGTGGAGTAAAATTCAAGAATAATATTGTATCAAAAATGATTTGAACCGAAAAGAAATCAATTTTTATCATGAATAGTACCTCGGGTGAATAGTACATAATCATTAACCAACCTTTATATAGTGATTTTAACATGTTTAAACACACAATTACTTGAATTAAATTATATAATTTCACTGTTCTTTTTGTTCTTAAAAGTTTTGAAAACAAAACATGAAGATTGGCACTACGAGTTTGTTATAACACCAAATTTGTCCATTAGAAGTTTGTTTTCTTCGTTTTAATATACATAATCATATACAAGTGTACATTTAAGATACAAAATATGATTAACACAATAAATTTGTATGTAAGGGCCATATGGCCATATTTTTATACTCTATAACTTTAAAAAAAAAAATTACGACCTATTTTTATGAAATTGATGTAATGAACACATATATATATATGATAAAAACATGTTATGATGTACGTAATCATATATATATATATATATATATATATATATATATACACACACACACACACAATTATTACTCTTAGCAATTACGAGAGACTTGAATAGAGACTTGAAAACCATCTTTCATGAAAACTGTAATAATGTAAAAAAAAACTGGAATTTAAGGGTTTACCCTTGATTTCTCTGCTTGGACTACACGAGGATGATAACAACTTCAAATTTTCCCACAATTCTTCTTCTTTAATCTCACTGATTCTCAAAATTCTCTTTGTGACTTGATTTTCCAGACTTAGCAAAATAAAAGAAAGCATATATAATAAAGAAACTGACGCTGTTGTGGTCAATTAATCACTTTCGAGGTTAACTGCCCAACTGCCACTAGGGCTCCGTTTGGATAGCCTTAAAAGGCCCATATCCATTTAATTTGATAAATCTCTTATAGTATAGTTTAACAATGTCACACCCATACACAATAATAAATCAAATATTTTATTTAATTTAATTTAAATATAATATAATAATTTCTCATTAATTCACATAGTCATAAAAATTAAATTTTTCATTTATTAATTATGTCAAATTATTAAATCTCTAATTAATTATTGAAGTAATTACAATAACATTATGCTTATTAAATATTCAATTTAATTAAATAAGCTCACATAAATACATAATTAGAATAATAAAAATTCTCCACATTAATTTAATAAATATAACACATATAATAAAATTAATCTACCACAATTTCATTAATTAATTATTTAATCTAATAATTAAATTATCAAAAAATATTTATTTAATTCAATAAATATTCAATTTAAATTATAAAATCTCGTTCGTCACATCTTTCCCCCCTTAAAAGGATTATGTCCTTAGAATCAGGACTCAATCAATTAAATCTTGTTACATTCTCCCCCTTATAAAGATTTTGTCCCCAGAATCGCTTACACCCAAATTAAGTAAATAAATGAGGATAATTCTTAATCATATGCTCTTCAAGTTCCCACGTTGCTTCTTCCACGTTGTGGTTCCTCCAGATTACCTTAACAGAAGGTATTAATTTATTTCTTAGAACTTGTTCTTTCCTGTCGACAATCTGAACTAGAATTTCTTCATAGGATAAGTCTTTTTCAAAATGTAGGGCTTCGTATACATTTACATGCTTGTAATCGGGTATGTAGGGTCATAGAACTGAAACATGGAAGGCGTTGTGGATATATTTGAGTGCTGGAGGTAAGGCTACCTTATACACAACTTCTCTAATTCTTCATAATACTTCAAAGGGTCCAATGAATCTTGGGCTTAATTTCCCTTTCTTTCTGAACCTGATCTTTCCCTTCTAGGGAGAGACTTTAAAAATTACATAACTACCCGATTAAAACTCAACCTTTTTACAGTGTGGATCGGTGTATTTCTTCTGCCTATCTTGAGCTACTACCAGTCTTGTTCGGATCACTTTGACTATTTCTGTTGTCTGCTGTACCAATTCTGGGCCTAGTAATTGTCTTTTGCCAACTTCATCCCAGTATAGCGGAGTTCTGCACTTTCTGCCGTATAACGCTTCATAATGCGGCATGCCAATACTAGCGTGGTAACTGTTGTAGCTGACCTCTACGAGTGGTAGATGATCATCCAAATTTCCTTTAAAGTCCATTATACAAGCTCTTAACATATCTTTTAATGTTTGAATCGTTCATTCAATTTGCCCGTCTGTCTGAGGGTGAAAAGCCGTACTCATTCTCAACTGCTTACCCATGCATTCCTATAGACGTTTCCAGAAGTTCGATGTAAAATGCGGATCCCTATCGGAAATAATTAACACCGGAACTCTGTGTCTCGAAACAATCTCTTTTACATATAATTTTGCCAACTGGTGTATGTTAAATTTGATTCTGATCGGAAGGAAGTGTGCGGATTTTGTCAGTCGGTTAACGATAACCCATACTGCGTCATAGCCTTTCTGAGTTGTCGGAAGGCCAACCACGAAATCCAACATAATGTGTTCCCATTTCCATTCTAGGATCTCCAACTTTTGTAGCAACCCATTCGGCCTCTGATGTTCTACTTTCAATTTTTGACATGTCAGACACTTGGCAACACACTCTGCAACATCTCGTTTCAAATTTTGTCACAAGAAATGTTGTCGAAGATCTTGGTGCATCTTGGTACTACCAGGGTGAATTGAATATCCTGAGCTACGAGCCTCGCTCAAAATGTCTTCCTTAATCTCTGGTACTGGCGGTACGCAAATTCTACTTTAAAATCTCAGTATTCCTTCCTTGTCCATTGTTGGTCGATTTCGCAATCAAAGAATACGTGCAAGTATACACAGTCAACAAGTAATAAAGTGATAAAATAGAGTGTCGATCCCACAGAGAATTTTAATTAATAAATTCCAACTACTAGCACTATATCAACCCAATTTTATTTAAACAACTATAAATTATAATTTTCTGAAATATTGAAACTAAATTAATCAATTAAAGATATTACTCTAAAATAGACAATTAAATAAACTAAGATTTGAATGGATGATTTCTGATAAATAAGGATTAAGACTTCAATATCCCCAATAATGAACTATAACTCAATTATCCAATTATCCCAATTATTATGTCTACTAAATTGTTAACAAGAATTCTCAAATGTCAAAAGTCCTTTTCCAAGTAATCAATTGACTTCTATTTAATCCAGATTAATCTTGCTATATTACTATGCAAAACAAGTGAATTAAATTCCTTCAATTCCAATTCCTTTTGTGTGACATGCGGTGAACAGATATTTCCATTCAATTCACAAACCTAATTATTCATTGTGCAAATAACTAAGTCACATGTTATCAATCCCAGTTCTAACCCTAGAATTCCTCTTTCAATTTCGTCTAGAGTAACAAGGTAATTATTGGCCAAATAATTAATCAATAGATGCAAGGCATGATAAACAATTCACTTCAACATAAATAATTGGAATAAACTGAATAACTAATTTATAGCCATAAAAGGTTCAATTGAAATCTTAATTAAAGAATTAGTTCAGAACGGAAATAAAAATCAATAATCTTTTGCAAATCATCCTTAAATAATTACAAATTGAAAATAAGGAGAAGAAGAAGAAAACTCTTGAGACAATCCTTAGTCTTCAAGTAATCCTTGTGTAGCCTCTAATGAATGAATGATAAGATCCCCTTTTAATTCAGTAACATAAACCTTATATACTTCCCCTATTGCTCCCCACTCCAAATCCAAATCAACTTTGCATTCCATGGGCCAAACCAAGTCAACGGACGGTCAACGCGCGTATCCACTCAACTGACTTCGACGACTAGCGCCCCGGCGCTATTGGTAGTGTAATTCCCAGCGCCCCGGCGCTGGGCTTCTGAAAATTACAATTTTTCCATTTGATAGCTTAAAATCCCCAATTTGTCCCTGCAGCTCCCGAATATGCAAAACAACAACTAATCACAATAAAATGCTCCTAAATAACTTGAGAATGCAATAATTTAAGTCCAAATATATCCAATTCATGGGTATATTACCCAATCATCAAATACCCCAAAACTTAAATCGTTGCATGTCCTCAAGCAATAAAACACAAAATAATACTAAACAATACGAAAACGACAAATCATGCAAATGCAACTAACTAAACGCTTGTAATTCCAGTAATCCAATAGCTCACGTATATCCATTGGTCTCAGAAAAATCACAAAAACATGCTAATACATCATGTTATAGCAGATCAATAATATCCCAACAATCCATGAATCCGAATATGTTATTACTAATATTGTGAGTGTGTGCTCAACAACTATGCTAACCAATAGAAAGAAAAAATATGAAAGATAATAGCTTTCTTAATAGGCATCATATAGTGTAAACTTGAGAACTCATCAAATAAACTTGCTTCAACTGAAATCAAACAATTACCCAAATTCAAGAGTCAAAATGGAATGCTTATGCTTTTCTTTTTCTCCTTTTTTTTATAACGAGGGCTTTTTGCACTTTTCCCGCTTTATTTGGAATTTTTTTTTTTTTTTATTTCTCATGACTATGCATTGTCTTATTCCCTTAGGCTTTTCAGTGTTACCTTAAGGAGCTTTCGACCAATGACTCCCAAGCCATTAAGACCTTAGGGCGCTAGGTGTAAAGACAATCCCCTTGGGCTTACTTACTCAAGTAACAAAGTCCACAAAACTAGACAAGCATGCCACGATGTTTATTCTCTTTTTTTTTACATAGCTTATATATTCCAGATATTTTTCCCCCAAACTTGAGTTTCTATCTAAATTCAATCTTCACTAGCTATTCAAATCATTCCTTTATTTCACTAGCATTCATCCTTTAGAATTCTCTTATCTATCCTTTTAAACTATCATATCCAACATGGTCATTTTTCAAAACGTGTTATCCTTATAATTTAAGTTTCAAACAGATGAAGATTTAAATCATGTCAAAAAAATCATATCACTGACTCAAAAATCCTTACTAGACTTGTTTGTGCAATTCTAATTTCCTCATTGGCCCCCAAATCTACGTATTATCAAAAGCTAGAATTAAAATGTAATCTTAAATGCAACATTACTAACACTCATCCACAAACTCTTAACAATCTACAACTAGAAATAAAATTAACTACCCCCAAACTAATCTAGAGCAATGTCCTCATGCGAAAAATATAACAAAATAAAATAGAGGACTTCCCTGACGAGCTTATTCCTCGGGAGGTGCATCATCATCCTCGCTCATCTCTTGATCGGAATGGGGGAATATAGGTATGACAGGAGCAGTTGGGAACTGGCTAAGGTGAACGCCCGGATGTAATTGGACGGTCAGTGCATTCTGTGCAGCAAATTGGTTAACTGAGAATTTGAAAATCACGTCTTGACGTTAAGACAAGCGTACATTCTAGGACTCCATGTTGTAAAACGAGCCATCTATTTCCCGATGGACAGCTTCGAGAACCACACCACGATGAGCTGATGCGGATGGGCCATAAGTAGGTGGAGCTTTAGGTGGTGGGGCTTGTGTAGGTTCAACTTGAGGAATTATGAAACCCAATCCCCTAGAGTGATTTGCCCCACCTGTCCACACTTTATACCGGCTGATCAACTTGTGGTCCAACACGGGCATAGGCGTTTGAATCATCTCATCCGATTTCCATTTCACCCCAAACTTGGCACATAAAACACAAATTAAAGAAGGATGGGGTAAACCTCCTGTGGTTCCACCTCGAGATGCTTGGAGAATGGACTGCTGGATCACATGACCGACATCTATTTGCAAGCCTTTGATAATGGAATATAGCACCACCACTCGTTCTTTGGTGACATGGCTCACATGTGTGCATGACATGAGTTTGGCACAGATAAAGGCATACCACGCCTTCCCATATAGACTGAGGTGAGAATGGGGGAAGGTCATGCTGCCACGCTCATGCACTGTCCATATGGTGCCTGGTGGACAAAGCCCACGGATTATTTTCTCATAGTCTAGACCTTGACTCAGAAGACTGGCATACTCATCGTTAAGCTCCTCCAAATCCATGTCATAGCACCCATTTATGTCCTCTTCTCCGATTGCTACGGTTTTTCCCCTGACAAACACTTCATAATGATCGTGTTCTGGAATGTTGGCATAAAATTCTTTCATGACAAAAATCACGGTCGGGTCAGGTCTTTCGGTGAGGGAGAACCAGTTTCTTTCAGCAATCATCACTGCTATTTCTCCATCCTTGGTTTGATCGGGCCTTAGACCACGTTCGGGGACTAATGAGAGGGTGGCCATGCGGTTAAAGCGTTCCTGTGCCTCGACGGAGATAAATCAACGGCTATCAAATCTGGTTGGGCTGAGGCTGAACCCGACCCATCTCCACGTTGTCGCTTTGAAGACATGTCAAAAAATCTGTAAGAAATTCACAAACACATGTATTAGAATTGTGCAGGACTCTAATATGGACAACCGTACTCATGAGACTACCCCAAAACTTTCCCGATAAGTGGACGTTTTATATAAATGTTGTGGGTGTAGTGAGATACATCATAGCATGGAAGCATCAATTGTACCGAGTAATCTCATTCTATATCTGCAGAGCCTAATTGGTCAAAGAGTTCATGGTAACAATCAAATAGGCAATGCATGTATATAGTTGGCAAATCAAAATTCTCGTTGAAATACACCCTATGTAAACATCCAAAAAGTGTACTTCTCCTTCTTATTATATCCCAGTTGGAAAAAAAATAGATTTCTGTTAGTGTGATGGTAAGCGTGCAAGTGAATTTAGAGCAATGATATGGTGTTATGTGGAACTTTAACCATTAGGATTGAGTCATGAAAATCATCAAACACCTTGTTGGCAATTCTTATTGTACTTGTAACACTTTCAATTGTCTAACAATTCAAATCCCCAAACATGCAATTACCATGGATAGACATAGTCATGTTATTTGGAATTCATTAGCGTCATACGTAGGGAAGAAGGAGTAGAATTAGATCGGGGAAAGCATATACATACCTTGGATATGGAGTGGGAAATCAAGTTCACCAAGAAGAGATTTCAATGCAATATCAACAATGTGTAACTAGTAAATCATGGAGGTTATGTGAATGCGAACGAGGCGGAAGTTATAATTGGGTGAGTGGAAAAAGTTTAAATTTTGGACATGTGCAACAGTTAAAAATATGAGACAAGGAATATGCAGAATTGGAACCAACTTAGGACTCTTAACGACCCGGCCACGGGCCTTTGGGTTTAAGTGGAGTGGTAAAAGACTTAGGTATAGGTTGAGATGCACGATGTTGAGGTGAGTTCTAGTGTCGAGGCACTGAGAAACAATTGTCCGAGAGCGCCGGGGCACTGAGTGGCAGGGGCTGATGTGACACCCCCAAAATTAGGTATACATCACCCATCCTGGGTAGTCAGATACATGGTATAGAATTTAAATACAACTTACTAATATAACTGTCGTGTACAATACGACATAAACTGTGAGTTTGAATACAAATATTGTCTACTAGATATTATACAAACTCAAAAGGAGTCCTCATTACAATTATTATCACACTATTTCACAGAATAGTGAGGACTACTAATGCTATCCTCGGACCATTACTCGGTTCCCTAACTCGTCCCGGCTATATTCTCATTTCACGAAGAGAAAGCAGTGAAAGAAAGGGTGAGCTCAACTAGCCTAGTAAGAAATATTATGACTAAGATAATGCGAATAAGTTATCATTAGCCTTCAACAATGTTAAAGCGATAAAATACAATAGACATCAAGTTTAAGCTGCAATGAACAAGCAATCCATTAAAAGAGTCAAGTAGAAAATAAAATCTACTATCTTTTATGATTTAAAAGGTTTTTCATCACTGTTATAGCTGAGACTCAACTTTAATAAATATTCCACATCATCGAATCACCCCTGCACTACGGCCAAGGATATTCTTTAGTATCACGACCATAATTATTCATGCACTACGGGCCAAGAATAGTTGTGTATTCATTAATGGTCATGATCATGCCAACAACTGTCCATCAATGCACTACTGACTCATCGAGGATTTTTATCACATCATTTGTAACATTACGGTCATGATTACACCGAATAGTCTCTGGTCATAATCATACCAAGTCCATCTATGCACTACAGGCCACAGATGACTTTCACCACATCATTTGTATCATTATGGTCATGATTACACCGAATAATCCTGGCCATAATCATACCAAGTCCATCTATGCACTACAGGCCACAGATGACTTTCAACAAAATATAAATATGAGGATGATGACAATGATATAAGAATTCAATAAAACACGTTCAAGAATTATTTTATCCAGGAATTAATAACATCCAAATTGTCAACATGATATTGTTTTGTAGAGTAAAATTCAAGAATGATCAGAAGAATATTTCCATGAAAAGATACTGGATGAAACGTAAATATCAAGGATATTCTACTAATTTAATGGAGTATAGAAGTCAAAGTTTTAACTTAAATTTGGGTATAATAAAGAATGGAATAACAAAAGAAATCACCATGCATGCGATAGGCCAGCCACAGGCGAGAGTTATTCCAACGAGAATAATAAATAACGGAACCAGTCCGCTTAAAATGCCTGACATGGATGTTCCAACATAATAATAATAAAGACGAACCGAATTAAAGGTGTAAAAACACATGCATGAGGATGTTCCAACAAAATAATAATAAAAGGCGGAACCGGTCAAATTAAAAAACACACCTGATGCGAGGATGTTCCAGCAGAATAATAATAAAAAGCGAAACCAGTAAAAGGTGTAAAACACACGCAGGCGGGATGTTGAGCGAGAATAATAAAAGAATGTCACCAAGTATAGGGTAAACCACGTATACAAAAGTTATTCCAATGAATAATAAACAATGAAATAACAGCAGTTCTCTTCATGAATAAGAAAGAATAACACCCCTTTACGGTACAATAAATAATATTCCTTACCTTAGAAGAACTGAATATTGGAAAAGTGAAGTAGCGAATAATACTTTTTTCTTTCTCTATAGTTTCTCTCTACAGAGTTTCGGTGAATTCGTAAGAAATAATGAAGGAATGAGCTTTCTATTTATAGAAAAAGCGAGGGTGGCTCTTGGCTTAACGAAGGGTCAAAATGACTCTTGGTAATATTGAAGAGACAACTACTATTTCTGAAGGGTAATTAACCCTTGGAACAATCAAGAGGCGATTAACTCTTGGAAATATTGAAGGACAACTACTATTTTGCGAAGGGGTAATTACTATTGACGAATGTAATTACTATTGACGAAGGAAATTACTATTGAAGAAGGTAATTACTATTGGCGAAGGTAAATACTATTCACAAAGGTAATTACTATTCACAAAGGTAATTACTATTGACGAAGAGACTCTTAGATGATGACATATGGGCCCCCATAAAATAATCAAACTTACCACAAACGTCATAATGTGAGACTCTTTATATACATCAAGGATTGAATAAATATTACCACAAATCATTTTATTTTTAATCAACACATTTTAATCTTTCAACAATTATTAATCATTTATAACTTGTCATCTCAATTAATAATATAACATATTATACGAGATGATCCGTGACAATAATTGAATCAATAATATAAGAGATATGATGCAAAGAATTCTTGTAGCAATTATTGAGTATAGCTAAGTGACTTCTCACGTAAGCATCAATAATCAATCTGCAGTGTACTACTATGCAACCACGCGTATTCTCGTACTTTTTACCAAGGGTAGTTCAACAGGTTTTAACGGTAACACCTCCGTAGTTATTTTTATAGAAAGATAATTTTGTCGTTTTCTAACTACGATAATACTTACATTAATGGGGTCCACTAATGATTGAGTAGTAAATACGAATATTCCCAAACAAAAAGAATATTCCCGACCAAACGAATATTTTATAACAACTTGCTTACTTTGCAAAATTTATAAATATTACCCACAACTATAACATTATATCAAATTTATTCCATAATACTCAAAAATAATATTTATAGAAAATTCATCTTTATTTATAAAAGCTGGGGTCTTACAACCTCCCTTCTTATGAAATTTAGCCCCCTCGAAATTAGAAGTGCGATACTGGTATGTCGAAGAGGTAAGGATACCTTGATTTCATTTGATTCTAACTCCCAAGTCATTTCCTCAACATCATGGTTCCTCCACAAAACTTTGACTTGAGGTATAACCTTGGAGCGTAGAATATGTTCCTTCTTATCCAAAATTTGAACAGGAACCTCTTCATACGTCAAATCTTCCGCTATTTCGTCCAGTTCTAACTCAATAATATGGTTCGGGTCTTTCACATATTTACGTAACATGGATATGTTAAAAACGTTATGAACAGGAGACATACTTGGCGGTAAAGCGAGTCTATAGGCCACAGTTCTTACTCGATCGAGGATTAAAAATGGACCGATGAATCGAGGATTAAGTTTTCCTCTCTTTCCAAATCTTGTAACTCCTTTCCATGGAGGAACTCTTAACAACACATGATCTCCTATATCGAATTCCACGTCCTTTCGATGAAGATCAGCATAACTCTTTTGTCGATTTTGTGAGATTTTTATACGTTGTCGGATCGTTTGAATCTTTTAGTAGTCATACGTACCAACTCCGGTACCAACAACGTTGCTTCACCCACCTCATCCCAAAGATCTTTGGAGAAGCGACACTTTCTTCCATACAACGCTTGAATGGAGCCATGCCAATACTTGCTTGATAAGCTGTTGTTGTAGGAAAACTCCACCAATGGTAAGAACTTGTCCCAACTCCCTTGAAATCAAGGACATAGAGTCTTAATAGATCTTGAGAGTTTGAATAGTCCTCTCCATTGTCCGTCCCGTTTGAGGATGATATGCCGAACTATATCGTAAGTCTGTGCCCATAGCTTTTTACAAACTAACCCAAAATCGTGAAGTGAATCTTGGGTCTCGATCGAAACTATGGATACTTAGGCATACCATGCGATCTTACAATCTCATTTATGTACATCTGAGCAAGGCGTTCAAGTGTATAAGTTTCTCGCATCGGTAAGAAATGAGCAGACTTGGTCAATCTATCAACAATGACCCAAATCGCATCAATGCCTTGAGAAACCTTAGGAAGGCCTAGAACGAAATCCATGGTAATGTGCTCCCACTTCCATTCGGAATTTCAAGTGGTTGCAATGGACCTTTTGGTACTTGATGCTCGCTTTAACTCGTTGACAAGTTAGACACCTTGAGATAAAGCAATGCTTATCTCTCTCTTCATATTGCTCCACCAAAAAATGTATGAGCCGAATATCATGATACATTTGGTACTCCTGAGATGGATTGCAAATGGTGTGTTGTGCGCCTCCATCATGATATTATACTTTAAATCAGGGTCGTTAGGAACACAAAGTCTGGAGTTGACTCAAAGTATTCCTTCTTCATCGATTCTTGCTTCCGGCATAGCACCTTCTTGCACTTTCTTCCTCATACGCATCAGCTCCAGGTCTGTAGCTTGAGCAGCTTTAACTTTATCGATTAAAGTTGGTTCTACTCGTATACTCGCTATCATCACATGCGTCCCTGGAGTCTTTAACTCTATCTCCATCCTTTTCAAGTCACACAAAATGGGCTTTTGCGTTGACAATAACACACTCGTACTTGCATATGATCTTCTACTCAATGCGTCAGCTACCACGTTCGCTTTTCCAGGATGGTATTGGATGGTATGATCATAATCTTTCAACAGTTCAAGCCAACGTCGTTGTCGCATGTTGAGTTCCTTTTGAGTGAAGAAATATTTGAGGCTTTTATGATCCGTAAAGATCTCCACTTTCTCCCCATACAAGTAATGCCTCCAAATTTTAAGTGCAAAGACAACAGCTGCCAACTCTAGATCATGAGTAGGATAATTCCTTTCATATTCTTTGAGTTGTCGCGAGGCATAGGCTATAACTTTTCCATGTTGCATGAGAACACATCCCAACCCTTTGCCATGACATCATCCGTAGTTAACAAATCCCTCCGAGGCGGATGGTATTGTCGTAACAAGTCTTTGAAATAAGTCTCCTCTTGAGTTCTTGAAAACTCTTCTCACATTCTTCGCTCCAACCGAACTTTGTATCTTTTCGAGTCAGCTAAGGCAATGGAGTAGCGATTCGAGAAAATCCTTCCACGAATCTCCGATAATACCCAGCTAAACCGAGAAAGCTACGTACTTTGGTCACTGATTTAGGTTGTTCCCAGCTTTGAATAGCTTCAATCTTTATTGGGTCAACAGATACTCCATGACTTGATACCACGTGCCCAAGGAATGCTACTTCTTCAAGCCAGAACTCGCATTTCTTCAACTTGGCATAAAGCTTATATTCACGAAGCTTTTGGAGTGTCAGCCTCAAGTTTTGCTCATGATCTTCACGGCTTTTGGAATAAATAAGGATGTCATCAATAAAGACGACCACAAAGTGATCTAAATATTCCTTGAATACTCGGTTCATCATATCCATGAAGACAGCAAAAGCATTAGTCAATCCAAAGGACATGACTAGGAATTCATAATGCCGTCTCGAAGGGTTAAAGCCGTCTTTGGAATGTCGGTTTGTTTCTAATCTTTAATTGGTGATATCCGGAACGAAGATCAATCTTTGAAAAGAATTTGGCTCCTTGCAACTGGTCAAACAGGTCATCAATACGTGGTAATGGATACCTATTTTTGATGGTGACATGATTCAACTCCCGATAATCAATACAAAGTCGAATACTCCCATCTTTCTTCTTCACGAATAGAACAGGAGCACCCCAAGGAGAAGTACTAGGACAAATAAAGCCAATGTCTAACAATTCCTGCAGTTGGGTCTTTAACTCCTGAAGTTCAATAGGAGCCATTCGATATAGGGCTTTGGAAATAGGTTTTGTACCGGGTTCAAGGTCGATACAAAATTCAATTTCACGCTCTGGGGGTAGGCCAGGAAGTTCTTCGGGGAATACGTCAGGAAATTTACTAACAATAGAAATATCGTTCAAAACCGGCGTATTTTGTTTAAATCTGTGACATGAGCTAAGAAAGCTTGACATCCGTTTTTCAATAAACGAATAGCTTTATGGCTTGAGATGACCATGATTGATTTTAATGGTTTGGTCGTTTGAATTCGCATAATAGGTTGATTAGGAATATGAAAGCTAACAACCTTACTTAAAACAATCAATTTTTGCATGATAAGTAGTTAACCAATCAATCCCTAGAATCACGTCAAATGCAAGTATTTTTAATGAAATAAGATCGATGTGTAATGTGAGGTACCGATTTGAACCAAACAAGACTTATAAGCAGTGGATGTAATGAAGGTTTCTCCCAACGGAGTTTCCACGAGATAAGTCAAAGTCTAATTTCTCCGGTCAAATTTAATCGATGGCGCAAGTAGGAGAAATAAAAGAATGGGTAGAACCGGTATCAAATAAAGTATAGACTTCATTAGAGTTTATGATAAGCTTACCCGTGATGACCTCATTCGGGTTCCTTGCTCTCCGGGAGGTCACAACAAACGCTCTCCTTGCAGACTACTAGGTTTTGACTTTTCCGGGACGACCTTTGGTGCCTCCATCCTAGTTGAATTTGTCTTGATGAACGACAAAATCGAGCTAAGTGACCTTCTCTTCCACAATTATAACATGCTTTGACGGCATGGGCTTGATTCAGATCGATGTGTCCCTCTCCTCGCATTTGAAGCATATGATAGGTGGTCTTTCTCCTTCCTTAACAACGGGTCTTTGGTCTTGACGTCTTTCCATCATTGTTGAATCTCCTTTTCTTAAAATGTCCATTCTTATTGTTTTGGCCTACGATTACCACGAAGTGGTTACCATATCCGGCCCGTTGATTCCTCCACGCTTGTTGTCACCGCTTCGATGACTACTCTCGCTGGTATTATAATTTTGCCGACTGCTCTCTTTTAGTTACGTTGACTCATTATCGCGCTCCACTAACTGAGCCCTATTTACAACATCTGAATACAAACACAGTTTATGAGAAATAAGATGTTGACGTATCTCCGACTTCAAACCTCTTAAAAACATTCGCGCCATTCTCTCTTCATTATCCACCAAGTGGGACACAAACCATGATAACTCCTCAAATTTTGCCTCGTATTGCGACACGGTCATATTGTTTTGTTCCAACTTGATAAACTCCACCTCCTTCATGTGGCGAATACTTTCAGGAAAGTATTTGTCATTGAATGTACTCTGGAACTTCTCCCAAGATATCTTCAAGACTGAGTGGGTTGAGTACGTTTTACCGATTCCACCGAAGTCTGCCTCTTCAAGCATAACATAAAGGCGGCGAGAAGGGAACCTTTTGCTCCTCGGAGCATCCCAAGACATCAAATATCTTGGTGTCTGCTTTATCCATACTTCCGCTTGAAGTGGTTTTGGCTCTCCCTTAAACTCCGGTGGTATCGGCTCCTTAAATTGTTTAGCGGTGACCGCCGAGAGTTTTTCGTGTTTCCACCTACGTTTTTGGACAGAGTCGCTCTACTTTCATTGTTGCATAAATTGCATAAAGCCTCTAAACATTTGATCATTCATCATTTGGTCGGTGTTGTTGTTTGCATGAGGATTGTCGCCTTCACGATGCACATTATCCCGATTATTGATATGTGGTGAATCAACGATCGCTTGTGTGCTCCATTGCTATTCTCAACATTCTCGGATGTCATTTTGAGACATCGCCACAAAACAAAAGTTTAATTGACATGTAACAAATTATCCCTATATTCGTGAGCACCAATAAAATAGCACATAAACTTAGGTAGGTCATACTAGCGCAGTATTCCCCTCTCTCCCTCCTAGTACTATTCTCACATCTTAGCTGAGGATCATATCCCCTAAGCTCGATACCAAATGTGATTCCCCAAAATTAGGTATACATCACCCATCTTGGGTAGTCGGATACATGGTATGTAATTTAAATACAACTTACTAATATAACTATCGTGTACAATACAACATAAACTGTGAGTTTCAATATAAATATTGTCTACTAGATATTATACAAACTCAAAAGGAGTCCTCATTACACTTATTATCACACTATTTCACAGAATAGTGAGGACAACTAATGCTATCCTCTGGACCATTACTCCGTTCCCCGACTCGTCCCAGCTATATTTTCATTTCCTGAAGAGAACAGTGAAAGAAAGGGTGAGCTCAACTAGCCCAATAAGAAATATTATGACTAAGATAATGCAGAATAAGTTATCATTAGCCTTCAACAATGTTAAACTGATAAAATACAATAGACATCAAGTTTAAAGCTGTGGCGAAACAAGCAATCCATTAAAAGAGTCAAGTAGAAAATAAAATCTACTATCTTTTATGATTTAAAAGGTTTTCATCCTTTGTTATAGGCGAGACTCTCACTTTAATAAATATTCCACATCATCGAATCACCCACACTTTCTGCCGAGGATATTCTTTAGTATCACGACCACAATTATTCATGCACTCTGGCAAGAATAGTTGTGTATTCATTAATGGTCATGATCATGCCAACAACTCATCCATCAATGCACTACTACCAATCGAGAATTTTTATCATATCATTTGTAACATTACTACAATGATTACACCGAATAATCCCTAGTCATAATCATACCAAGTCCATCTATGCACCATGAAGCCATAGATGACTTTCAACAAAATATAAATATGAGGATGATGACAATGATATAAGAATTCAATAAAACAAGTTCAAGAATTATTTTATCCAGAATTATTAACGTCAAATTGTCAACATGACATTGTTTTGTAGAGTAAAATTCAAGAATGATCGGAAGAATATTTCCATAAAAGATCTTTGGATGAAACGCAAATATCAAGGATATTCTACTAATTTCATGGAGTATAGAAGTCAAAGTTTTAACCAACCGGGTATAATCAAGAATGGAATAACAAAAGAAATCACCATGCATGCGATAGACCACACACAGCAAAAGTTATTCCAGCAGTAATAATAAATAACGGAACCGGTCCCGGCAGAAAGCATATGCATGGGATGTTCCAAATGTAATAATAATAAAGCGGAACCAGTAAGGTGTAAAACACATGTATAGGATGTTCCAATGTAATAATAATAAAAGCGAAACCAGTCCATTGTAAAAAACACATGATAGGATGTTCCAACGAATAATAATAAAGGCGAAACCAGTGCGGTGTAAAACACATGATGCAGGATGTTCCAACAGAATAATAAAAGAATGTCACCAAGTATAGGGTAAACCCATTATACAAAAGTTATTCCAATAGAATAATAAGCAATGGAATAACAACAGTTCTCTTCATGAATAAGAAAGAATAACACCCCTTACGGGTACAACAAATAATATTCCCTACCTTAGAAGAGCTGAATATTGGAAAAGTGAAGTAGCAGAATACTTTTTTCTTCTTTCTCTCTATAGTTTCTCCAGAGTTTGGTGAATTTGTAAGAAATAATGAAGGAATGAGCTTTCTATTTATAGAAAAACCGAGGGTGGCTCTTGGTCTTAATGAAGGGTCAAATGACTCTTGGTAATATCAAGAGACAACTACTATTTCTGAAGGGGTAATTAACCCTTGGAACACCGAAGAGGCATTTAACTCTTGGTAATATTGAAGGGACAACTACTATTTGTGAAGGGGTAATTACTATTGACGAAGGTAATTACTATTGAAGAAGGTAATTACTATTGACGAAGGTAAATACTATTGACGAAGGTAATTACTATTGACGAAGGTAATTACTATTGACGAAGGTAATTACTATTGACGAAGGTAATTACTATTGAAGAAGGTAATTACTATTGACGAAGGTAAATACTATTGATGAAGGTAAATACTATTGACGAAGGTAATTACTATTCACAAAGGTAATTACTATTCACAAAGGTAATTACTATTGACGAAGAGACTCTTAGATGATGACATATGGGCCCCCCATAAAATAATCAAACTAACCTCAAACATCTCATAACAGACTCTTTATATACATCAAGGATTGAATAAATATTACCACAAATCATTTTATTTTTAATCAACACATTTTTAATCTTTCAACAATTATTAATCATTTATAACTTGTCATCTCAATTAATAATATAACATATTATACGGATAATCTTTGTGACAATAATTGAATCAATAATATAAGAGATATGATGCAAAGAATTATCGTAGCAATAATTGAGTATAGCTAAGTGACTTCTCACGTAAGCATCAATAATCAATACTGAGTGTGCTACTATGCAACCACGCCAGACATCGTTGTACTTTACCAAGGGTAGTTCAGCAGTTTTAACGGTAACACCTCGCCGTTATTTTTATAGAAAGATAATTTTGTCGTTTTCTAACTACGACAATACTTCCGTTATGGGGTCCACCAATGAATGAGTCGTCGTACGAATATTCCCCGACCAAACGAATATTTTATAACAACTTGCTTACTTTGCAAAATTTATAAATATTACCCACAACTATAACATTATATCAAATTTATTCCATAATACTCAAAAATAATATTTATAGAAAATTCATCTTTATTTATAAAAGCTGGGGTCTTACAGCTGATATGTTGGGCTAGCGCCGGGGCGCTGTGGCTTGCTTAGAGATGAGCGCCGGGGCGCTATGGGTTGATTGAACCTACTAATGCTTAGCGTCGGGGCTCTACTGGCAATGTCTTGTTGAGCGCCAGGGCGCGTGAGTCAGTCTTGGCTTGTCCCTTTTTTCGGACTTGCAACTTACCTGGGAGCAAGGAGTGTAATGTTAAGGATATGCACGAGTATAGAATTACAACTAAATATAACTTGGAAATTATTTTTAATAACAACTAATTTAACTAAAGTAAATCAAAATAAGTGAAAATGCTTGGGTTGCATCCCTATAGCGCTTGGTTTATAGTCGTCAGCCCGACTTTTTTGTGTTGCTCAATTGGTCGCTAGATCGGGGAGGTACATGACCGGTGCTTGACGTTCGAGGGGTCCACTCCAGTAATGTTTGAGTCGCTGACCATTTACCTTAAATTTTCATTTTGAATTCGGTTCTTCTACCTCAATGTTTCTGTGTGGAGCGACAAATATAATCATGAACGGCCCGGACCACCGGGATTTCATTTTCCCAAGAAATAGACGCAAGCCTGAGTTGAACAGTAATACTTGTTGGCCCGGTTCAAATGTCCTATCGAGATTTTTCTTATCATGCCAGGCTTTGACTTTCTCCTTGTAAAGCTTTGCATTCTCGTAGGCATTGAACCAGAATTCGTCCATCTCGTTCAACTGCAATAACCTTTTCGATCCCTCCGCTTCTAGATCAAAGTTCAATTTCCGAATGGCCCAGTGTGCAATGTGTTCTAGCTCGATCAGAAGGTGACACGCCTTTCCGTAGACCATGCGATTAGGTGACATGCCAATCGAATTCTTATATGTTGTGCGATATGCCCATAGAGCATCGTTAAGACGCAAAGACCAATCTTTTCGTGACGGATTTAGCACTTTTTCCAGAATTCGCTTGACTTCCGGGTTCGAGACCTCCGCTTGACCATTAGTTTGGGGATGGTACGCAACTGCAATTTTATGATGAACCCCATACTTCACAAGCAATTTTGTAAACTGCTTATTACAGAAATGAGTTCCCTCATCACTTATTATCGCTCTCGGCGTCCCAAATCGTGTGAAGATATTTTTCGTTAAAAATCGGAAGACAACGTTGGCATCATTCGTGGGTAATGCTGCGGCTTCTACCCATTTGGAAACATAATCGACTGCCAACAAAATGTACTGATTATTGAAAGATGATGGGAAAGGACCCATAAAATCAATTCCCCATACGTCGAATAGTTCTACCTCTAAGATTGAATTGAGTGGCATTTCGTTGTGCTTGGAGATATTACCTACGCGTTGGCACCGATCGCATCTCAGCACATAGAGGTAAGCATCTTTGAATAAAGAAGGCCAGAAAAATCCTGATTGTAGCACTTTTACTGCTGTGCGATCACCGAAATAATGACCTCCATAATCTAAGGAGTGGCAATGGCCTAATATGCTGTCCATTTCTTCACGAGGCACACAAGATCTTATCATTTGATCTGCACAAGCCTTAAACAGAAATGGTTCGTCCCAATAGTATTGCTTCACATCGTGGAGGAACTTCTTTCATTGTTATGAGGTCAGATCTGGTGGTAAGACTTTCGTAACCACGTAATTCACATAGTCAGCATACCAAGGCAATATTGTGGTTACTCGGAACAGTTGTTCATCCTAAAACTTTTCATTAATCAATATGTTGTGTTCCTTCTGTACCTCTGCGTTTTCCAATCGCGAAAGATGATCCACCACTTGATTTTCGGTACCTTTTTTATCCCGGATCTCCAGATCAAATTCTTATAACAATAGTACCCACTGTATTAATCGTGGTTTGGCATCCTTCTTCTCAATCAGATATTTAATGGCAGAATGACCAGTGTAGACAATTACCTTGGTCCCAATGAGGTATAATCTGAATTTATCGAAGGCAAACACAACTGCAAGTAACTCCTTTTCGGTGGTTGTTTAGTTCAACTGAGCGTCCATCAACGTCTTGCTAGAGTAATAGATAGTGTGAAAAATCTTGTCGTGACGTTGACCCAACACTGCTCCGACCGCGTAATCACTGGTGTCGCACATCAATTCAAATGGTACAGACCAATCGGGTGCTACAATGATTGGAGCAGAGACTAATTTCTTCTTTAATACCTCAAATGCCTCAATACATGACTGATCCATCTTGAACGACACAGCTTTCTCTAAGAATGAACATAGGGGTTTCGAGATTGTTGAAAAATCTTTAATGATGCTTCATATTCCCTTCACAGATGATGGAGGAGGTAATTTCTCAATCGTTTCTATCTTTGCTCTATCTACCTCTAATTTGAATGCAGAAACCTTATGCCCAAGAATAATCCCCTCTTGAACCATAAAGTGACATTTTTCCCAGTTAAGCACCAGGTTAGTCTCCACGCATCGTTTCAACACTAAAATCAGATTTTGTAAATATAAGTCGAAACTATCACCAAACACAAAAAAGTCATCCATAAATACCTCCAAATTCTGTTCGACCATATCAGAGAAGATTGCCATCATACATCGTTGAAAGGTTGCCGACGCATTACATAAACCAAAAGACATACGCCGGAATGCAAACATACCGTATGGACATGTAAACGTGGTTTTTTCTTGATCTTCCGGAGCTATGGCAATTTAATTATACCCGGAATATCCATCCAGCAGATAGTAGAATTGATGTCCATATAACCTGTCCAACATCTGATCAATGAACGGCCAGGGAAAGTCATCCTTGCTTGTGGCTTTATTTAGCTTGCGGTAATCCATACATACTCTCCAGCCTATAACAGTTCTAGTAGGGATTAGCTCATTAGCTTCGTTCTTCACCACCGTCATACCCCCTTTCTTTGGTACACACTGTACAAAACTTACCCACGAACTGTCTGAGATTGGGTAAATAATATCGGCATCCAACCATTTTATTATTTCCTTTTTCACCACATCTTTCATAATGGGGTTTAGCCTTCTTTCCATCTCAATGGTTGGTTTTGACCCCTCTTCCATTAAAATCTTATGCATACAGAAAGATGGGCTAATACCTTGAATATCCGCTATAGTCCACCCAATCATTTGTTTTGAACTCTCGCAAAACCCGTAGCAGATTTCTCCTTTTATAGTGTAATCATTAACTCTGTCAAAACAATCACTGGTAGAGTCGCATCTTTTCCCAGATAAGCATACTCAAGATGAGACGGTAGTGGCTTTAATTCCAACACTGGTGGCTCTTCTATTGAAGGTTTGCACTTTTTACCTTCCGTTTCGGACTTATCAAGGGTGTCGAATGGTTTATTGTTTTTCCAGAAGAACGATGTTGTATCTAGCCATTTGATATGCTCAATGTCCTTCTCAATATTGTAGTCGTCTATGTCGACCAACATGGATTCTATCGGGTTCTCTGAGTAGTTTCCGCAAAACTTGTTATTCACTAATTCATCCATTATATCCACCCGTAAACACTCACCTTTTTCCTTCGGATAGGACATCGGCTTAAATACATTAAAGGTGACCTGTTGATCTTCAACTCGCATTGTCAATTCTCCTTTCTGTACATCAATCAATGTTCTTCCCGTTGCTAAAAATGGTCGCCCGAGAATGATGGGAATTTCCTTATCTGCTTCACAGTCTAAGATAACGAAATCTGTTGGGAAGATGAATTTATCCACTATTACTAATACGTCTTCAACAATACCAAGTGGATATATAACTGATCGGTCTGCCAACATTAAACTGATATTTGTCAGTTTTGGTGCCTTAAGTCCAAATTGACTGTGATGGATAATGGCATCAAATTTATACTAGCCCCCAAATCACATAATGCTCTTCCCGAAAACTGGTTAACAGTGTCGCACGGAATAGTAAAACTACCTGGATCTTTTAACTTCGGAGGTAACTTGTTCTGGATAATTGCGCTGCATTCTTCGGTTAGCGCTACTGTTTCAAAATCACCCAATTTCCTTTTCTTTGATAACACATCCTTCTTGAACTTAGCGTAGCTCGGCATTTGTTCTAAAGCTTCGGCAAATGGGATTTTGATATGCAATTTCTTGAAAATATCCAAAAATCTTGAAAACTGCTTATCTAACTTGGATTTTTGAAACGTCTGCGGATACGGTATGGGCGGCATTGTGATAGTTGGTTCCGGTGGATTCTACTCTACGATTTCATCTTTCTCTTTCCCGGTTTCCACAACTTCTTCTATTTCAACTGTTGCGTTGTCCCCCTTTTCCTTATCCTTAACTGTTTCTTGCATGTCCTTCCCACTGCGTAAAGTTACAGCCTTACAATGCTCGTTTCTGCCTGGATTAATTTCTGTATCACTCGAGAGTGTTCCTTGTGGACGGTTATTCAATACATGTTCTATTTGCCCCACTTGATTCTCCAGATTCTTTATCGATGCACCTTGGCTTTGCATATTCAGCTTTATTCGATTCAATTTTTTGTCTTGTTCCTCGTTCCTTTTGTCAGATGCTCTAATAAATTTTTCCAAGGCTTCTTCCCAACTCAATTTCCTCTCTGGTTGTTGTTGAGTCTGATTTTGAAATCCGGATGTGTTTTGTTGTCTAGGTGCTTGGGCTGCTGCTTGAGTGTTACTCCATGAAAACCCCGGGTGATTTCTCCAACCTAGATTATATGCATTCTGAGTCGGGTACGGTTGAGTTGATCGATTATAGCTCCCTACAAACTGAGCTGATTTAGAATTTATGGCACATTGATCCGTGTCATGACCCCCATCACATAATTCACAAACCATTGCTACCTGCTGTGTGGATTGTGGATGCCATGTTTCCATTTGCTTAGCCATTGCGGCCACTTGTGCTGTAATGATGTCATCGCATCCACTTCATACTTTCTCGATGCTTTCGGATGATTAGACCTAGTCACGGGCCACTGATAGTTGTTGGTGTCCATTGTCTCTAACAACTCATATGCCTCATCAAAGCTCTTAGACATGATCGCTCCCCCTGCTACTGCATCAATACTAGCCCTCGTGGACGCGTGCAAACCATCACAAAATATCCCTAATTGCATCCACTGTGGAATTCCATGATGAGGGCACTTACGGAGCATATCCTTAAACCTTTCCCACGCCTCATATAACGACTCTGAATCAAATTGTATGAAAGTGTGAATATCGTTCCGTAGTTTTGCCAACTTCGCTGGTGGGAAGAACTTAGCTAAATTTTTTTGAGCTAAGTCGTCCCAAGTGGTGATTGAGCCAGGAGGCAAAGAGTGTAACCAACTTCGCGCTTTATCTTTCAAAGTAAACGGGAACATCCTCAAACTTGTAGCATCTTCCGATACATTGTTAAATTTGAAGGTGTCGTAAACTTCCAATAAACTCAAGATATGCTCATTAGGATCATCTATCGAATTACCCCCAAACTGACATGTATTCTGTAGCATCTGAATTATTCCCGATTTTATCTCGAAACTGTTCGCATTGATCGCCAACATCCTAATACTCGACTGTATATCCGTGACATTACATATGGCGTAATCCCTAAGTGATTTCGTTCGTTTCTCGCCATATTTCACGGGTATTTCTCAATCCGCGGTTCTTCTTCCAAATGTATAACCTCACTATTCACGCAATCTAGGAACTTCCTTTCGATGTAAATGCAGATACGGAAAAAATACCTTTTTAGCTTTCGATCTAGTGTGCATACACTCACAAGAATTCCTGCCAATTCTAGAAGAAAAATAAGTAACTTTTAAATTAAGATCGAATTGATTATAACTAATATAAAATTAATATTAATAAAAATTCCCCAGCAGCGGCGCCAAAAACTTGTTGGTCGATTTCGCAATCAAATAATACGAGCAAGTATACACAGTCAACAAGTAATAAAGTGATAAAATAGAGTGTCGATCTCATAGAGAATTCTAATTAATAAATTCCAACTACTAGCACTATATCAACCCAATTTAATTTAAACAACGATAAATTATGATTTTCTAAAATATTGAAACTAAATTAAACAATTAAAGATATTACTCTAAAATAGATAAATAAATAAACTAAGATTTGAATGGATGATTTCCTATAAATACGGATTAAGACTTCAATATCCCCAGTTATGAACTATAACTCAATTATCTAATTATCCCAATTATTATGTCTACTGAATTGTTAATAGGAATTCTCAAATGTCAAAAGTCCTTTTCCAAGTAATCAATTGACTTCTATTTAATCCAGATTAATCTTGCTATATTCCTATGCAAAATAAGTGAATTAAATTCCTTCAATTCCAATTCCTTATGTGTTACATGCGGTGAACAAATATTTCCATTCAATTCACAAACCTAATTATTCACTGTGTAAATAACTAAGTCACATGTTATCAAGCCCAGTTCTAATCCTAGAATTCCTCTTTCAATTTCTTCTAGAGTAACAAAGTAATTATTGGCCAAATAATTAATCAATAGATGCAAGGCATGATAAACAAATCACTTCAACATAAATAATTGGAATAAACTGAATAACTAATTTATAGCCATAAAAGGTTCAATTAAAATCTTAATTAAAGAATTATTTCATAATGGAAATAAAAATCAATAATCATTTGCAA
The DNA here is from genome assembly GCA_020205615.1 of Panax quinquefolius. NCBI lineage: Eukaryota > Viridiplantae > Streptophyta > Magnoliopsida > Apiales > Araliaceae > Panax > Panax quinquefolius. The sequence continues at coordinate 223,785 of JAINUW010000583.1, forward strand.
ATCATCCTTAAAGAATTACAAATTGAAAATAAGGAGGAGAAGAAGAAAACTCTTGAGCCAATCCTTAGTCTTCAAGTAATCCTTGTGTAGCCTCTAATGAATGAATGATAAGATCCCCTTTTAATTCAGCAACATAAACCTTATATACTTCCCATATTGCTCCCCACTCCAAATCCAAATCAACTTTGCATTCCATGGGCCAAACCAAGTCAATCTGACCAATCGGCCTTGGCGTATCCAAATAACCCGACTTGACGACCAACGCCGGCGCTATTGGTAGTGTAATTCCAGCGCCGGTATTTGAGATGAAAAAATTACAATTTTGCCATTTGATAGTTTAAAATCCCCAATTTGTCCCTGCAGCTCCCGAATCTGCAAAACAACAAGTAATCACAATAAAATGTTTCTAAATAACTTGAGAATGCAATAATTTAAGTCCAAATATATCCAATTCATGGGTATATTACCCAATCATCATCCATCTTAAATCTCGATTCGGTTCCTTCATATATCTTCTTTTTAACCTTTTTACATTCTTCATCCTAAAGTTGGGCCTCCTTAACTTTATCCAGTAGGGTTGTACCAGATTTCATCTGGAATAGATTATCATCAATTTCTGTAGGATACTTCATTTCCAGTTCTGACTTCTCCATGGCTGAAACTAGCTCATTCTGAGCGGTCAACATCATCAATTTCTTTCGACCCTTTCTATTTAAGGCATCGGTAACCACATTTGCCTTACCGGATGGTATAAAATCTCACAATCATAGTCCTTAATTAACTCCAACAACCTTCTTTGGCGCATCTTCAAGTCCTCTGTGTAAAAATATACTTCAGACTCTTGTAGTCTGTATATATTTCACACTTCTCCCCATAGAGATAGTGCCTCCAGATTTTCAAAGCAAAAACCACTGCATCAAACTCCAAGTCATGGGTCGGATACCCATTCTCATAGTCCTTCAATTGTCGTGACGCATACGCAATGTCTCTGTCATTTTGCATAAGCACACAACCAAGAGTGATCACGATTGACCACAAGTATAATAATTAAACAACAATATAATAACATGCAAGTGAATCAAAGACTTCTGGAATAAGAAACTCAACTTTTGAATCAAGAATAAATAACAAGAATCAAAAGAACTTCTGAGGGTCATAGGACCTAGAACTATGTTCTAGGTCATCAAGGGTTAAACTTGAAACCTTTAACAGTCATAAGACTATGGACTCTTCTACTCGTACTTAGGGGGATCAGCCCTTAGTACCATACTGTGCACAATATCTTAACGCTAATGCATAAGTAATCCCCTATACATGGTTGTTCATCTCAGTTTGACATTAGAGTCCGCACTAAAGGAATTTTGGTTTGGATAATTTAACAAGGGTTCTGAAATTTAGAACGTTCATCAACTATGGACTAGTCGAGTCAATAAGGGTTCGCTAGTCTTACAAGGTTCAACAATAACTGTTATTCAAATTGAATAATAACTCAAGAAGTATACAATGGAATAAGAATTGTATAATAGAAATCATACTTTGAAAAGATTAATAACCTTTAATATAACATATTTAACTTGATCAACAAAAACAAGACTTGATCAATATAGAATATACGTCTAGAATTTTCTTAGTGTAAAGATGTAAGGTTTATAAACTTGAATAACGATAACAGGTAGGGTTAGGAAACTTGCCTCGTGTGTAGATTACACGTTAATTATACACATTCCTCGATTTAATCCTACATACCATTTACATTCATAATACCAATCAATTATAACGTAACTCGTCATCACAAGTTCATTCTTTTTGTCTAGACTCTAATTATGACTATACTTAGTCAAACTACCACGTTTGTTTTGACATAATATTACACTACATGAACAACAAGCTAACTACCCGTTCAACAATTTAATCAACATGTAAATGCCTTATTGACATGTTAAGAACCTATTTTAACATCTCACTATTAACACGTTTGTATGTTCATTAGATTAGGTTACTATTACAATCCCTAAAATAAAACATCTAAAATGCTCCTTTTTGGACAAACTGCTGAGTGGCGCTGCGGCGCCGCCATCAAGCATGTTATTGGCACTACAGAGCGGATGGCGTTGCGACTTGGACTTTGGCGCTGTGGCACGGATGGTGTGACACCCCCAAATCGGGTACTTCAATTCCCACATGATTTGGTGTTCACTATACAACATCATATGTATTTCTACCCATAATAACAGAAAGCATACATAGATAGAATAAATCATCTCCTTAAGGAGTTACATCATCTAAAATAATTACATAAATCCCAGGTCATTCTATCCTTAAATCTTAACTACGGAAACATAAACGATTAATCGTCTTACACAACATTAATATAAGTCTAAACACAAATACATCATCACATAAAACAACAAGTCTTCATCACTTGTTAATCTTGCCCTTGCCTTTGCTAGTAGAAGGCTCGTCAGACCGTTCGTTCTTAACTGCAATGTTATTATTATGCAAGAGTGAGCACAATTGCCCACAAGTATAAAAATGAAATAACAATATAATAACATGCGAGTGAATCAAAGACTTCTGGGATAAAACTCAACTTTTGAATCAAGAATGAATAACATTAATCAAAAGATTTCTGAGGGTCATAAGACGTTGAACTATGTCATTGGTTATCAAGGGTTATACTTGAAACCTTTAACTGTCATAAGACTATCGACTCTTCTACTATTACTTAGGGGGATCAACCCTTAGTACCATACTGTGCACAATATCTTAACGCTAACGCATAAAAAATCCATATACAGGCTTGTTCATCTCAGTTTGACATTGGAGTCCGCACCAAAGAAAGTTTGGTTTGGATAAATCAATAAGGGTTCTAAAATTTAGAACGTTCATCAACTATGGACTAGTCGAATCAATAAGGGATTCACTAGTCTAACAAGGTTCAACAATAAATGGTATTTAAATCGAATAACAATTTTAATAGGTATACAATAGAACAAGTATTGTATAACAGAAATCATGCTTTGAAAAGATAAATAATCTTTAATATAACAAATTGAACTTGATTAATAATAATGAGAATTTACTCGACATAAATTATAAACTTGAATAATGATACAAGTAGGGTTAGGAAACTTGTCTCATGCTTAGATTACACGTTAATTATACTTGTTCCTCGATTTAATCCTACATACCATTCATGTTCATAATACCGGTCAATTATAACGTAACTAGTCATTACAAGTTCATTCTTTTCGTCTAACTCGGATTATGACTATACTTAGTCAAATTACCACACTTATTGTAACATAATTTTACACTTCATGAATAATAAGTTAACTATATGTTTAATCATTCGATCCACACGTAACTGTGTTATTGACATGTTAATAACTTATTTTAACGTCTCATTATACTTCTAACATATTTTTGTGTTCATTAGATTAGGTTACTATCACATTCTTAGACTTGAACAATTTAAAATTTTCATTTCTAGACATTCTGCAGAGTGGCGCCGCGGTGCCACTTATAAACTTATACTTGGTATTGCTGTGGCAGTGGTGTGCTTCTTGACTTGGCTTTTGGTGCTGTGACGTGGTGGCACTTTCTGAGGCGAGACTTAAGGCATGCATCTACTGGCTTGTGGCTGATTAACTAATACCGATTCTGCAATTCTCAAAAAAATTGCAAAACATAGCCAAAACCTCTAATTAAATTATTTCTACACGAATTTAGACATACGCAAACATTGTCATACACATATAACTATTACTTAACCCTTCTAGCATGATTTTAACATGTTATAACACGTAATTTGCAGAATCAAAACATATAATTTACTGTTCTTGATATTTTTGAAAGTTTTGAACACAAAACATGAAAATCAACATTACGGGTTCATTATAATACCGAATATGTTCATTTGAAGTTTGATCTCTTCGTTTTAATATACATAATCATGTACCAGTATAAATTTATGATATAACATATGATTGACGTATCAAATTTGGTACGTAAGGCCATATGGCCATATTTTTATTCTCTATATTTTGAAGAAATAATATATGACATAATTTTTATGAAACTGATGATATGGAAATATATAATATATAGTAAAACATGTTATAATAACATCTTACCACATATATAACACATAATCACTAGCTTTTTCCAATTACAGAGGTTTTAACAAACTGAAAGCCATTTTTATAAAAAATTTAAATGGCGTAGAATAGAATTTGGTTAAAGGAATTACCCAGAGTATAGATTAGTAGGGATGATCCTTGATGATCTTTTCTCAAATACTTGTTTGATCACACACTCTTAATTTCCCTCAAAATTTCTTAATTCTCTCTGATTTTCCTTTTCCTGACTTAGCCAAATGAAAGAAGAAGACGACGTATTAAACTTATAAAAATAACTGAGTGCAGTTGTGGTGGTCAGTTAACCCATCATGGGTTAACTGCTCTCAACCTCCCTTAAGGCTTTGTTTGGTCATTCTTAAAAGTCAAACCCATTTATTTTGATAAATTCCTTATACTATAGTTCAATAATGTCACACCCCTTTATAAAATAAATCCAATATTTAATTTAAACAAAATATAATAATTAATCATTCATTCACATAGTCATGTAATTAATTTTCTCATTAATTATTAATTTAAATAAAATAATATTAGGCTTATTAAATATTTCTTTTAATTCAATAAACTCACATAATTACATACTTTGAATAATAAAATTCTCCACATTAAATTAAAAATTATAGCACATATAATTAAATTAATTTATCACAACTTCATCAATTAATTATTTAATCTAATAATTATATCATCGAAAATATTTATTTAATTCAATAAATATTAAAACTAAATTACAAAATCTCGTTTGTCACATCTTTCCCCCCCCCCCCCCTTAAAAGGATTCTGTCACCAGAATCACGACTCAATCAATTCGACCCGTTGCATTCTCTCTCCCTTACAAAGATTCTGTCCCCAAAATCACTTACACATAATTTAAGTAAATAAACGAGGGTAATTTTTCATCATATTCTCTTCGAGTTCCCACGTTGCTTCTTCAGCGTTGTGGTTTCTCCAAATTACCTTAACAAAAGGTATTACTTTATTTCTGAGAACTAGTTCTTTCCGGTCAACATTCTGAACAGGAATTTATTCATAGGATAAGTCTTTCTCAAAATGGATGGGTTCATATTCAATCACGTGCTTGTAATCGGGTTTGTAGGGTTATAAAACAGAAACATGGAAGACGTTGTGGACATTCTCTAGTGTTGGAGGTAAAGCTACCTCATACGCAACTTCCCTGATTCTTCACAGTACTTCAAAGGGTCCAATTAATCTTGGGCTTAATTTCCCTTTCTTTCCGAACCCGATCTTTCCCTTCCAAGGAGAGACCTTCAAGAACACATAACTACCTGACTCAAACTCAACATTTTTACGGTGTGGATCAACGTATTTCTTCTGTTATCTTGAGCTGCTACCAGTCTTGTTCGGATCACTTTGACTATTTCTACTGTTTGCTATACTAATTCTGGGCCTAGTAATTGTCTTTTGCCAACTTCGTCCCAGTATAGCGGAGTTCTGCACTTTCTGCCGTATAACGCTTCATAAGGCGGCATGCCAATACTAGCGTGGTAACTCTTGTTGTAACCAAACTCTACGAACGGTAGGTGATCATCCCAATTTCCTTTGAAGTCCATTACACAAGCTTTTAACATATCTTCCAATGTCTGAATTGGTTTTTCACTCTGCCCATCTGTCTGAGGGTGATATGTCATACTCATTCGCAATTACGTACCCATGCATTCTTGTAGATGTTTCCAAAAGTTCAATGTAAAGCACGGATCTCTATCAAAAAAAATTAACACCAAAACTCCGTGCCTCAAAACAATTTCTTTAACATATAACCTTGCCAATTGATCTAATTGAATCCGATTTTGATCGGAAGGAAGTGTACGAATTTCGTCAATCGGTCAACAATAACCCATACTGCGTCATAGCCTTTCTGAGTTGTCGGAAGGCCAACCACGAAGTTCATCGTAATATATTCCCATTTCCATTCTGGGATCTCCAACGGTTGTAGAAACTCACTCCACCTCTGATGTTCTGCTTTCACTTTCTGACAGGTTAGACATTTGGCAACACACTCTGCAACATCACGTTTCAGATTTGGGCACCAAAAATGTTGTCGAAGATCATGGTACATCTTGGTACTACCAGGGTGAATCGAATATCGTGAACTATGAGCCTCGCTCAAAATGTCTTCTTTTTTCACCTTTTTAAATTCTTTGTTTAGTAGGGTTGTACCAGATTGCATCTGAAATAGCTTCTCATCAGTTTCCATATGATACTTTACTTCTAACTCCAGTTTCACCATTTCTAAAATTAGCTCCTCCTGAGCGATCTACATCATTAATTTCTCCTGACTCTTTCTACTTAAGGCATCGACAACCACATTTGCCTTACTCGGATGGTATAAAATCTCACAATCATAGTCCTTAATTAACTCAACCACCTTCTTTGGCGCATATTCAAATCCTTCTGTGTAAAAATATATTTCAGACTCTTGTGGTCTGTATATATTTCACACTTCTCTCCATAGAGATAGTGCCTCAATATTTTTAAAGCAAAAACCACTGCAGCCAACTCCAAGTCGTGGGTCGGATACCCCTTATCATAATCCTTCAATTGTCGTGACGTATACGCAATGACTCTGCCGTTTTTCATAAGCATACAGCCAAGTCCTTTATGCGACGCATCACTATAAACAACAAAATTTCCTGTCTCATCTGGAAGAGACAACACAGGTGATGTACTCAACCTCTTCTTCAATTCTTGAAAGCTTTCCTCACACTTCTCTGTCCAAACAAATTTCACAGCTTTCCGAGTCTAATTCGTTAACAGAGTTGCGATCTTGGAAAAGTCTTGAATGAATCTTCTGTAATACCCTGCCAATCCAAGATAACTTCGTACTTTCGATGGTGTTCTCGGCTGATACTAGTTTATCATGGCTTTGACATTGAATGGATCTACCAAAATTCCGTCTTTATTAATCACATGTCCCAGAAAATGTACCTGCTCAATCAAAAATTCGTATTTCGAAAACTTGGCATACAACTTCTCCCTTCTCAATGCCTCTAATGTTACCTTTAAATGCTCTTAATGTTCTTCCTCAGTTTCCGAGTATACCAAAATGTCATCTATAAATACCACTACGAATTTATCCAAAAAAGGCTTGAATACTACATTCATTAAGCCCATAAATGTTGCAGGAGCATTTGTTAGACCAAATGACATTACCTAAAATTCGTAGTGACCATATCGTGATCTGAACGCTGTCTTCGGTACGTCCTCTAGTCTCACCTTTAGTTGATGATAACCACTCCTCAAGTCTATCTTGGAAAAGTATTTCATTCCCTTCAATTGATCAAACAGATCGTCGATCCTCTGTAATGGATATCTATTCTTAATTGTGACCTTATTCAGTTCTCTATAGTCGAGGCAAAGCCACATCATCCCGTCCTTCTTCTTCACAAACAACACCGGCGCTCCCCACGATAATACACTCGGTTGAATGTACTTCTTGTCCAGTAATTCTTGTAGTTTTACCATCAATTCTTTCATCTCTACCGGTGCCATTCGGTATGGTGCTTTCGATATTGGAGCCGTTCCTAGAGCTAAATCAATCACGAATTCGACATCTCTATCTGGCGGAAGTCCTGGAAAATCATCCGGAAATACGTCTGTGAAGTCCCTCACTACTGGTATCTCCTCTAATTTTGGATTTTCTTTACGACTGTCGACTATGTAAGTTAAATATCCTTCCCAGCCTTGTCTTAACAACTTCCTGGCCTGCATCATCGTCAGAAAACTCGCTTGTCTAGGGGACTTGCTACCATAAAACATAACCTTTGACGGAGTCATAAGGTTAATACGCTTCTTCTGGCAATCAATTACAGCCCCGTAATTGAATAACCAGTCCATACCCAAGATAACGTCAAATTCTCCAAGTCGAATAGGGATAAGATCTACGTTCATGATATTACCCATAATATCCACTGTGACACCCCCAAATCTGGGTACTTCATTTCCACCGAATTTGGTGCTCACTATTAAAATAATTACTTCTAACTACCCATGATAAAGGATAAAACATTAAATAACTTAAACAATAATCTTACCCATTAAAGGGTTACATCTTCTCATAATCAATCCCACGTAATCTAACCTTAAATTATTACATCAGTTTGCGGAATACATTATAAAATAAAACAAGTCTTATAACTTCAAGTATTTAAATAAACTTTAACTAATTCTTCATCACTTAGACATCTTGCCCTTTCCTTTTCCAATAGATGGCTCATCACCTCTTTCGACTTTAGCTGCATTGTTAATTGCAAGAGTGAGCAAGCAATTGCTCACTAACATAAAGAATAGTAATAATAATCATATGAGAATGAACAACAAATGTTGTATAATAATGAACTTGTTCTACGAATAGAAACAGAAACAAGTTCGAACTTTTAATATCTGAGGGTCTTAAGACCATGAACTATTTCTTTGGTATTTAGGTATTATTACCTTAACCTTAATAGTCGTATAGACTATACAGACTCTTCTTAACGTACTAAGGGGATCAGCCCTTTGTACCATGTATTATACACAAACATCTAAACGTTACACGTACAAAATCTCCTATGTTAGGGTTGTTCGTCATAGTTTGAATTTAGAATTTCCGCACTAAAGACAGTTTAGTTTGGAACTAGCTTATCAGTGTTTCTAGAATTTTAGAACACTTATTCAATTTCCATCAATAAAGGTTTAATACAATAATGTATAATTGAACAAGGCTATTAAAGTTAAAGATCGAATATTAACAATATATATATGAATAAACATGATACATATGCAAAGTACTATTTTCAAAAGAGTTAGAACAATCTCATTTGAATCGACGTATTAGAACAATATATGCTTTGTATAATTATTAGAAAACTGAAACTTGCTCGATGTAACGAATTAGGTCATAAGAGCTTAATCAATCGTATATAAGAATAGAATCAATAATATTACTCAACTGAATTTAGGAACTTGCATTAATTAATAAAAGAATGAAGTTAGAAAAACTTGCTTAAATGTAAGGAGATAAGGTTTAGAAACTTGCACAATTATTATAAGAGTACAGTTAAAGAACTTGCCTTGTTTGTAAGCTACACAAATGTAATATAATCTTCAATTACCCTACATATATCATTGAAATCGCAATCACAATTAGTTGCATGAATATTAGCTTTTAGGGTTTAAACCATCATTTAGGTCATAACCCTAACCTAACACCTAACCACGTTGGTTAACACCTTAACGATTCTAAAATCACACTATAAACCTTATCATTTATATTTAACTTTTGAAAACATCACATTTGGTTCATTATATAACTTATTCAAGTAATCGCTTAAATTCTTTTACCCTTTATATAACAACGGATGACAATCTGTTATTGTAGTTTTTATTATGCCTCAACATCATTAACATGCATGCTAAACTAATATAAGTCCACTACAAGAGATCTAAAAATAAGCGGCATTTGCCTTTGCTGGGCTCAGAGACGCGCAGTAGCCTTGCATCCCTTTCCTTAGCAACTTGCAAATCGCATTGCTTATTTGGTGCCGTACATGAACCAAAAATGCGCAAGCGGTGTAAAGGTTTTTAGCCCAACTAACACAAATTTCACCCTTAAGATAGTGAAATTAGCACATCCAATTGATATAAATCTAACACAAACATGTTTCCTCACATATTCATCAACTTAAAACAATTAAACATCAAATCTCATGAAAACTCAATTTTTGACACCTTTAGCGAATTTGATCATCACGAATTCGTTTCTCAATCAATTGACACGATTCCTATTACGCCTCTTTCGTTTCTTAACATATTATCACAATCCACCAACAAATGACAGATTATAACAAGTATTGATCATGAAAATTTATACTTTCTAAGCCATATTATAAGAATAATAACACTGTCAATTTCATTCCTACACACCATTTTTTACGAATTTGATAAGAAATAACAAGTATACATGATGATTAACAGAGTTTTGCAAACCTATATGAACATATATACATACCACAATTAACGTGATTTCAAATCATATAGAATATATATACATATATACCGAAACTAAAAGTTTGAATGGGGCTAGTTTATACCTTGATTCTTTGATGGTTTGATAGCCAAATTAAGAGAAATCCTTTCCCCAAAGCCCTTCTTCTCTAACCCACCAATATCACTGAGTTTTTTTTTTCTCTTCTTCCAAGCTCTCCAAACTCTCTGTACTACTATATTATCTAACCTTAGGGAAATAATAAGCGTAAAACATAAACTGACTCCCACTAACCCACGTTCTCTTTTAGTTATAAAATAAAAAGTTTGCGTCAGTTGAATAAGCTAAAGGCCACAAGGCCTTGTTTGGCTAAGCACCTACTTCCCAAACTAAATTATTATTATATTATATAGTTTCACTTGTCACACATGCAACCCATTAAATAGCTTATAATTTATAATTATAATAATTATAATTATACTTATAATAAATAAATAATTATATATGTCTAATTTTAATTAATAAATTAGAAACATCACTTTATTTAATTTATTCATTTAATATTAAACAATTCACTTAATTTAATTATCTTCTTAAATATTAAGCAATTGATTTAATTTAATTATTTCCTTAAATTAAATCCATTAGATAAAATTATCATTATTCAAATTAACATTAATCAATTTAGTTACTAAATTAATTCACCACAATTCATCAATTATTTATTTTCCTCAATAAATAAATTATTTAAAATATTTATTTAATTCAATAAATATTACAAATTTCTCGATCAGTACATCCTTCCCACCTTAAAAGGATTATATCCCCAGAATCAAAACTCTAAAAATTTATTTGTTACATTCTTCCATCCTTAACAAGATTCTATCCCCAGAATCGCTATACAAAATCAAGCAAATAACTGAGGATAATTCTTCATCATAACGCTTTAAAGTTCCCACGTAGCTTCCTCAGCAATGTGGTTCCTCCAGATTACCTTAACAGAAGGTATCACCTTATTCCTCAGTACTCACTCTTTTCTGTCAACAATTTGAACCAGGGACTTCTTCATATGTTAAGTCTTTCTCAAACTTTAAGGGCTCACATATTCTATAACATGCTTATAATTAGGTTTATATGGCCTTAATACTGATATATGAAAAATATTATGAATATGCTCCAACTCTGGAGGTAAAGCTACCTCGTACGCCACTTCGCCAACTCGTCGAAGCACTTCAAAAGGTCCTATAAATCTAGGGCTTAATTTCTCCTTCTTGCCAAACCGAATTTTCTCCTTCCAGGAAGATACTTTTAAGAAAACATAACTACCGACATCGAATTCTCTATTTTGTTGATGCTGATCAGCATATTTCTTATATCTATCTTGTGCAGCTATCAACCTTGCTTGAATAACCTTGATGATCTTGATAATCTGTTGTACCAATTCTGGACCCAATAGCTGACGTTCACCTTCCTCATCCCAACATAATGGAGTTCTGCATTTTCTGTCGTATAACACTTCGTAAGGCAGCATGCCAATACTCGCGTGATAACTATTATTATAAGCAAATTCCACCAATAGCAAATGGTCATCCCAATTTCCTTTGAAATCTATTATATATGCTCTGAGCATATCTTCTAATGTCTTGATGGTTCTCTCACTATGTCCGTCTGTTTGAGGATGGTAAGCTATGCTCATTCTTAGTTGTATTCCCAAACATTCTTGTAATCATTTCCAGAAGTTAGATGTGAAACGTGGATCTAAGTCTGACACAATGGACACAGGTACACCGTGTCTTGACACAATTTCCTTCACGTACAGTTTTGTTAACCGATCTAGGGTAAATCTAATCTTGATTAGCAAAAAGTGTGCCGACTTCGTCAATCGATCAACAATCACCCAAACGACGTCATAACCTTGCTTAGTCGTTGGAAGGCCTACCACAAAATCCATTGTGATATACTGTGAGACCCCAGATTTTATGAATAAATATTTAATTTTCTCGAAATAATTTTTTGAATATTATGGTGTAGATTTAATATAATATTATAGTTGTGGGTAGTATTTATAAATTTTGCAAAGTACACAAGTTGTTATATAATATTCTTTTTTTCGAGGAATATTCGTATAATGGCATAATCAATGGTGGACCCCACAACGAAAGTACTATCGTAGTTAAAAAATGACAAAAATATTTAATGAAAATAATGGCGGAGGTTTTACCGTTAATACTATTGAAATACCCGGTAGTAAAAGTACAGTAATACGCATGGTTGCATAGTAGCACACGGTATTGATTATTAATGCTTACGTGAGAAGTCACTTAGTTATACTCAATTATTGCTACAGTAATTGTTGCATCATATCTCTCATATTATTGATTCGATTATTGTCATAGTATCATCTGCATAATATGTTATTTTATTAAATCAATAATTGAGATGACAAGGTTATTCGTATTATTAAATTGCAATATTTACAATGTCTAGAAGTTCTGTAAAGAAGAGGGTTGGTCACCTAATTGCGCGCATGATATGGAGAAATCCTTATTTAAGCCCCCCTCTTTCACGGGAGCGACTTGGTTGATAAATATTGTGAGTTATAATATTAATGATGAATGTTATTAAAATTGAAGTTGTGTTGGAGTTGAATTTGGAGGCGTGGATGTGATATTTGAGTGCGGAGCGATGAAATTAGTAAAATAGTCTATAAACACAAAATTTTAGGAATTCACTATTTGGTCAAAAAAGTCGGCAGTTGATTTTTTTTGGGAAAAGTCAAACTTCAAAATTTCAAAATTTATATTTTTGATAAAAATGGTTTCATTGTGTTGGAATTATTTGTGTTAGTGAAAATCGACAATTATTTCCATAATAATTGATATCTGGAGGTAAAATTGACCAATCGGGTATTTAACCGGATAAATGAGCAATTGATTGCTATTATTTCACATGATTATAACTATTTGTTCACATGTGTATACTATTGTTTCACATTCTTGTTACTATTAGGGGAGTTGGTGCAAGATTGATAATACTTGCATGACTAAGTTAAAATGGAGGTATAGATGGAGGTACTATACTGTAATTCGTATTTTCACATGTCTAGAACTATTGATTCACATAATTAACTATTGAATCACATTATTTACTATTAGAGGAGGTGGTGCAAGTTTGATAATACTTCCATGACTAAATTAAAAATAAAGGAAAAGTTGGAGGTATCAGATTTGTAATTTTTTCGAGCCCCAAGCGTGCAATTATCGAAACTATATTTTTCTATAAATAGAAGCTCATTTTTCCTTCATTTCTCACCAATTCACAAAATCTTTAGAGCGATTATTAAGAGAGAAATTATAGAAAGAAGAAGAGAAGTCTGCTACCTCACTATTCAAGTATCCAGTTTTTCTAGGGTAGGGAGTATTATTTCTTTCTTATCTATGAAGAGAACTTACGTTATTCCATTCTTTACTATTACATTGGAATAACGATAATATCTGTGAGCTACCCTATACTTGGTGAAATTCTTCTATTGTTCCATTCTTTATCATTACATTGGAACATCACATGCATGCGTTCTACCTTGGGACCGCTTAAAATCTTTATTATTACATTGGAATATCATTGGGTTTGTAATATTCATGAACGCAATCAAATTGCAAAAATAAGTTTAAAGCGATGTAAAAATCGAGTTTAAAATTTTACAAACCATATACCCGGATCACCCTTTATGCACAATTATTAATTAAACGAAAAATTGAAGAACAAGAATCATACCCTTGAAGATCCGAGCTTCCTCAGGTACAAGTTCACCTCCAATTCTTTTCTCGTTCAACTTGAATCCACCGGGTTTGGTTCCTTCCTTTGATCGACGTTAGCCACCCAAGTGTTTGGCCTCTAGAGGTGATCCACCAAGGAAGAAAAAGGATTCAAGAAGATGGGTGGTTGGCTAAACCCTAGTTTTTCTATCTCTATAGAAAAGGAGCGTACTCTCCAACCATTGGAAATATAACGTAGTCTTAATATCTGATATAAGACTCCTCTTATAAAGATATAAAGTAACCATATTAAAATAAGGTATTATTTAATTAAACCCTTTTAATTAAAGGGCCCCTAATCTTATTAGAGATAATTAATTAAACTCCTTTAATTAATTTTCCTTCCTAATCCAATTAGGAATAAATGAGAGTACTTATATTAAATTAATTCCTAAACTCTTTTAGAAATTAAAATAATAATAATAATTGTAATAATATTAATAAGACTCTCTTATTAATTTATATTTAATATTTCTAAAATATTAAATAATAAATATTAAGCTATTTAATTTATTTTATCACCATAGATTAAATTAAATATACATAACATATTATTACGATTATGCCATTAACTTCTTAAATAATTATTCTTCCTTTTATGGTGTGACCCTTTAGGTTCTCCATATTAAACCGGTTGTGAATAAATCAATTAGAACAATTCTAATCTTATTTAAATAAATAAATTAAACAATTAATTTATTTAAATAAATAATATTTATTCTACAATAGGGATAAGCCTCCCTAGCGTTCAACGACTTTCCAGATAATATAGATTTCAACATTAATCATAAAAGAACCTTTGAGTAAATAGTTACCGTACAATTTCAATCCTTCACCATACAATGTCCCAATTAAATATAAGACATGGATTTACTGTCAAGTCTTATTTTATTTAATTATATGTATTTCGACTCTTAAATGCACAACTCCAAATAATGCAAATTAGAAACTCCTTTCTAATTTCATTCTGCCTTGGCCAAGGACTACTGGGTTGTCATTTATCGAATCACATAGGACATTTCTCTTCTTTTAATAGAAGTGGTAGATTCTTTATTGATCATACATTATCTCCATCTAAAACTTATTATACCCAAGCATACCCTTTGATATACCCTAAAGGTCTTAAGGAATAAGTCAAAGTATAACTCATCATACACAAGATACTATGATGATCTCAAGTCCAAGGATCACTTGTACTACTATCACTACTGAGAATTCCTATTGACAAAGCAAGTAAAACTCCATTAGGTATTCCTTAGCGAGCCACGTTCAAATTGAACTTATTCTCTAATAAGCACCTACATACTTGCTTTAGTGTCTCCACACAAATGATCATAAGATCAATCATCCTCATCCAATGAAAGCAATAACGTATGTACCAATCTATCCGGATTCACTAATCCCCAATTTAGTAATCCAATGATTGGGAACTATTTTAGTTTTAAGCTTTCTAAGAATTTAGATCTCATTAGAATGATCATCATCATTATTCTAAAAGCATTGCTTAAAACTATAGGTTTATCACATATTATAAAACAGCATCATGTAGATAATTAAAAGCCTTTAATAAATTAATACTTTTTATTAATAAATGAATAAGATTGTTACAAAGTATATGCTTTATCATCAAACATGATTGCCTTGTGTGCATACTACTTTCAATCTCCCACTTGCACTAAAGCCAATCGTCATGGTATCTCATACTCTTCTTCTCTAAGTGACGATTATCCTGCTGTTGGATAAGCTTTATTTAATGGATATGTAATGTTGTTCATGAGAGTCCACTGTCTCTATAGTGATTTCCCATCTTTCAATGATTCTAATAATCAAATGAAAGTGCCACAACACATGTATAGATCCAAGATGAGACTTAGGAACTATTCCTAGTTCTGTAATGAACTTTTAATCCAAACAATCAACTTGCAACTTCATTTATAGCTATATACTTTGTCTTTATCACTAAACCAGCAACTCTTTGCTGTTTGGAACCTTTCCAATTCACTGCACCACTGTTCAAGATAACGCTTTACCTTAAAGTGGATTTTTCTATCATCTTGGTCTGTTTGAAAAACTTGAGTCTGTTAAGCCCTCTAGTTTTAATTTAGACCCACCATGAATATGATCACATCCTTAGTGCCGGTTAAGCACTTTAAGATGTTTTTCACTGACTCATAGTGAACTTCTCCATAATATGACTGATCAACATCAGGTCTCGTATATTTCATTGCATACATGATTGTCACTCATTCGATCTCTCTTTTCAGGAGTCCGTGGGGACTATTAAGAGAGATACACTCCATAGCTCATCGACATTAGACATCTCTTGGAGTTTGCCATGCTAAACGACTTTAGCATCAAATGAATATACGTTCCTTGGGTTAAGTCGAGCATCCTCTTATATCTATCTATATAGATTTTATCCCCAATTAAGATACTCTTCCCAAACCATTCATGGAGGAATGTTTGACAACTTTATCATTTATCGATTGTAGCATTAGTATGTCATTCCTTATCCGTAGTATATCAACATATAATATTAGGAATGTCACGGCGCTCCCCACGTTCCCCTTTGTACACACTAGAACTCTTACCTCATCGTATGTAATCTGGATCATCATCTTCTATGATGTGTTCCTCATCATCATCATCTATGATGAATCCATACCACCTAGGTATCTTGATACTATTCCGATTTACGATTTATTTGTGGTACAATAAGTCTATCTATAGGTTCCTCTTATTTGACTTATAGTGTTTTGTGGTTCTTGAACTCTTCAAGATCTATTATCCTCCCACTTGCCCTTCAATAATAAACACCTTTATCTTAGAAGGCGCGTGTGTTAACAAACAAATGCCTTTTGCTAAGTAGGATTATAGAACATATAACCTAAACTTACTTTAAGATGTCCCACAAATTGTACTTGTCAAATCTTGTCCCAAGCTTATCCTTTGAAACATTTTCACATAAGTTGGACAACCCCTTAACTTAACATACTTAAGATTAGGAATCCTCCCTGTCCATAACTTTTATGGAGTCTTGAAATTTGGATTTTGAGGTTACCTTTAAAGTAGATATCTGACCATTTCTAGGACATGACCCTAGAAGAATACTGGAAAATGTCGGTAAAATCATTATGGACCGCACCATGTCCAACAAGGTACGATTTTTCCTTTCAGATACATCAATCAATTATTACGTATCAGGATGTGTCCATTATGAGAAAACCGTTTGAGATGATCTAGAAACTTATTGCACAAGTATTTATTCCTTGATCTAATCAAAGAATCTTAATACTTTGTCAATTTGTTTCACTTCTGAATTCTTTGAACCTTTCAAATAATTCACACTTGTATTTCATCAAATACATTCATTCAACTCTTTGAATGATCATCTCCTTTTCTTATATTAGTTTGTTCAATTTACATAATAATTTTTCACGTAAGTCAAGTATATAAAATCCATTAAGTAATCTTTCAGTTCTATACGAAACATTATTATTATAAATAGAACAACAATTGTTCTTAATTATAATACCAAAAATTTTATTGTCCAACAATAAAATGGAAATAATGTTTC
Organism: Panax quinquefolius; assembly: GCA_020205615.1. NCBI lineage: Eukaryota > Viridiplantae > Streptophyta > Magnoliopsida > Apiales > Araliaceae > Panax > Panax quinquefolius. Next base: position 241,302 of record JAINUW010000583.1, read on the forward strand.
TAACAAGAATTGGAATACAATAACAACTTATTGACTTAATAGATTTGCTCGTAGGAAAGTGCTAAACTATAAGTTTCTATAGCTAATCAAGAACCTTTGCTTCATTTTCCACACATAGGATTACTTATCTTTGTTTAACTTTCTACTTACATTTGGTCCTTCATAAATCTATATTTATGATAACCAAAGTCTCATATCCAATACCCAAGTAGAACCTTGACTTAAAGAAAAATTTATTTAAATCATGAACAAAATTGTATTTATAATTGAAACTTCACTAAGCTTCTTTGGTTAGCCTCTGCAAGAGGCTTCTCGCAGTTTCCTTCCAGTGTCCAGGCTTATTGCAGTGGAAGCAAACTCCTTTGTTATCCAAATCAGTTTTGTTCTTATTATCCTTTATTTTGCCTTTCTATTTACCTTCTTTGAATCTTTCTTCTTTTCAGAAGATCCTTTGGCCCCTACCAAGAAGACTTGGTCTTTCTTGGTTGGAAAGTGACTCTCAAATTTTTTTCAACATGTTAAGCAAATCGGTGAGGCGATATCTAGCTTGTTCATATGAAAAATTCACAACAATTGTGAAAGGAGTCCGGGAGTGAGGGCAAGATCAAATCTTGGCTCAACTCTCCATCCATTACAAAATCTGTTGTCCTAATTGATCAATCAAATTGATTATGTTAAGAAATTTTTATGCATATTTATAGTGCCATTGGCCATTCTAGATCGGAAGAGCTCCTTAGATATCTCGATATCTATCGGCCCTACTTTCCTCACCATCAACTACTTGATGTGCAAGAATATAGTAGGAGCATCCATAGTTTTTCATCGACGTTGAAGCTCGTTACTCATGGATGCGAGCATGATGCATTGAGCCAATGTGCATCATCTTGCCACTTTCTAAAAGTAGCAATCTCTTCCTCAGAGGCATTATGCGCAACCATTGCGAGGATAGGCGTATTAAGGACATAAGATAGCTTTTTCAACTATGAGAACTATTCTCAAATTCCTTAACCAATCCATTTAATTGATCAGTTAATTTAGCATCTAATATGCTTCGCAGATGATAGTAATTTTGACATTGTAAAATTTCAGTAAATGAATTTGTATTTAACAACATTTTAACATACATTCTTTCATTAATTACCAAAATAAATTAGGTCTTGTTTTAAATTGGTATCTCCCACTATTTTCTTCAAACTATATTTACCTCACTTATATAGTTCGTCAAAATCTAATTAAAGATTTGCTAGTGAGAATAAGGATCCCATTTCAAATGTATATAGCCTTGTGGTGACACAACAAACTATATATAAATAAATAGGTAGACAACTTTTGTCAATTACATCAACTATGCAACTCCTTTTCTTTTGCCTCTTAGATTATTTTGATCAGTGGTGGCACATCCGAATCAAAATTATCCAAGTTAAGTCCGACCTAGCACTCCATATATTCAAAAAAGAAAATATCATCCTTGTGGTGACACAACAAAACAATATTGTTCAATTTTCTTTATAAGCATCAAATGTGAGAAATTAACATCTTAAATACTTAATACTTGCCTTGTGGTGACACAACAAACTCATATTAAATATTTAATACTCTATTAATTTTATTATGCTAGAAAAGCGACGTTCGATATTCCAAATATCTTTGAACGCTTAGGACTTAATATAAAAATTGAGGGGTTTGTTATTAATATGTCTCATCATCTTTTTAGGCACACACACACACACACACATATATATATATATATATATATATATATATATATATATATATATATATAATGCACGTTATATTAATGAACATGCGAAGCATGTTTGCATAATATATAATATATATAGTATAAGCTTGCACATATAGAATACTATATTCTACTCAAATTGATTATGGACTTTTATTCTAGTTTGGTTCACTAGTGCCACCAAGTGAACCAAAAGGTCAAACCCTAGGGGTGCAAGAAATAATATTTAAATATAACTATTACATTTAAACCCTAGGGCTTCATTACAAAGCGAGTCTTCAAGCGCTCCTTGCTCCTTGATCTCCAATTTTTCAAAATTAATTCTAACTATTCCTATTACAAAACTATTTAAAATAAATAGAAACCTTGATCGCGATCGAGGGAAGTACATAGGAGGAGATAGAATTTACATTAAGAAAAAAATTAGAGAAGGCGAGTCTGTACATGAACCCCATTTAATAAAACCCATACATTCATGCATCCAACTAAAATAAAATCTAATCACATTAATTGATAGTCCATAATCAATCCCATTTATTATCATACACATCATCATATGCATCAATAAATAACATTCATCTTATGAATAATAAACATTTAATATATATATTGATATCATTTAATGGGCAAATTTAGTTAGTATAAAATCTAATTTTGAATTAAAATAAACTCCTTTATTTTAATCCAAATTTAAATCAAAATAAAACTATTTTAATTTAATTTATCCAATTTTGAATAAAATAAACTATTTTATTTTAATCAAAATCTTTAATCAAAATAAACTCCTTTATTTTAATTAATTATGGAATCCAATTCCATGTATAAAAAAACTTTTTTTATTAAAGGAAACACTGATTCTCTTTCTTATTCACAAATAAACTCCTTTATTTTGAATAATATGAAATCTTATTTCATATCTAAATAAACTCCTTTATTTAAGGAAACAAGGATTCACTTTCTATTCACAAATAAACTCCTTTATTTTGAATAATATGAAATCTTATTTCATATCTAAATAAACTCCTTTATTTAAGGAAACATGGATTCACTTTCCTATTCACAAATAAACTCCTTTATTTTAGGAAACATGGAATCCAATTTCAACTCCAATTAGTTATCATGGAATCCAATTCCAACTCTAATTAGTTAGCATGAAATTCTAATTTTAAAATTAAAATAAATCTTTTATTTTAATATTAAAATAAACTTTTATTTTAAAATTAAAATAAACATTTTATTTTAATTATAAAATAATTAAGAATAATATATATATATATATATATATATATATAACTATATATATATATATATATAATATAATAACTAATATATATATATATATATATATATATATATATATATATATAAAAACCGTGCATCCTTTTATTATGTATAACCTGTAACCTTTTTTTCAAAAATAATCACTTAGTAAGTTTTATTTTATTTTTATTTTTATTTTTTTTGTTTGCAGGATCCGTGAAGCATAAAGCATTTTTTTTTTTGAGGTTCACTTTACATGATGTAAATTACATCACGTCAATTAAGAGATATCACGGAATGGTCCTTGAGATGTGGGCGTGACTCACGAATGAAAACAAAACAAAAATAAAAATAAAACTTGTTTTCCGAAAAACCTTTTTTTCGACAATTTTTTTATTTTTTTTTAAATAAATTTTATACAATAAAATTATGCCCAATTAAATTGTTCTAAACACATATCAATACACATATCAAATTAAAACAATTAATAATTCGCATAAAAGTTTGGCTCTGATGCCACATATTCATGAACGCAATCAAATTGCAAAAATAAGCGGAAACGTGTAAAAATCAGAGTTTAAAATTTTACAAACCATATACCCGGATCACCCTTTATGCACAATTATTAATTAAACGAAAAATTGAAGAACAAGAATCATACCCTTGAAGATCCGATCTTCCTCAGGTACAAGTTCACCTCCAATTCTTTTCTCGTTCAACTTGAATCCACCGGGTTTGGTTCCTTCCTTTGATCAACGTTAGCCACCCAAGTGTTTGGCCTCTAGAGGTGATCCACCAAGGAAGAAAAAGGATTCAAGAAGATGGGTGGTTGGCTAAACCCTAGTTTTTCTATCTCTATAGAAAAGGAGCGTACTCTCCAACCATTGGAAATATAACGTAGTCTTAATATCTGATATAAGACTCCTCTTATAAAGATATCAAGTAACCCTATTAAAATAAGGTATTATTTAATTAAACCCTTTTAATTAAAGGGCTCCCTAATCTTATTAGGGATAATTAATTAAACTCCTTTAATTAATTTTCCTTCCTAATCCAATTAGGAATAAATGAGAGTACTTATATTAAATTAATTCCTAAACTCTTTTAGAAATTAAAATAATAATAATAATTGTAATAATATTAATTTATTTTTAATATTTCTAAAATATTAAATAATAAATATTAAGCTATTTAATTTATTCTATCACCATAGATTAAATTAAATATACATAACATATTATTACGATTATGCCATTAACTTCTTAAATAATTATTCTTCCTTTTATGGTGTGACCCTTTAGGTTCTCCATATTAAATCGGTTGTGAATAAATCAATTAGAACAATTCTAATCTTATTTAAATAAATAAATTAAACAATTAATTTATTTAAATAAATAATATTTATTTATTCTACAATAAGGATAAGCCTCCTAGCGTTCAACGACTTTCTAGATAATATAGATTTCAACATTAATCATAAAAGAACCTTTGAGTAAATAGTTACCGCAGATAATTCAATCCTTCCACCATACAATGTCCCAATTAAATATAAGACATGGATTTCTTGTCAAGTCTTATTTTATTTAATTATATGTATTTCGACTCTTAAATGCACAACTCAAATAATGCAAATTAGAAACTCCTTTCTAATTTCATTCGCTTATGCCAAGGACTCTTGGGTTGTCATTTATCGAATCACATAGGACATTTCTCTTCTTTTAATAAGTGGTAGATTCTTTATTGATCATACATTATCTCCATATACAACTTATTATACCCAAGCATACCCTTTGATATACCCTAAGGGTCTTAAGGAATAAGTCAAAGTATAACTCATCATACACAAGATACTATGATGATCTCAAGTCCAAGGATCACTTGTACTACTATCACTACAGAAATTCTATTGACGAGCAAGTAAAACTCCATTAGGTATTCCTTAGCGAGCCAACGTTCGATGAACTTATTCTCTAATAAGCACCTACATACTTGCTTTAGTGTCTCCACACAAATGATCATGAGATCAATCATCCTCATCCAATGAGCAAGCAACGTATGTACCAATCTATCCGGATTCACTAATCCCCAATTTAGTAATCCAATGATTGGGAACTATTTTAGTTTTAAGCTTTCTAAGAATTTAGATCTCATTAGAATGATCATCGTCATTATTCTAAAAGTATTGCTTAAAACTATAGGTTTATCACATATTATAAAACAACATCATATAGATAATTAAAAGCCTTTAATAAATTAATACTTTTATTAATAAATGAATAAGATTGTTACAAAGTATATGTTTTATCATCAAACATGATTGGCTTGTGTGCATACTACTTTCAATATATCTCAGCATGCTTTTTTACGGACTCGATTCGCCTTTATTATTACATTGGAATATCACATGCTCGTTGCGTTCGTTCTGGGACTGATTAAAATCTTTATTATTACATTTGGAATATCACATGCATGCGTTTTCACGGATCGATTCCATTATTTATTATTCATTGGAATAATAACTTTTGTCTATGCGATCTATCGCATGCACGGTGATTTATTTTGTTATTCCATTCCTTATTATACTCGGTTGGTTTAGTTTTGACTTCTATACTTCATGAAATTAGTGGAATATCCTTGATATTTGCGCTTCATCCAAAGATCTTTTCATGGAAATATTCTTCTGAGCATTCTTGAATTTTACTCTACAAAGCAGTATCATGTTGACAATTTGGACGTTATTAGTTCCTGGATAAAATATTTCTTGAACTTGTTTTATTGAATTCTTATACCATTGTCATCATCCTCATGTTTATATTTTGTTGAAAGTCATCTGTGGCCTATAGTGCATAGATGGACTTGGTATGATTATGACCAGGGATTATTCGGTGTAATCATGACCGTAATGTTACAAATGATGTGGTAAAAGTCCTCATTGGCCCGTAGTGCATTGATGGGCAGTTTTTGGCATGATCATGACCATTATTGAATACACAAATAATCTTGGCCCGTAGTGCATGGATAATTGTGGTCGTGATACTAAAGAATATCCTTGGTTGTAGTGCAGGGGTGATTCGATGATGTGGATTATTTATTAAGCTGAGTCCCAACGATAAAAGTGATTAAAAACCTTTTAAATCATAAAAGATAGTAGATTTTATTCTCTACTTGACTCTTTTAATGGATTGTTTGTTCCGCTGCAGTTAAACTTGATGGTTGTTATATTGTATCAGTTTAACACTGTTGATGGCTAACGATAATATATTCTGCATTATCTTAGACATAATATTTCCTACTGGGCTAGTTGTGCTCACCCTTTTACTTTTATTGTTCTCTTCAGGAAATGAGAACGTAGCAGTGACTAGTCGGGGAACGGAGTGACGGACCAGATGATAGCATCAGTAGTCCTCACTATTCAGGTAAATAGTGGAAAATAAATGTAATAATATTGAATTTGAGTTTGAATATTGTCTAGACAACAATATTTGTATTAAAACTCACAGCTTATGTTTTGTCGTACTTTACACGACAGTTGTATAATTAAGTTGTATTTGAATTCTGTACCATGTATCTGACGACTCAAGATAAGTGATGTATACCTAATTTTTGGGGCGTCACATATACTCCCATTTCCATTCTGGTATCTCCAACGGTTGCAATAATCCGCTTGGCCTTTGGTGTTCAGCTTTGAGTTATCGTACTTCCAAGGTGAATCAAATATCTTGAGTTATGGGCTTCACTCAAAATTTTCTCTTTAACTTCTGGTACTGGCGGAACCCAAATTCTCCCTTCGAATCGAAGTAACCCTTCCAAATCGAATTTGAATTTGTTTTCCTCACCTTCAGATATCTTCAGTTTTATCTTTTTGCAGTCTTCATCCTGAAGTTGTGCATTTTTCACCTTATCTACCAATGTTGAATTGTTTCCCATCTGGAACAACTTTTCATCAGATTTTGTCGAATATTTAATTTCTAACTCCATCTTAGCCATTTCCGACACTAGCTTCTCCTGAGCAGTTAACAACATTAACTTCTCTCGTCCCTTCCTACTTAAGGCATCAACAACAACATTCGCCTTTCAGGGATGATAGAAAATCTCGCAGTCGTAGTCTTTAATTAGTTCCAACCATCTTATTTGCCTCATATTCAAATCTTTTTTTGTAAAGATATACTTCAAACTTTTATGGTCATTATATATCTCACACCTCTCTCCGTAAAGATAATGTCTCCAAATCTTCAGGGCAAACACCACCGCAGCCTACTCTAAGTCATGAGTCGTATACCCCTTCTCGAAATCATTTAATTGACGTGATGCATATACGATAACTTTGTCGTTTTGCATAAGCACGCAGCCTAGTCCTTTATGCGATGCGTCACTATACACTACAAAATTCCATGTATCATCAGGCAATGACAACACAGGTGCTGAGCTCAACCTCTTCTTAAATTTGTGAAAACTTTCCTCACACTTCTCCGTCCAAACAAACTTAACTACCTTCCGGGTTAAATTCATCAACGGGGTCGCGATCTTAGAAAAGTCTTGAATAAAGCGCCTATAGTAACCTGTCAACCCTAAGAAACTCCTTATCTCTGGTGGTGTTTTCGGCTGATCCCAGTTTACTACAGCTTTAACTTTTGATGGATCTACCGAAATTCTGTCTTTATCAATAACACGCCCGAGAAACTGTACATGTTCCAACCAAAACTCACAATTTGAAAATTTTGCATACAACTTCTCTTTTCTCAATGTCTCCAATGTCACTTTTAAGTGTTCAACATGTTCTTCCTTGGTCTTAGAATACACCAGGATATCATCAATAAACACCACCATAAATTTATCTAAGAATTGTTTAAACACCATGTTCATCAAATCTATGAATGCTGTAGGTGCATTGGTTAAACCAAATGACATAACCAGAAACTCGTAATGAGCATATCGAGTTCTGAATGTCGTCTTCGGTACGTCTTCTGGCCTCACCTTTAATTGATGATAACCACTACTCAAGTCTATCTTTGAAAAATATCTCGCACCCTTCAGTTTGATCAAACAAGTCGTCGATTCTTGGTAACGGATACTTATTTTTAATTGTGACCTTATTCAACTCTCTGTAATCAATGTAGAGCCGCATCGATCCATCCTTCTTCTTAACAAATAACACTGGCGCTCCCCATGGCGATACGCTCGGCTGGATATACTTATTGTCGAACAATTCTTGCAATTTCACCATCAACTCTTTCATCTCTACCGGGGCCATTCTGTATGGTGCCTTAGATATCGGACTCGTACCTGGTACTAAATCAATCACGAATTCAATTTGTTGATCTGGCGGAAGACCCGATAAATCGTATGGAAATACGTCTGCAAAATCTCTTATGATCGGTATATCTTCTAACTTCGCACTTTTCTTCTGTGTATCAACTATGTAGGCTAAATATCCTACACATCCTTGTCTTAACAACTTTTTGGCTTGCATCACCGTCAGACAACTTGTTTGTCGAGGTGACTTGCTGCCATAGAACACAACCTTTGACGGAGTCATAAGGTTAACACACTTTCTTTGGCCATAAATTACTGCTCTGTGATTGAATAACCAATCCATTCCCATGATAACATCAAACTCCCCCAGTCTAATTGGTATAAGTCTACCCTCATCTCTTGACCCTTTATAACAACTTTATAATTCTTATATATGAACCTAAAAGGAATCACTTCCCTATTTGCAATCTCTATGCTCAAAGGATAATCTAATTCTTCCTGAGGCAAATCTAAGTTCTGAGCAAATTCATCGGATATAAATGAACAATTAGCACCGAATCAAGCAAAGACATAAGCATTAATACCATTAATTGGAATGATACGACAACGCATCCTTAGGTAAAAAACATCCCGCTGCAGTTATATTGAAAGTTCTCGCAGAGGAATTAAACAACTAAATTTGGTCGGTGATAGTCAATGCACCACTACCATTGTTGTTTCCTTTTCCTCCACTTGCACTCCCCGCTGGCTTTTTAGGGCAATCACGGGCCATGTGATCCTTCGAATCGCAGGTAAAACATGCTCCTTTCTTTGGACTAAAATAGTTCGGTGCAATGTGTCCCTCCTGACCACAGTTGAAACACACCCGCTTTCCCTTCAAACATACCCCAGTATGGTTCTTACCGCACATCGCACAAGCTTCAAACTTTTTCTCTTACTGACTTCCTTGTTGTCCTCCCGTAGTCAAATTCTTGTTCCACTTCCTCTTCTGATTGTTACCTCCAACATTACTTCCACCAGCCTTATTCTCGTTATCATTCTTCCTCTTCTTCTGTTCTTGGTTATACTTGGTCAAGGCATCGCTTCCACCTTCTGCGATGATTGCCTTTTCCAGTACAGCCGTAAATGTATTCAACTGGAACATTGAAACCTTGATATACATCCAGGGTTTTAATCCTTGTTCGAACTTTCTCGGTTTATGTTCATCAGTATTGACTTGATATGTGGCAAACCTTGCCAACTTGTTAAACTTCGCAGCATATTCTGGCATAGTCATAGTTCCTTGTTTCAGCTCCAGAAATTGCACTTCCAACTGATTTTGAGAACTCTCTGGAAAGTACATTTCAAAGAACATCTCCTTAAATATTTCCCACGCTATCACTCCTTGTCCTCCACGAACCTTATTTACTTGCCACCAGTAGCTAGCTTCGGACTTAAGCACAAACGTTGTGAATGCAGTCTTCTGATCTTCGTTAACTCTAGCACCATCAAACTACTTCTCCATTTCAATAATCCAGGTTTGGGCTTCCACTGGATTCTTAGACCCGTGAAACTCTGGCGGTCCAACCGCTTTGAATTCCTTGAAGGTCGTAACTTGAGCTTACGGATGATTCGTAAGTGCACCAGTCAACAAAGTTACCAACTGCTGAACAGGATAAGCGTTGGCCTCATTTTTATTATTAGTAGACCCCTCAGGAGTTGCTTGTCTTCTTCTAGGAGGCATTTTTTGTTAAAACATACTCTAATTAGTTCATTACTCATCTTCTTGGGTATTTGAAGTTTAACTTAAACACTCCAAGATTAACTTATTTGAAGTTTTGTCTACATTGTTTGCATCATTTGGATAGGTGTGAGAAGTTGAGCCGTAAGCTGTGAGCTCGGTCATAATCTTTCGGAGAGTGGTGTATAATACGAGAGATAATAAAGGACTTGGCATGTAGCGCTTGAATTTTGAAGAGCGGAGAGAGAAGTAGGTCGTGTCTTTGCATTGAGAGGAAAGGAAGGGAACGCCGTAAGCAAATACCAGTGCAAGAGCAATGCCCAGAAATGAGATTTTTAGTTCTCAATTATTTGGGGATGTGCAAGAAAGTAGTATGAACATATAGTTCACCGAAAATAATGTTTAAGCAAGTAAGTTAAACCTGTAGTAAAGGTTGAACAGAAAGATTAAACGAGACTAAAAGAATGTAAACGCTAGATTACGTAACCGATATCCGGGGACCGTAGTCATGATGAAACGAATGTGAGGGATTGCTATGATTGTGATTCCTTAGACGTTGAGTGATGAAGGTAATGGATAACATTTCGATGTTATGTCATGGTAATGAGAGATTAGTGTAAAGCATTTAGACGCTGTGAACGCAACGCTGTTGCGACGAACGATCGGTCTTAGCATTCAATGATTGGTATGGCTTCGACATTAAGAAATTATAATGAACAATGGGTTAATGGGCTAGTTAACGATCAAAAGCGATTGAAACCTTAAGTAAAGGTTGAATGAGAAAATGAAAGACGAGCAACGTGAACGTTGAATACGTAAATGATCCTTGTGAATCGTATTCGCGTTGGACGGATGTTCTAAGTATACCCTAGTTGTATAACGTAAAAGAAGTCGAGTTAATGTTTATAACTTAGATGACGCTCCGAGTCGAATTAATCGGACGTTGTAAGATAAGAATAAGGTAACGTAAAATGCTTAACGCTATAAAATGCGTAGAATGAATATGGAATAATTGTTCTAAGTATACAGAAGACTGTATGACTTAGACGATGATGAATGAATCCTGAGGTATGGCAATTAGTTGCCAGAAAGCCATAAGGAATATGAATTTGACATAACGAACATTATAGTTTAATAGTTCGGACAAGTTAAGATAAGTTAGGTTGTAGTACAATTGTAACCTTTGATGGTTGACATATGGGAGCTGGGCTAAACAATTCCTTCAGAGAGCGAAGGTATATACAAAACTGGCAATCTATCTAACTCACTGTGTGGGCAGTGTAGACGAGACGGGAACTTGTTTGTTGGTTGTTTGTGGGAAACCACTCAGAGTACCATATGGACTACTAGCAGAGACGCGATGTGTGTTGAGTCCTAGAAAAGTTATAAGAAGAAGATAAGAATATAAATCATCAAAGATGATGAACGTAATGTGTAAGACATCTCCGTATATCAAGAAGTTGTTAACCGATAAGGGAAGTTGGTCTCGTAAACTTATATTGCAAGAACGCGAACCCTAAGAAGTAGAGTAAAGTAAACCAATGCATAAGTCAAGTATATGACTAATTGGTACATGTGTTATTTCCTTATGTGCTGCATAGGAATTGGAATGAGCAGCTCAGCGTAAACTATAAGTTGTAGCTATGCGTAAGGCAAGTTTCCTAACTTCATTCATATTTTAAATGAATGCTAGCTTCTAATACTTCTCAGATGTTGAACTTGAGAAGTTCTGTATATGTACAAATGTATGATATTTGTACAAGGTGGTAGAATGTATGAGGCCTTGTGCCAAAATGTGAACACTTCGGTGTTTCTATGATATGAACTGTTCTGTGATTGAACTGTTTAGTATGAGCATGTTCTGTTTTACATGAACAGTTATTGATAAGTCTGTGCTATTGATTCTAGCCAGACAGAATGTGCATAAAAGTGAATAGAGAATGAATGTATTTTAAAGTGCATGTAACTGATGTTTTAAGATGATAGGAATCAAGACTATTCCTATTATTTAAGCTGCTTCATAACCTTTGTTCGGTTATTGAGGTCTTAAAAGAATGGTTTAATCCTTAAAGTTGTTTGTTCAACTGTATGACTTGTTGGGCAATTGAATGCTCACACTTGCTTTAAATAAAAACATTTTCAGCGAACGATGTTAGAAAGAACTTAAGGATCCCGTAAAGATCAAGCTAATCGGTATCAAGACGAGATGCCAGTCATTATATGAATGAGCGTGAAGATCAAATGAAGACTTGTAATATAGAATGATAGAATTAAACTATAGAATAGTTTAATGAACGATTATATATCCTTGGTGGCGGATAAAAGTCACTTGTACAAGATATAAAGAATAATATAATTATCATTATTTGTAATGAAAGAAGTTTTATGGTTATAGATGTGACGCCTCCAAAATAGGTATACATCACCCATCTTGAGTCGCCAAATACATGGTACAAAATTCAAATACAACTTACTTATACAATAGTCATGTAAAATATGACAAAATATATGTTGTAAGTTTGAATACAAATATTGTCATCTAGAGAGTATTCAAACTCAACGGAGTCCTCATTACAATTATTATCACACTATTTCACAAAATAGTGAGGATTACTAATGCACCATCTAGGACCATCACTCCATTCCCCGACTAGTCCCAGCTACGTTCTCATTTCTTGAAGAGAAAAGTGAAAGAAAGGGTGAGCTCAACTAGCCCAGTAAGAAATATTATGACTAAGATAATGCAGAATAATTTTTCGTTAGTCTTCAACAATGTTAAACTGATAAAATATAATAAATATCAAGTTTAACTGCAGCGGAACAGGCAATCCATTAAAAGAGTCAATTAGAGAATAAAATCTACTATCTTTTATGATTTAAAAGGTTTTTCATCACTTTTATCGCTGGGACTCAGCTTAATAAATAATCCACATCATCGAATCACCCTTGCACAGCCAATGATATTCTTTAGTATCACGACCACAATTATCTATGCACTACGAGCCAAGAATATTTGTGTATTCATTAATGGTCATGATCATGCCAACAACTGTACATCAATGCACTACGGGCCAATGAGAACTTTTACCACATCATTTGTAACATTACGGTCATGATTATACCGAATAGTCCCTGGTCATAATCATACATAGTCCATCTATGCACTACAGGCCACAGATGACTTTCAACATAATATAAACATGAGGATGATGACAATGATATAAGAATTCAATAAAACAAGTTCAAGAATTAATTTATCTAGGAACTAATAACATCCAAATTGCCAACATGATACTGCTTTGTAGAGTAAAATTCAAGAATGCTCAGAAGAATATTTCCATGAAAAGATACTGGATGAAGCGCAAATATCAAGGATATTCCACTAATTTCATTGAATATATAGAAGTCAAAACTTTAACCAACTGAGCATAATAACGAATGGAATAACAAAAGAAATCACCATGTATGCGGTACTTCGCATAGACAGGTTATTCCAACAAATTAATAAGTAACGGAAACGGTCGGTGAAATTCACACTGCAGGATGTTCCAATGAGAATAATCTGAGCGGAACCGGTCCGGCGTAAAAGCGCCATGACGAGGATATTCCAGCGGAATAATAATAAAGATGGAACCGGTCCCACGTAAAACGCATGCATGTGAGGATATTCAATAGAATAATAATAAATACTGAGAATCGGTCGTAAGTAAAGCGCATGCATGACGAGGATATTCAATGAATAATAATAAAGGCGAAATAATAGAAGAATGTCACCAAGTATAGGATAGTCGCACAGATTTGGTTATTCGGTGAGAATAATAAAGAATGGAATAACAAAAGTTCTCTTCATGAATACAAAAGAAATAATACCCTTACCGTAAAAAAAACTGAATAAAAGAGTAGGGAAGTAGCATAATACTTTTCTATAGTTTCTCTAAAATTTCTCTCTCTAGAGTTTCAGTGAATTCGTAAGAAATAATGAAGGAATGAGCTTCTATTTATAGGAGAATGGAAAGGCACTGTGTAAGGATATTCACAGACGCAACAATAATTATTCGGACGAAGTTCACGGTTCCATTGTATCCATATTTTCTTCAATTTTCAAGGTGCTAACCAATGAGAAGCATGAACATATGCCACTATAATAACCTTGACCAATTAGAATGCACCCTGCCTTGACCAAGCTATCAATAATACTACATGATTAAAAAGTTTGGCCAATAATGACCAAGCTTGAAAAATCATTCCAAAACCTGCCAAAATCCACCAGGACCACCATCATCCACTCACATTTTTATACCCATATATATATATATATATATATATATATATAATCCTATGCCTGCAATATATATATATAAGAAAATTGAGATAACTTCCTCCTGACGATTTTGAAAAATGAGAAAGTGGGGGTCCAAATAATACGCCCAAATTTATAACAAATACTTTATAAAAAACATCCCTCAATATTTTTAACAACTTTTATTATCATTATTATAATTCACAATATTAATCGACCAGGTCGTTCCCAGGAAAGAGGGGGCCTTCCAATAAGGATTTCTCCCTATTGGCGCGTAATTAGGTGACCAAACCTCTCCTTGACAGAACTTCTAGACATCGTTAATATTGCAAATAATAATATTAATAACTTTGTCGTCTCAATTATTGATTTAATAATATATAAAAAAATATCGACAATAATTGAATCAAATAACGTGAGATACTATGCAACAATTACTATAGCAATAATTGAACAAAACCGAGTGACTTCTCACGTAAGCATCAATAATCAATACAGGTGTGCTCTTCTTGTAACTACGGCGTATTTAATGTACTTTAACCGTGTGTTTCAAAAGTTAACGGTAAAACTTCCGTCGTTATTTTCATAAAGTATTTTTTTCGTTTTCTCAATCCGACAATAATTCCGTTGTGGGGTCCACCAATGATTATGCTGTTGTACAAATATTCCCTGTTAAAACAAATATTCCTCGTCCAATCGAATATTATATAAGAACTTGCGTATTTTGCAAAATTTATAAATATTATCCACAACTATAACATTATATCAAATTTACTCCATAATATTCAAAAATGATATTTATAGAAAATTCATTTTTATTTATAAAAGTTGGAGTCTTACAACCTCCCCTTCTTATGAAATTTCTCCCTCAAAATTAGGGAAGTACCTAGTATGTCGAAGAAGTAAGGATACTATGATTTCATTTCAGATTCTAACTCCCAAGTTATTTCCTCAACATCGTGGTTTCTCCACAAAACTTTGACTTGAGGTATAACCTTGGAGCATAGAATATGTTCCTTCTTATCCAAGATTTGAATAAGAACCTCTTCATACGTCAAATCTTCTGCTATTTCGTCCGGTTCTAACTCAATAATGTGGTTCGAGGCCTTCCACATATTTACATAACATGTATATATGAAAAACGTTATGAACACGATACATACTTGGCGGTAAAGCGAGTCTATAGGCCACAGGTCCTACTCGATCGAGGATTAAAAATGGTCCGATGAATCGAGGATTGAGCTTTCCTCTCTTTCCAAATCTTGTAACTCCTTTCTACGGAGCAACTCATAATAACACGTGATCTCCTATATCAAATTCCACGTCTTTTCGATGAAGATCAGCATAACTCTTTTGTCGATCTTGTGAGGTTTTTATACATTGTCGGATCGTTTGAATCTTTAAAAGTGAGTCATACGTTCAACTCTGGTCCCAACAACTTTGCTTCACCCACCTCATCGTCAAAGATACTTTGGAGAGCGATACTTTCTTCCATACAACGCTTGAATGGAGCCATGCCAATACTTTCTTGATAAGCTGTTGTCAGAGGAAAACTCCACCAATGGTAAGAACTTGTCCCAACTTCCCTTGAAATCAAGGACACGAGTCTTAATAGATCTTCAAGAGTTTGAATAGTCCTCTCCAATGTCGGTCCGTGCGAGGATGATATCTTTGAGCTAAATAGTAAGTCTGCGTGCCCATAGCTTTTTGTAAACTAACCCAAAATCGTGAAGTGAATCTTGGGTCTCGATCGAAATTATGGATCTGCGGCATACCATTCAAGATTACAATCTCGTTTATGTATATATCTGAGCAAGACGTTCAAGTGTATAAGTTTCTCGTATCGATGAAATGAGCGAGACTTGGTCAATCTATCAACAATGACCCAAATCGCATCTATGCCTTGAGAAACATTAGGAAGACCGATGCTTGAAATCCATGGTAATGTGCTCCCACTTCCATTCTGGAATTTCAAGTGGTTGCAACAGACCTTTTGGTACTTGATGCTCCACTTTAACTCGTTGACAAGTTAGACACCTTGAGATAAACAGCGCTATCTCTCTCTTCATATTGCTCCACCAAAATGTATGACGAATATTGTGACGCCCCCAAAATAGGTCCATTCTATCCAACCTATTCTGAGTCGCCAAATACATGGTACAGAAAACAACTACAACTTTATTACAACAATTGTCGTGCAAAATATAACAACAGATATGCTGTGAGTTTGGATACAAATATATATATCAACTGTGACTCTTGACACCAACTTGGGTAGCATGTCACCTTGACATCTTACATAAAGGTATAGTCAAAAACTGTTTTAGAAATTAAAATCTTTGGGAAGTGCTCAAGGAAACCTTCGTACATGGGAGGCTATGCGTCTAGGTTATGATAGATATCATAAAGCCACAGAATTATCCTTGGTTGACCCAATAGACCCCAAAGAAAAACGAGAAGATTATTATCATATTCTTCTCAATGGTTAGTCTTCTCTTGACTTATCATTATCTCCACTGTCTCTAATCACGAATTATACTTCAAACAAACACCAAGATTATATAGGTAGTGCTCGTAAATATACTCAGCAAGTGGATGAGCACAACCCTGTCTTATGATGACACGAGGTTGTATGTCATTAGACATCTTGTATGATAGTGGTAAAACACCCTTCCAATGTTGGGTTCGCCTCTCCTTATATGATTCACCAAATATAACTACTAAAAGATGTATACAACACACTTGTCTATACTACTTAGGGAGAAATCCACAGCTAGAGAACACCGTTCTATTCCCTTGTTACCCCCGCTCGACCCAGCTACACTCTCATTACCTGAAAGGAATTGTGAGGCAAAAGGATGAGCACAACTAGCTCAGTAAAGAATATCATGACTAAAGATAATTAAATTATCAATAGCCTTCATAAATAATAAATCAGAGATTTAGAACATAAGGTAGATGATAAAAATTTCAACCATAGTTGCAGTGGAACGAGCAATCCATTAGAAGAGTCAAATAAATCATAAAATCTATTATCTTCTCCATGATAAAAGTCCACCACCAATGTTTTATCCCTGTAACGTCAATCAATAATTCCTTTCCACAATCACATGTATAACTCATAATCGTAATTGTAGTTTTAAATTCCTGTTCTCATCCAGGACAAAGATAATTTTCATCACCTGAAACATCAAAGATCATGGTTATACCAAATCACAGTTCATGTTCATAATCATACTAATAAATTTATCTTTGCTCCACGGGCCAAAGATATTCATCAACAAGTCATCTTTGCACTATAGGCCAAAGATATTCAAAAACAGGTCATCTTTGCATTACGTGCCAAAGATATTCATCAACAAATCATCTTTGCACTACAGGCCAAAGATATTCATCAATAATTCATCTTTGCACTACAAGGCCAAAGATATTAAAATCTCAAAGAAATACATAATTATTTCGAATTTATATAAACCATAATTATAACCATGTTGATCAATTCACCTTTGCACTTAAGCTAAAAATATTTAATTGTAAATTCAATGGTCATGATCATACCAGTCAACGATTCAACTTTGCACTACTGGCCAAAGAGAACCCATAGTCATGATCATACCAATAATCTACCCATCTTTACACTCAAGTCAAAGAGAATTTCAACACCAGGGCTATAAAAATGTTATATATGATAATTAAAACAATATATATAGTTTTAATCTCCAGAGTAATATTCATAAATCAACTATAATTTGGTTACAAAAAGAAACCAATTTTGTCGTGAATAATAACTCGTGAATAGTAACTCATGAATAGTGACCCCGACACAAAAAGGTAGAAATTCTACAATAAAATCCATACCAATATTTCAGTATAATGATATTGAAATAATAATATTTCTTAAACTTATAAACAATTTATTTTAATTGTTTACACTTTACTAAAATAATGCATTTAATCATTATAAAATGCCAAACTCATAAGATTTTATCACCAATAACCAAAACCCTCATCAAAAATCTGCATATACCACATATATGATTCTCAAGCCATAAAATCATATTTTCCAATTTTCTTCTTTCACATAACATATTTAACTCATTTATTCATAACTAGTCCATTTTAATGAAAAATACCAAATCAGTTCTAAAAATATTTCTTTTCTGGAATTTAGCAGAATATAGTCCTATATTGAACATATATTTTTCTTAGAATTTTTAAAATTCATTTACAATTTTTCATATGGCTAAAACCGCTAAATATTTAGACATTTATCATAAATTGTACTTTTATCCAAAATTCCGAAATTCACAGAGTACACTGATATTATATAGATGTACTCCCAATAAAATTTTCAACAATTTTGGAGTTAACCATAAGGAGTTATAAGGCATTACTTTTGAAATAGTCTTTTCTCATAAAATTCATAACTCTTAATCTATACTTTCAAAAATCACCATTTTTGGACACAATCAATAAAACTCATCAACATATCATTTTAAATTTTTCCAGAATTTTTTGAAGGTCAGAAGAAGTACGAACTGAAAAACATAATAACCCTTAAAATCCCCTACTATCCCTTACTATCCCTTACCTCAAAAAGCGCAAAGACTTACATTTGGATATCGGATATATGATGAAGGAAACTTGCAGACGAATGAAGAATAGCAACTCACCAAGTATCTAAATACTCATAAAATACACTCGATAATCTAGAGAGAGAAAGAGAGAAAACTTGTTTCTGGTGTGATTTTCAATTCTAACTTAGCCCTCTATTTATAGAAAACTTTTAGCAGACTAGACCTGTAACCTGATGGCTTTACCTGCTACTATTCCCACCCACCACATTTGAAATAAAATTCAGCACATTTCTTCACCAACCACAAGTGGGGCCCACTCAATTCTAGAATTTTCCACCAAAATGCTAAATTCGGATACTTCAACAATTTCTGAACCATTCACCTCCTAAAATTTATAACAAATTATACGCTCATTTTTAACGATTCAAAATTTGTAGACATATACTCAACTTATATATGTATAACATATCCAAAAATTACAACGATCCAACGGTCGAATTAAATATTATAACTCACAAATAAAGCTGTAATAACACCGATTTGATCTTTTAATATCTCCAATCCTACAAAATACTTATAAAACACCTCAATATTAACTCCTTCATTTATAACCACATAAATAAACCCATCATTTATATCCATATCAAATAAATATTTCCTTATCATATAAATCAATAATTAATTATTCACAAATAATATTACGGAATCACAATTATGATAATCAATCGGTAGTTCTCGGAAAGAGGGCTTTCAATAAGAATTTCTCCTTACTGGCCAATGATTAGGTGACCAAAACCTCTCCTTGATGAACTTTCTAGACATTACCAATAATGCTATCTAATAATATTATTCAAATAATATGAATTATTGATCGATAATGAGAAATATTATGCGGTGATAATTATTGAGCAGCGATAATATAAAATATCAATGCAAACAATTATTGAATCAATAAAATAAAATATTGAGCGATAATTATGTAACAATTATTGAGTAGTGCCTTCTTATGTAAGGATCAATAATTCAACAATCTTTGCATACAATACAGTGCTCTTCTTGCAACCATGCGTATTCTTGTATTTTAACCTTAGGGTATTCCAGCAGTGTTAGCAGTAACAATTACGCCATTATTCAATTTTGTGCGTTTTTTCTTCGAAAGCGGTTATTCGTTATGGGGCCCACAAATAGTTGCGCCGTCATACGAATATTCCCCGACAGAAAGAATATTCCACGACCAAACGAATATTCCCCGACAACAATGAATATTTTATAACCACTTGCGTATTTTGAAAAAAATCATATATCACCCTTAACTTTAACCTTTCATCAATTTAACCATTTACTGAATAGTAATTATAAGAAAAAATTGAATACTTTTATTTCATAAAATTCGGGGTCTTACAATCTCCCATCCTTATGAAATTTCGTCCCCAAAATTTACGTACCTGGTATTTCAAAGAGTTGAGAATACCTTGCTTTCATTTCTGATTCCATCTTCCCTGTCATCATGATTTCTCCATTGCTCATCTCCCGTATTTGGATATCATTCTACAATCTGACTTCAAAACAAGGGTTAATTGAACAAATTAACATATCACATAATATCCTGATATTATGACTGACCAACAATTAAGCTTAGGTAGGACACACTAATGAAGGATTTACACATCTCTCCCCTCTTAGTTCTATTCCCCGATCTCTGCCAGAGATCATATCCCTAAGCTCTGATACCAAATGTAACAAATGTCCCATCAGTGGATAACACCTCACATTGGTACCTATCAGTTTGCCACCGCAGAACGTCGTCCCCTACGGAGAGTCTGGCTTCGGTGCATCCCCCATCAACAAGAAGTCACCAGCAAGAGGCTCGGGGCTCTTTACTTATAGCTCTGATATCAACTGTGATGCTCGCAAAATAGGTCCATTCCATCCAACCTATTCTGAGTCGCCAAATACATGGTACAGAAAACAACTACAACTTTATTACAACAATTGTCGTGCAAAATATAACAAAACATATGCTGTGAGTTTGGATACAAATATATATATCAACTGTGACTCTTGACACCAACTTGGGTAGCACGTCACCATGACATCTTACATAAAGGTATAGTCAAAAACTGTTTTAGAAATTAAAATCTTTGGGAAGTGCTCAAGGAAACCTTCGTACATGGGAGGCTATGCATCTAGGTTATAATAGATATCATAAGGCCAAAGAATTATCCTTGGTTGACCCAATAGACCCCAAAAAAAAAACGCGAAGATTACTATCATATTCTTCCCAATGGTGAGTCTTCTCATGACTTGTCATTATCTCCACTGTCTCTAATTGAGAATTATACTTCAAACAAACAATAAGATTATATAGGTAGTGCTCGTAAATATACTCAGCAAGTGGATGAGCACAACCCTGTCTTATGATGTCACGAGTTTGTATGTCATTAGACATCTTGTCTGATAGTGGAAAAACACAATTCCAACGTTGGGTTCGCCTCTCCCTATATGATTCACCAAATATAACTACTAAAAGAGGTATACAACACACTTGTCTATACTGTTTAGGGAGAACTCCACAGCTAGAGACCACCGTTCTATTCCCTTGTTACCCCCGCTCAACCCAGCTACACTCTTAATACCTGAAAGGAATTATGGAGCAAAAGGGTGAGCACAACTTGCTCAGTAAAGAATATCATGACTAAAGATAATTAAATTATCAATAGCCTTCATCAATAATAAATCAGAGATTTAGAACATATGGTAGATGATAAAAATTTCAACCATAGTTAAAATGAACGAGCAATCCATTAGAAGAGTCAAATAAACCATAAAATCTATTATCTTCTCCATGATAAAAGTCCACCAACAATGTTTTATCCCTCTAACGTCAATCAATAATTCCTTTCCACAGTCACATGTATAACTCATAATCGTAATTGTAGTTCTAAATTCTTGTTCTCATCCAGGACAAAGATAATTTTCATCACCTGAAATATCAAAGATCATGGTTATACCAAATCACAGTTCATGTTCATAATCATACTAATAAATTTATCTTTGCACTACGGGCCAAAGATATTCATCAACAAGTCATCTTTGCACTACAGGCCAAAGATATTCAAAAACAGGTCATCTTTGCATTACGAGCCAAAGATATTCATCAACAAATCATCTTTACACTACAGGCCAAAGATATTCATCAATAATTCATCTTTGCACTACAGGCCAAATATATTAATATCTAAAAAAAATACATAATTATATCAGAATTTATATAAACCATAATTATAACCATGTTGATCAATTCACCTTTGCATTTAAGCTAAAAATATTCAATTGTAAATTCAATGGTCATGATCATACCAGTTAACGATTCAACTTTGCACTACTGGCCAAAGAGAACCCATAATCATGATCATACCAATAATCTACCCATCTTTACACTCAAGTCAAAGAAAATTTCAACACCAGGGCTATAAAAATGTTATATATGATAATAAAAATAATATATATAATTTTAATCTCCAAAGTAATATTCATAAATCAACTATAATTTGGTTTGAAAAAGAAACCAATTTTTGTCGTGAATAATAACTCGTGAATAGTAACTCATGAATAATAACTAATGAATAGTAACCCCAACACAAAAAGGTAGAAATTCCACAATAAAATCCATACCAATATTTCGGTATAATGATATTGAAATAATAACATTTCTTAAACCTATAAACAATTTATTTTAATTGTTTACACTTTACTAAAATATTGCATTTAATCATTCTAAAATTCCAAACTCATAAGATTTCATCACCAATAACCAAAACACTCATCAAAAATCTGCATATACCACATATATGATTCTCAAGCCATAAAATAATATCTTCCAATTTTCTTCCATCATATAACATATTTATCTCATTTATTCATAACTAGTCCATTTTCATGAAAAATATCAAATCGAGTTCAAAAATATTTCTTTTCCGGGATTTAGCATAATATAGTCCCATATTGAACATATATTTTTCTTAGAATTTTTAAAATTCATTTACTATTTTTCATATGGCTAAAACTTGGCGAATATTTAGACATTTATCATAAATTGTACTTTTATCCAAAACTCAGAAATTCACAGTACAATCGATATTATATAGATGTACTCCCAATAAAAATTTCATCAATTTTGGAGTTAAGCATAAGGAGTTATAAGGCGTTACTTTTGAAATAGTCTTTTCTTATAAAATTCATAACTCTTAATCTATACATCCAAAAATAACCATTTTTGGACACAAATATTTCAAATATCATTTCAAATATTTCCAGAATTTTCTGAAGGTCAGAAAAAGTACGAACTTAAAAACATAATAACCCTTAAAATCCCTTACTATCCCTTACTATCCCCTACCTCAAAAGAGCAGCACTTCTGACTGGATATCGGATATGACGCTGAAGGAAACTTACACTGAAGAATAACAACTCACCAAGTATCTAAATACTCAAAAAATACACTCGATAATCTAGAGAGAGAAAGAGAGAAAACTTGTTTCTGGTGTGATTTTCAATTCTAACTTAGCTCTCTATTTATAGAAAACTTTTAGCAGACTTGACCTGCAACTTGATGGCTTTACCTGCTACTATTCTCACCCACCACATTTGAAATAAAAATCAGCACATTTCTTCACCAACCACAAGTGGGGCCCACTCAATTCTAGAATTTTCCACCAAAATGCTAAATTCGGATACTTCAACAATTTCTGAACCATTCACCTCTTAAAATTCATAACAAATTATACGCTTATTTTTAACGGTTCAAAATTTGTGGACATATACTCAACTTATATATGTATAACATATCCAAAAATTACAACGATCCAACGGTCGGATTAAATATTATAACTCACACAATAAAGCTATAATAACACCGATTTGATCTTTTAATACCTCCAATCCGACAAAATACTTATAAAACACCTCAATATGAACTCCTTCATTTATAACCACATAAATAAAACCATCATTTATATCCACATCAAATAAATATTTCCTTATCATATAAATCAATAATTAATTATTCACAAATAATATTACAGAATCACAATTATGACAATCAGGCCGTTCCCAGGAAAGAGGGGGCTTTCCAATAAGAATTTCTCCTTACTGGCGCACAATTAGGTGACCAAACCTCTCCTTGATAGAACTTTCTAGACATTTCCAATAATGCTATCTAATAATATTATTCAAATAATATGAATTATTGATCTGATAATGAGAAATATTGTGCAGTGATAATTATTGAGCAACAATAATATAAAATATCAACGTAACAATTATTGAATCAATAAAATAAAATATTGAATAGTAATTACTGTAATAATTATTGAGTAGTGCCTTCTTACGTAAGGATCAATAATTCAACAATACTGTGCAATACCGTGTGCTACTGTGCAACCATGCGTATTACGGTATTTTAACCATCGGGTATTCCAACAGTGTTAACTGTAACAACTACGCCGTTATTCAAATTTGTCGTTTTCTTCTTCTGACAGTTATCCATTATGGGGCCCACAAATAGCTGCGCCGTCATACGAATATTCCCCGACAGAAAGAATATTCCACGACCAAACGAATATTCCCCGACAACAATGAATATTTTATAACCACTTGCGTATTTTGAAAAAAATCATATATCACCCTTAACTTTAACCTTTTATCAATTTAACCATTTACTGAATAGTAATTATAAGAAAAAATTGAATACTTTTATTTCATAAAATTCGGGGTCTTACAATCTCCCATCCTTATGAAATTTCGTCCCCGAAAATTACGTACCTGGTATTTCAAAGAGTTGAGAATACCTTGCTTTCATTTGATTCCATCTTCCCCCATCATCATGATTTCTCCATTGCTCATCTCCTGTATTTCAGATATCATTCTACAATACAGCTTCAAAACAAGGGTTAATTGAACAAATTAATATATCACATAATATCCTGATATTATGACTGACCAACAATTAAGTTTAGGTAGGACACACTAGCGAAGGATTTACTCATCTCTTCCCTCCTAGTTCTATTCCCCAATCTCTGCCAAAGATCATATCCCTAAGCTCTGATACCAAATGTAACAAAAGTCCCATCAGTGGACAACACCTCACATTGGTACCTATTAGTTTGCCACCGCAGAACGGCGTCCCCTACGGAGAGTCTGGCTTCGGTGCATCCCCCATCAACAGGAAGTCACCAGCGAGAGGCTCGGGGCTCTTTACTTATAGCTCTGATACCAACTGTGATGCCCCCAAAATAGGTCCATTCCATCCAACCTATTCTGAGTCGCCAAATACATGGTACAGAAAAAAACTACAACTTTATTACAACAATTGTCGTGCAAAATATAACAAAACATATGCTGTAAGTTTGGATACAAATATATATATCAACTGTGACTCTTGACACCAACATGGGTAGCACGTCAACATGACATCTTACATAAAGGTATAGTCAAAAACTGTTTTAGAAATTAAAATCTTTGGGAAGTGCTCAAGGAAACCTTCGTACATGGGAGGCTATGCGTCTAGGTTATGATAGATATCATAAGGCCACAGAATTATCCTTGGTTGACCCAATAGACCCCAAAGAAAAACTAGAAAGATTACTATCATATTCTTCCCAATGGTGAGTTTTCTCTTGACTTATCATTATCTCCACTGTCTCTAATTGAGAAGTATACTTCAAATAAACACTAAGATTATCTAGGTAGTGCTCGTAAATATACTTAGCAAGTGGATGAGCACAACTGTGACGCCCCCAAAATAGGTCCATTCCATCCAACCCATTCTGAGTCACCAAATACATGGTACAGAAAGAACTACAATTTTATTATTACAACATATAAACTGTGAGTTTAAATACAGATATTGCCATCTAGACAATATCCACACGCAAATAAATCCCCATCATAATTATTGATACATTATTTTACAAAAATGGTGAGGACTACTAAACAACTCTCTCTAGAACCTTCATTCCATACCCCGACTAGTACTCGCTACATTCTCGCCTCCTGAGAAGAAAAATGGAACAACAAGGAAAAGGGTGAGCTCAACTAGCCCAGTAAAGAATATTATGACTAAGATAATGTACAACAAATTATCGTTAGTCTTCAACAGGGAAAAATCTAATAGAATACAATAGACAACAAATTTTAAATCAATATTCATGTTGAAATAATAATTCATTAGAAGAGTTAAGTAGAGAATGCAAACTACTATCTTCTATATATGAATTTAAAAGTTCATCGTCGATATTTTATCCACTGTAACATCAATCAATATATATCCGGAATCAAATATTCATCTTTGCACTTCTGAGGCCAAAGATATTCATCGATCAGTCATGTTCATCTCAACACTGTTCATCTTTGCACTACGGCCAAAGATATTCATCAGAAATCATTCATCTTTGCACTCTGTGCCAAAGATATTCAATAATATCATCATTTAGGGTGAGGATGATGAAAAATATTTCAAAGAAAAGCGAATCCAATTGAAACAAAAGAACAAGTATTATGGATTCGTACTTTTTAAACAATCCGAAGTTCAAAAATACTTCATAAATAATCATCATCAAGTAAAATTCAAGAATGATCAAAACATGGATACAATCAAAGCTAGTATCCATAATAGATATTTTTGACGAAAAAAGAAATTTTTTTTTTTATTGAATAGTGCAGTATTAAGTGAATAGTGTCAGATATCGTGAATAGTGCCGTATACGTGAATAGTAACTCCGACACCAAAAGATAGAAATTTCATAAAAAAAAAAACATCTTCATGCTTCATGAATAGTACTCGTGAATAGTAACTCATGAATAGTAACTCGTGAATAGTAACTCATGAATAGTAACCCCGACATGAAAAAGTTCCAAATTTGATAAAAAGTTCCAACCAATATTCCAAGATAATGATATTGAAGAAATAATATCATTTGAGAAGAAAATAACATCCCTTACCTCGAAAGACAGTACTTTAGTTGAAACAGGATATAGGCTATGACTTGAACTTGACATAGTATAGCAATACTCAAAGTATACTCAAAATACTCACAAGAATACGCTCGATAATATAGAGAGAGAAAACTTTAGTTTCTGGTGTGATTTTCAATTCTAACCTAAGCACCCTATTTATAGGAAAATGCTTAGAACACCAAAGCAGAAAATTGAATATAATAATATTATTTATAAACAAAATTCCTTAGCCCACCTTTGAAATCTGATTTCAGCCATAGCACATGTTAAATGAGGTTCACAAACTCACCAAAAACGTTTTTCTCAAAATAATTAATTAAAACTCCCAAAAATCAATTATTTCGGAACTCCGAAACTTCAATAATTCATAATAAATAGATCTTTTATCAGAAAAATTCGAAACTAGCGTCTTACCATAGGAAATTCCATTATCTACAACTTTGCAGAAGGAGGTTTTTCCAAATTCCAAACAGAAATTGACCGAAATCCATAAACGGACGATTTTACAGACTATAATCAAATTTCAGTCAAGAAATGGGGTCCACCGACACACAAAACATGTGTTAATCATTTAATGTCACAAAAATACTCTTCCTCCACATATACTCATATATCCCACATTCATTATAAAAATATCACCGTTAATATATTATTAAAATAATATATTTAAATGAATTATTTTATCAGAAAACGATAAAATATTAATTTTCAACAATTGTCACATTAAAATTTTCTCCATCTATATCCACATAAAATCAATATTTTCCTCATCATATAAATCAATAATTAATTATTCACAAATAATATTACAGAATCGCGATCTTGTGACGAATAGTTCCAGGAAAGAAGGGCTTTCAATAAGAATTTCTCCTTCTTGGCCGCAATTAGATGACCAAACCTCTCCTTAGAGCAGAACTTTCTAGACATTGCCAATAATGTTATCTAATAATATTATTGAGATAATATGAATTATTGCTTCGATAATGGAAAATCTTGTGTAATGACAATTTATTGAAACAACGGTAATATAAAATATCAACGCAAGCAATTATTGAATCAATAAAATAAAATCTTTGAATAGTAATAAGCGTAACAATTATTGAGTAGTGCCTTCTTACGTAAGAATCAATAATTGGTGCAATACCGTGTGCTACTGTTCAACAACGCGTATTAGTGTGTTTTAACCACCGGGTATTCCAACAAGATAATTGTAATAACTACGCCATTATTTATAAACAACTTATATTTGTCGTTTTCTTCATCCAATCGCTTTCCGTTATGGGACCCACAAAAGACTGCGCCATCGTACGAATATTCCCCGACAGTACGAATATTCCACGACCAAATGAATATTTTATAACCACTTGATTATTCGAAATATTTGCGTATTTTACCCATAACTATCCACATTAATCAAATCAACCCTTACTATTTCAAAATAATAAATAGAGGAAAATAAATTTCATTTATTAATAATTTGGGGTCTTACAACCTCCCCTCCTTATGAAATTTCGTCCTCGAAATTGACGTACGTACCTGGTGTTTTGAAAAGATGAGAATACCTCGCTTTCATTTCCGTTTCCAACTCCCAGGTCATTTCCTCAATAGCTTGGTTTCTCCACAAAACTTTAACTTGTGGTATAACCTTGGTACATAAGACATGTTCTTTCCTATCCAAGATCTTGACAGGTTTCTCCTCGTACGTTAAGTCTTCGGCTATCTCGTTCGGTTCTAACTCAATGACATGGTTCGGGTCGTCCACATATTTACGTAACATCGATACGTGAAAAGCGTTATGAACACGCGCGTCATACTTGGCGGTAAAAGCGAGTCTATAGGCCACGGTTCCTATTCGATCGAGAATTTCAAATGGATTAATAAATCGAAGGTTTGAGCTTTCCTCACCTCACCGATTCTCGCTTTTGAAATAACAACATCTTGCACCTCCTTCTTCAAATTTATCAGCTCTGGTGTGTGGCTTGAACAGCTTTAGCTTTATCGATTAAAGTCGATTATACTCGTATATCATCACGTGGGTAACTAGAGTTTTCATCTCCATCTCTATTATTTGTAAATTATCTGAAATGAGTCTTTGACAATATCGTACTTTCGTACTTGTATACGATCTTCTACTCAACACGTCGCCTACCACGTTCGCTTTTCGAGGATGGCATGGTCGTAACACGTGTCTTGAAATGAGTCTCCTCTTGAGTTCTTCAAGCTCTTCCCACATTCTTTGCTCCATTCGAATTTTGTATCTCTACGAGTCAATTTGCGTTAATGGAATAGCGATTCGAGAATATCCTTCAACGAATCTCGATAATAACCAACTAAGCCTGAAAGCTACGTATTTTGATTACCGACTTAGGTTGTTCTCAATCGTGACTCATATCCCAACCTTGGATAGCACGTTACAATGACACCTATCGGTTTACTATCGCACGAATATGGTGTCCCCTACGAGAGTGCGGCGGTGCATTCCACAAAGGAAGTCACTAGATAAAGGCTCGGTACCAAATTCTATAGTTGAATTTTTAACTCCACGAAGTTCAATAGAGCCACTCGACATGAGATTTTAGAAATGAGTTTTGTCTAGGGTTCAAATTCGATACAAAATTTAATATCGGTCTTTGGGAGTAAACCAAGAAATTCTTTGAAATACGTCGGGAAAATCAATAACAACAGGAATATTATTCAAATCGGCGTGTCTTTATTCAAATCCATAACATGGACTAAGAAAACTTGACATCCGTAATAAGCGAATGACTTCATGGCTTGACATGAAAATGTTTGACTACAATGGTTTGATTGCTTGAATTCGAATAACAGGTTGCTTAGGAATATGAAAACTAACAACCTTACGAAAGTAATCAATTTCGGCATGATGAGTAGTTAACCTTAAAATCACATCAAAAGCAAATATCTCTATAGAAATAAGGTTAACAGGTAATGTGATAGTGCCAACCTGAATCAAGCAAGATTTCTAAACAACGGATGTAATGAAAGTTTCTCCTAACCAAGTCTCCATAAATAGGTCAAAGTCTAATTTCTCCGTAGTCAAGTTCAAACGTTGAGTTCAAGCAAGAGAGATAAAAGAATGGGTAGAACCGGTATCTAGTAAGGTATAAACTTCGTAAGAATTTATAATTAACTAACCCGTGCTAACTTCATTCGGGTTCCTCGCATTTTAATGAATCACGACAAACGCTCTTCCGTGAATTGTTGACTTTGACTTTTTCGGGACATCCTTTTGAGTCACCATTTCATTGGACTAGGGTTTCGATATCGCATAATCTCGGCGATATGTCCTTCTTTTCCATAATTATAGCATACCTTAAGCTGTTGTGGGCGGTTTGGGTGATATGTCCCTCTTTCCGCATTTGTAACATCGTAGGTGGTCTTTCTCCTCCCTTAAAACCGGTTACTCTTGGCGCCGGCGTCTTCACATGGTCGTTGTTGAATCTCCTCTTTTAAAATCTCCTCCCAGACTCGCTTCTTCTATTTTCATGGCCATGATTACCACCGGTAGTGGTTACCTTGCCTTTGTCCGTATTCTTCTTTCTTATTTGGTTATCGTTATTACGATGATTTATTATCTTGGTATAATCACGGTTATGGTCTCTCGGTTGAGCGTACTCGTTATTTCGCTCTAACAATGAGCCCACATTGACAACATCTGAATAGAGAGAAAATTTATGAGAAATGAGATCTTCGACGTATCGCGGGTTTCAAACCTCTCGAAACATCCGCGTCATACGTTCCTCATTCTCCACCAAATGAGGTGCAAACACGGATAACTCCATGAACTTCGCCCGTCTTTGGGACACCGTCATGTTATTCTGCTTTCTAGTCTAATAAACTCCACTTCCTTCATATAATGAATACTTTTCGGGGAAGTACTTGTCATTGAAGCTGCTTCAAACGTCTCCCATGACATCTTTGAGTGCGGTGGGATAGATGCTTCATAGATTCCCACCGATGAAATCCGCCTCGCCATGGAACATAAAGGTGGCGAATGGAACCTTCGTTCCTCCGTGCATCCCAAGACATCGAATATCTTGGTAATTTGCTTAACCCATGTTTCCGCCATGATCGAATCGGCTTTCCTGCAGTCTGGTGGTCCCAACTTTGAAGCGCTGCTTGTTTGTGACCACCCGTGAATTGCTATCATTTCCTCCTATATTTTGAACACTTGTCTCCCTCGTCGATTTTGTATGAAGCGCAAAAAGCTTCTAAACATCCCTCGTTCATCATCTGCTTTCGATTGGTGTTGTTCATAGGAGGTACATTGCCGACTGTTACACGTTCTCCTCGTTGGTAAGTACATGCATCTCGCGGTCTCATTTACTCCCATTAATATTCTCGATCGACATTCTCAAATCTTGTCATAAAACAAGGGTTAATTAAAGAAATCAATATATCACATAATATCCCTATATACTAACCAACTAACAAATAAGCTTAGGTAGGATACACTAGCGAAGGATTTACTCGTCTCTCCCTCCTAGTTCTATTCCCGATCTCATGAGAGATCATATCCCTAAGCTCGATACCAACCGTGGCGCCCCAAAATAGGTCCATTCCATCCAACCCATTCGAGTCGCCAAATACATGGTACGAAATAACTACAACTTTATTATTACAACATATAAAGCTGTGAGTTTAAATACGAGATATTGCCATCTAGATAATATCCACACGCAAATAAATCCCCATCATAATTATTGATACATTATTTTACAAAAATGGTGAGGACTACTAAACAACTCTCTCTAGAACCTTCATTCCATACCCAGACTAGTACTCGCTACATTCTCGCCTCACGAGAAGAAAAATGGAACAACAAGAAAAAGGGTGAGCTCAACTAGCCCGATAGAAGAATATTATGACTAAGATAATGTACAACAAATTATCGTTAGTCTTTAATGAGGAAAAATCTAATAGAATACAATAGACAACAAATTTTAAATCAATATTCGCAATGAAAATAATAATTCATTAGAAGAGTTAAGTAGAGAATGCAAACTACTATCTTCTATATATGAATTTAAAAGTTCATCGTCGATATTTTATCCTGTAACATCAATCGATATATATACGGAATCAAATATTCATCTTTGTACTACGGGCCAAAGATATTCATCATCGATGGTCGTGTTCATCTCAACACTGTTCATCTTTGCACTACGGGCCAAAGATATTCATCAGGAAATCATTCATCTTTGCACTACAGGCCAAAGATATTCAGTAATATCATCATTTAGGACTAAGGATGATGAAAAATATTTCAAAGAAAACGAATCCAGTGAAACAAAAGAACAAGTATTATGGATTCGTACTTTAAACAATCCGAGTTCAAAAATACTTCATAAATAATCATACTGAAGTAAAATTCAAGAATGATCAAAACATGGATAGTAACTCGTGAATAGTAACTCATGAATAATAACTCGTAAATAGTAACTCATGAATAGTAACTCGTGAATAGTAACTCATGAATAGTAACCCCGACATGAAAAAGTTCCAAATTTGATAAAAGTTCCAACTAATATTTCAAAGATAATGATATTGAAGAAATAATATCATTTGAGAAGAAAATAACATCCCTTACCTCGAAAGACAAGTGACTTCTAGTTGAAAACAGGATATAAAGGCTATGACTTGAACTTTTGCACGTATAGCAATACTCAAAGTATACTCAAAATACTCACAAGAATACGCCGATAATATAGAGAGAAAACTTTAGTTTCGGTGTGATTTTTCAATTCTAACCTAAAGCACCTATTTATAGGAAAATGCTTAGAACACCAAAGTAGAAAATTGAATATAATAATATTATTTATAAACAAAATTCCTTAGCCCACCTTTGAAATCTGATTTCAGCCATAGCACATGTTAAATGAGGTTCACAAACTCACCAAAAACGTTTTTCTCAAAATAATTAATTAAAACTCCCAAAAATCAATTATTTCGGAACTCCGAAACTTCAATAATTCATAATAAATAGCTCTTTTATCAGAAAAATTCGAAACTCGCGACTTTGCATAGGAAATTCCATTATCTACAACTTTGTAGAAGGAAGTATTTGCAAATTCCAAACAGAAATTGACCGAAATCCATAAACGGACGATTTTACAGACTATAATCAAATTTCAGTCAAGAAATGGGGTCCACCGACACACAAAACATGTGTTAATCATTTAATGCCACAAAAATACTCTTCCTCCACATATACTCATATATCCCACATTCATTATAAAAATATCACCGTTAATATATTATTAAAATAATATATTTAAATGAATTATTTTATCAGAAAATGATAAAATATTAATTTTCAACAATTGTCACATTAAAAATTTTCTCCATCTATATCCACATAAAATCAATATTTTCCTCATCATATAAATCAATAATTAATTATTCACAAATAATATTACAGAATCACAAGATCTTGCAACCGGTAGTTTCGAGGAAAGAGGGGCTTTCAATAAGAATTTCTCCTTCTTGCCAAGCAATTAGATGACCAAACCTCTCCTTAGACAAAACTTTCTAGACATTGCCAATAATGTTATCTAATAATATTATTCAGATAATATGAATTATTGCTTCGATAATGGAAAATACTGTGTAATGACAATTTTTTGAAACAACGAATAATATATAATATCAACGCAGCAATTATTGAATTAATAAAATAAAATATTGAATAGTAATAAGCGTAACAATTATTGAGTAGTGCCTTTTACGTAAGAATCAATAATTGGTGCAATATCTGAAGTATCTCTTGTTCAACAACGGCGTATTAGTGTGTTTTAACCACAGGGTATTCCAACAAGATAATTGGTAAATAACTACGCCATTATTTATAAACAACTTATATTTGTCGTTTTTCTTCATCCAATCGCTTTCAAGTTATGGGACCCACATAAAGGCTAGCTGCCGTGCATGCGAATATTCCCGACAAGCGGTATGAATATTCCACGACCAAATGAATATTTTATAACCACTTGATTATTTGAAATATTTGCGTATTTTACCCATAACTATCCACATTAATCAAATCAACCCTTACTATTTCAAAATAATAAATAGAGGAAAATAAATTTCATTTATTAATAATTTGGGGTCTTACAACAACCCTGTCTTATGATGACACGAGGTTGTATGTCATTAGACATCTTGTCTGATAGTGGAAAAACACCCTTCCAACGTTGGGTTCGACTCTCCCTATATGATTCACCAAATATAACTACTAAAAGATGTATACAACACACTTGTCTATACTGTATAGGGAGAACTCCACAGTTAGAGACCACCGTTCTATTCCCTTGTTACCACCGCTCGACCCAGCTACACTCTTATTACCTGAAAGGAATTGTGAAGCAAAAGGGTGAGCACAACTTGCTCAGTAAAGAATATCATGACTAAAGATAATTAAATTATCAATAGCCTTCATCAATAATAAATCAGAGATTTAGAACATATGGTAGATGATAAAAATTTCAACCATAGTTGCAGCGGAACGAGCAATCCATTAGAAGAGTCAAATAAACCATAAAATCTATTATCTTCTCCATGATAAAAGTCCACCAACAATGTTTTATCCCTCTAACGTCAATCAATAATTCCTTTCCACAATCACATGTATAACTCATAATCGTAATTGTAGTTCTAAATTCCTGTTCTCATCCAGGACAAAGATAATTTTCATCACCTGAAACATCAAAGATCATGGTTATACCAAATCATAGTTCATGTTCATAATCATACTAATAAATTTATCTTTGCACCACGGGCCAAAGATATTCATCAACAAGTCATCTTTGCACTACAGGCCAAAGATATTCAAAAACAGGTCATCTTTGCATTACGAGCCAAAGATATTCATCAACAAATCATCTTTGCACTACAGGCCAAAGATATTCATCAATAATTCATCTTTGCACTACAGGCCAAAGATATTAATATCTCAAAGAAATACATAATTATATCAAAATTTATATAAACCATAATTATAACCATGTTGATCAATACACCTTTGCACTTACTCTAAAAATATTCAATTGTAAATTCAATGGTCATGATCATACTAGTCAATGATTCAACTTTGCACTACTGGCCAAAGAGAACCCATAGTCATGATCATACCAATAATCTACCCATCTTTACACTCAAGTCAAAGAGAATTTCAACACCAGGGCTATAAAAATATTATATATGAAAATAAAATTAATATATATAGTTTTAATCTCCAGAGTAATATTCATAAATCAACTATAATTTGGTTAGAAAAAGAAACCAATTTTGTCGTGAATAATAACTCGTGAATAGTAACTCATGAATATTAACCCCGACACAAAAAGGTAGAAATTCCTGATAAAATCCATACCAATATTTTCGGTATAATGATATTGAAATAATAACATTTCTTAAACTTATAAACAATTTATTTTAATTGTTTACACTTTACTAAAATAATGCATTTAATCATTCTAAAATGCCAAACTCATAAGATTTCATCACCAATAACCAAAACCCTCATCAAAAATCAGATATACCATATATATGATTCTCAAGCCATAAAATCATATTTTCCAATTTTCTTCCTTCACATAACATATTTATCTCATTTATTCATAACTAGTCCATTTTCATAAAAAATACCAAATCGGGTTCAAAAATATTTCTTTTCTAGGATTTAGCGAGAATATAGTCCCATATTGAACATATATTTTTCTTAGAATTTTTAAAATTCATTTACTATTTTTCATATGGCGGCTAAAACCGTCGAATATTTAGACATTTATCATAAATTGTACTTTTATCCAAAAATTCAAATTCACACAAAGATAATCGATATTATATAGATGTACTCCCAATAAAATTTCATCAATTTTGGAGTTAGCCATAAGGAGTTATAAGGCGTTACTTTTGAAATAGTCTTTTCTCATAAAATTCATAACTCTTAATCTATACATCCAAAAATAACCATTTTTGGACACAAATATTTCAAATATCATTTCAAATATTTTCTGAATTTTCTGAAGGTCAGAAGAAGTAAGAACTTAAAAACATAATAACCCTTAAAATCCCTTACTATCCCTTACTATCCCCTACCTCAAAAGAGCAACACTTCTGACTGGATATCGGATATGACGCTGAAAGAAACTTACACTGAAAAATAGCAACTCACCAAGTATCTAAATACTCATAAAATACACTCGATAATCTAGAGAGAGAAAGAGAGAAAACTTGTTTCTGGTGTGATTTTCAATTCTAACTTAGCCCTCTATTTATAGAAAACTTTTAGCAGACTTGACCTGCAACCTGATGGCTTTACCTGCTACTATTCCCACCCACCACATTTGAAATAAAATTCAGCACATTTCTTCACCAACCACAAGTGGGGCCCACTCAATTCTAGAATTTTCCACCAAAATACTAAATTCGGATACTTCAACAATTTCTGAACCATTCACCTCTTAAAATTCATAACAAATTATACGCTCATTTTTAACGGTTCAAAATTTATGGACATATACTCAACTTATATATGTATAACATATCCAAAAATTACAACGATCCAACGGTCGGATTAAATATTATAACTCACACAATAAAGCTATAATTACACCGATTTGATCTTTTAATACCTCCAATCCGACAAAATACTTATAAAACACCTCAATATTAACTCCTTCATTTATAACCACATAAATAAACCCATCATTTATATCCACATCAAATAAATATTTCCTTATCATATAAATCAATAATTAATTATTCACAAATAATATTACGTAATTATAATTATGACAACCGGTAGTTCCTGTGGAAGAGGGGCTTTCAATAAGAATTTCTCCCTTCTTGGCCTTGCAATTAGGTGACCAAACCTCTCCTTGATAGAACTTTCTAGACATTTCCAATAATGCTATCTAATAATATTATTCAAATAATATGAATTATTGATCCGATAATGAGAAATATTATGCGTTGATAATTATTGAGCAACAATAATATAAAATATCAACGCAAGCAATTATTGAATCAATAAAATAAAATATTGAGCAGTAATTTCGTAACAATTATTCGAAAGTAGTGCCTTCTCACGTAAGGATCGATAATTCAACAATCAATATGCAATACTGGTGTGCTCTTTGTGCAAACCATGCAGACATATTCGTATTTTAACCACCGAGTATTCCAACAATGTTAACGGTAACAACTACGCCGTTATTCAAATTGTCATTTTCTTCTTCCGACAGTTATCCGTTATGGGGCCCACAAATAGCTGCGCCGTCGTACGAATATTCCCCGACAGAAAGAATATTCCACGACCAAACGAATATTCCCCGACAACAATGAATATTTTATAACCACTTGCGTATTTTGAAAAAATTCATATATCACCTTTAACTTTAACCTTTAATCAATTTAACCATTTACTGAATAGTAATTATAAGAAAAAATTGAATACTTTTATTTCATAAAATTCGGGGTCTTACAAATATCATGATACATTTTGGTACTCCCAGGATGGATTGCAAACGGTGTGTTGTGCGCCTCCATCATGATTTTATACTTTAAATCAGGGTCGTTAGGAACACAAAGTCTGGAGTTGACTCGAAGTATTCCTTCTTCATCGATTCTTGCTTCTGGTATAGCACCTTCTTGCACTTTCTTCCTCATACGCGTTAGCTCCAGGTCTGTAGTTTGAGCAGCTTTAACTTTATCAATTAAAGTCGATTCTACTTGTATATTCGCCATCATCACATGGGTCCCTGGAGTCTTTAACTATATCTTCATCCTTTGCAAGTCACACAAAATGGGTCTTTGTGTTGACAATATCGCACTCGTACTTGCATATGATCTTCTACTCAATGCTTCAGCTACCACGTTCGCTTTTCCAGGATGGTATTGGATGGTATGGTCATAATCTTTCAACGGTTCAAGCCAACGTCGTTGTCACATGTTGAGTTCCTTTTGAGTGAAGAAACATTTGAGGCTTTTATGATCCGTAAATATCTCCATTTTCTCCACATACAAGTAATGCCTCCAAATCTTTAGTGCGAAGACAACATCTGCCAACTCTAGATCATGAGAAGGATAATTCCTCTCATATTCTTTGAGTTGTCTTGAGGCATAGGCTATGACTTTCCCATGTTGCATGAGAACACATCCCAACCCTTTGCCCGAAGCATCACTGTAGATGACAAATCCCTCCGAGCCAGATGGTATTGTCAGAACAGGTGCTGAAATGAGTCCCCTCTTGAGTTCTTGAAAAATCTTCTCACATTCTTCGCTCCAACCGAACTTTGTATCTTTCCAAGTCAGCTGAGTTAATGTAGTAGCGATTCGAGAAAATCCTTCCACGAATCTCCGATAATAACCAGCTAAAATGAGAAAGCTACGCACTTCGATCACTGATTTAGGTTGCTCCCAGCTTTGAATAGCTTCAATCTTTGATGGGTCAACAAATATTCCATGACTTGATACCACGTGCCCAAGGAATGCTACTTCCTCAAGCTAGAACTCGCATTTCTTCAACTTGGCATAAAGCTTATATTCACGAAGCTTTTGGAGTGTCAGCCTCAAGTGTTGCTCATGATCTTCACGGCTTTTGGAATAAATAAGGATGTCATCAATAAAGACGACCACAAAGTGATCCAAATATTCCTTGAATACTCAGTTCATCATGTCCATGAAGGCAGCAGGAGCATTAGTCAATCCAAAAGATATGACTAGGAATTCATAATGCCCGTATCGAGTTCTGAAAGCCGTCTTTGGAATGTCATCGGTTCTAATCTTCAATTGGTGATATCAGGAACGAAGATCAATCTTTGAAAAGAATTTGACTCCTTGCAACTGGTCAAACAGGTCATCAATACGTTGCAATGGGTACCTATTTTTATGGTGACATGATTTAACTCCTGATAATCAATACAAAGTCGCATACTCCCATCTTTCTTCTTCACGAATAGAACAGGAGCACCCCAAGGAGAAGTACTAGGACGAATAAAGCCAATATCTAAAAATACCTGCAGTTGGGTTTTTAACTCCTGAAGTTCAATAGGAGCCATTCGATATAGGGCTTTGGAAATAGGTTTTGTACCAGGTTCAAGGTCGATACAAAATTCAATTTCACGCTCTGGGGGTAGGCCAGGAAATCCTTCAGGGAATACGTCAGGAAATTCATTAACAATAGAAATATCATTCAAAAATGACGTATTTTTGTTTAGATCCGTGACATGAGCTAGGAAAGCTTGATATCCGTTTTTCAATTAACAAACAGCTTTATGGCTTGAGATGACCGTGATTGACTTTAATGGTTTTGTCGCTTGACTTCACATAATAGGTTGATTAGGAATATGAAAGCTAAAAACCTTACGAAAACAATCAATTTTTGCATGATAAGTAGTTACCCAATCAATCCCTAGAATCACGTTAAATGCAAGTATTTTCAATGAAATAAGATCGACAGGTAATATGAAGGTACCGATTTGAACCAAAAAAGACTTATAAACAGTGGATGTAATGAAGGTTTCTCCCAATGGAGTTTCCACAGATAAGTCAAAGTCTAATTTCTCCGGAGTCAAATTTAATCGTTGAGCGCAAGTAGGAGAAATAAAAGAATGGGTAGAACCGGTATCAAATAAAGTATAGACTTCGCTAGAGTTTATGATAAGCTTACCCGTGATAACCTCATTCAGGTTCCTTACTTACGGGAGGTCACAACAAACGCTCTCCTTGCAATACACGGGCTTTGACTTTTTCCGGGACTACCTTTGGTGCCTCCATCCTGGCTGAACTTATCTTCGGTGAACGATAAAATCGGGATAAGTGACCTTCTCTTCCACAATTATAACATGCTTTGGACGACATCGCGCAGTTTGGACTGATGTGTCCCTCCCCTCCGCATTAGAAACATATGAGAGGTGGTCGTTCTCCTTCCTTAACAACGAGTGCCGGTGCTGGCGTCTTTCCATCATTGTTGAATCTCCTCTTCTTGAAATGTCCATTCTTATTGTTTTGGCCCTGATTACCACCGAAGTGGTTACCATTTCTGGCCTGTTGATTCCCTCCACGCTTGTTGTCACCGCTTCGATAACTGCTCTCACTGGTTTTATCATTTTGCCGGCTGCTCTCTTTTAGTTGCGTTGACTCGTTATCGCGCTCCACTAACTGAGCCCTATTTACAACATTTGAATACAAACACAGTTTATGAGAAATAAGATGTTGACGTATCTCCAGCTTTAAACCTCTTAAAAACATCCGCGTCATTCTCTCTTCATTATCCACCAAGTGGGACGCAAACAGGGACAACTCGACAAACTTGGCTTCGTACTGCGACACGGTCATATTATTTTGCTCCAATTTGATGAATTCTACTTCTTTTATATGCTGAATACTTTCTGGAAAGTACTTGTCGTTGAATAGTTCTTGGAACTTTTCCCAAGACATCTTCAGTGCGGCAGGTTGAGTACGCTTTACCGATTCCCACCAGTAATCTGCCTCTCCTCAAAACATAAAGGCTGCAAAGGGAACCTTTTGCTCATCGCAACATCCCAAGACATCAAATATCTTGGTGATCTGCTTTATCCATGATTCCGCCTTAAGTGGTTTTGGCTCTCCAATAAACTCCGGTGGGCCCAGCTCCTTGAACTGTTTAGCGGTGACCGTCCGAGAGTTTTCAGTGTTTCCACCTACATTTTGAACAGGACCCGCTCTCGCCTGCTGTTGCATGAATTGCATAAAGCCTTTGAACATTCCATCATTCATCAT
Organism: Panax quinquefolius; assembly: GCA_020205615.1. NCBI lineage: Eukaryota > Viridiplantae > Streptophyta > Magnoliopsida > Apiales > Araliaceae > Panax > Panax quinquefolius. Next base: position 281,954 of record JAINUW010000583.1, read on the forward strand.
CTGGTCAGTGTTGTTGTTTGCATGAGGATTATCGCCTTCCTGATGCACATTATCCTGATTATTGATATGTGGTGAATCAACGGTCGCCTGTGCTCCATTGCTATTCTCAACATTCTCGGATGTCATTTTCAGATACTGCCACAAAACAAAATGTTAATTGACATGTAACATATTATCCCTATATTCTGACCGACCAATTAAATACCAAAAAAAACTTAGGTAGGTCATACTAGCGAAGGAATTCCCCGTCTCTCCCCTCCTAGTTCTATTCTCACATCTTATCCAGGGATCATATCCCTAAGCTCTGATACCAACTATGACGCCCCCAAAATAGGTATACATCACCCATCTTGAGTCGCCAAATACATGGTACAAAATTCAAATACAACTTAATTATACAACAGTCGTGTAAAATACGACAAAACATATGCTGTGAGTTTGAATACAAATATTGTCATCTAGAGAGTATACAAACTCAATGGAGTCCTCATTATAATTATTATCACACTATTTCACAGAATAGTGAGGACTACTAATGCACCATCTAGGACCATCACTCCGTTCCCCGACTAGTCCTAGCTACGTTCTCATTTCATGAAGAGAATAGTGAAAGAAAGGGTGAGCTCAACTAGCCCAGTAAGAAATATTATGACTAAGATAATGCAGAATAATTTATCGTTAGTCTTCAACAATGTTAAACTGATAAAATATAATAAATATCAAGTTTAACTGCAGCAGAACAAACAACTCATTAAAATAGTCAAGTAGAGAATACAATCTACTATCTTTTATGATTGAAAAGGTTTTTCATCACTTTTATCGCTGGGACTCAGCTTAATAAATAATCCACGTCATCGAATCACCCTTGCACTACGACCAAGGATATTCTTTAGTATCACGACCACAATTATTCATGCACTACGGGCCGAGAATATTTGTGTATTCATTAATGGTCATGATCATGCCAACAATTGTCCATCAATGCACTATGGGCCAATGAGGACTTTTACCACATCATTTGTAACATTACGGTCATGATTATACCGAATAGTCCCTGGTCATAATCATACCAAGTCCATCTATGCACTACAGGCTACAGATGACTTTCAACATAATATAAATATGAGGATGATGACAATGATATAAGAATTCAATAAAACAAGTTCAAGAATTAATTTATCTAGGAACTAATAACGTCCAAATTATCAACATGATCATCGCTTTGTAGAGTAAAATTCAAGAATGCTCGTAAGAATATTTCCATAAAAGATATCTTTGGATGAAGCGTAAATATCAAGGATATTCCACTAATTTCATGGAGTATAGAAGTCAAAACTTTAACCAACTGAGTATAATAACGAATGGAATAACAAAAGAAATCACCATGCATGCGGTACTTCACATAGACAGGTTATTCCAACAGATTAATAAGTAACGGAACCAGGTCAAGAGAAATTCGCACCGACAGGATGTTCCAACAGAATAATACAGACGGAACCAGGTCCGGCATAAAACACATAGACAGGATATTCCAACAGAATAATAATAAAGACGGAACCAGGTTGGCGTAAAACGCACAGATAGGATATTCCAACAGATTAATAATAAAGACGGAATCAGGTCCGGCGTAAAACGCACAGACAGAATATTCCAACAGATTAATAATAAAGACGAAATAATAGAAGAATGTCACCAAGTATAGGATAGTCCGCGTATACTGGTTATTCTAGCAGAATAATAAAGAATGGAACAACAGAAGTTCTCTTCATGAATACAAAAGAAATAATACCACTTACCGTAAAAGAAACTGAATAAAAGAGTAGGGAAGTAGCAGAATACTTTTCTATAGTTTCTCTAAAAGTCCCCCCTCTAGAGTTTCAGTGAATTCGTAAGAAATAATGAAGGAATGAGCTTCTAGTTATAGGAGAATGGAAAGGCACTGTGTAAGGATATTCACGGACACAACAGTAATTATTCGAACGAAGTTCACGGTTCCATTGTATCCATATTTTCTTTAATTTTTAAGGTGCTAACCAATGAGAAGCATGAACACATGCCACTATAATAACCTTGACCAATTAGAATGCACCCTGCCTTGACCAAGCTATCAATAATACTGCATGATTAAAAAGTTTGGCTAATAATGACCAAGCTTGAAAAATCATTCCAAAACCTGCCAAAATCCACTAGGACCACCATCATCCACCCACATTTTTATACCCATATATATATATATATATATATATATATATATATATACCCCAGCATTAACTCAACCACCACATGATGCACCACCTACCACTCACTTTTATCTGCACACACATTATACTCCTTCCACCACACGCCACTAACGAGAATATAATATATATATATATATATATATATATATATAATCTTATATATCTATATATATATATATATATATATATATATATATATATATATATATAAGAAAATTGAGATAACTTTCTTAAACGATTTTGAAAAATGAGAAAGTGGGGGTCCAAATAATACGCCCAAATTTATAACAAATACTTTATAAAAAAAAATCCCTCAATATTTTTAACAACTTTTATTATCATTATTATAATTCACAATATTAATCGACCAGGTCGTTCCCAGGAAAGAGGGGGCTTTCCAATAAGGATTTCTCCTTATTGGCGCACAATTAGGTGACCAAACCTCTCCTTGACAGAACTTCTAGACATCGTTAATATTGCAAATAATAATATTAATAACTTTGTCGTCTCAATTATTGATTTAATAATATATAAAAAACATATCGACAATAATTGAATCAAATAACGTGAGATACTATGCAACAATTACTATAGCAATAATTGAACAAAACTGAGTGACTTCTCACGTAAGCATCAAGAATCAATACTGAGTGCTATCTTCTTTGTGCGACTACGCCAGTATTATTGTACTTTTTAACACCGGGTGTTTCAACAGCTTAACAGTAAAACTTCCGCCGTTATTTTCATAAAGTATTTTTGTCGTTTTCTCAATCCGGCAATAATAATTCCGCTAGGGGTCCACTAATGATTGTGTCGTTGTACGAATATTCTCTGTTAAAACGAATATTCCCCAACCAATCGAATATTATAAAACAACTTGCGTACTTTGCAAAATTTATAAATATTACCCAAAACTATAACATTATATCAAATTTACTCCATAATATTCAAAAATATTATTTATAAAAAATTCATCTTTATTTATAAAAGTTGGGGTCTTACAATAGAACCTGGTATTTGAGAATGTATGTCATTATATTTAGCTATACAATGATGTATGTTTGGAAGAAGATGGGATCGGGACGTACGGAATCCGGATGTGAAAATAGACCGGATTTCTGGGCGTTACAGGTTGGTATCAGAGCTGATGGGTTATAAACCTTAGGTATGTGTACCTAAGACTATAATCGTAAAGAGAAGGATAAGAAGATCACCACGTGATCATAGTAAATCGTTGTAATAGATGAGTTGTTAAACGATGAATGATTTATAGCTAATGCTATGAATGAATGGTACTACGAAGTATTACGGGAAGAAAAACTCAGATGGAGTTGTGAAGGATAACATACGAATTAAAGAAAATTCGTATTAAGTAAAGAGAGAGTTAGAAGTTGTAAATTTTCAATTGAGGACTCATGTGATAGTTGAGTTGTATGAATCTTTGTATGGGCAGAGGTTTGAGCTTGGTGTAACAACCACTCAGTTTATTATTGTGATAATCATTGAAATTGGTCGCGCTATCAAGATATATATGACGAGAAGGTGAATCTTTTCTCATGTATATACTTGGTAGGTAGAGAACGATAAGATTAGGTGCGAGTTCTTGAAACTCATACTTATGGTAAGTTCGTGACTCATAATAATATGGTATGTTTTTGATAGTTTCAGCGAATGGAAGCCTAAGGTCTGTCTGGATGTTCTTAAACTCATATTATTGTGGAAAGTTCCTGAACTCATAATGTGTGGTATGTTGATGGATTGTACTATGGTATAGAGATGTTTAGACTAAAAACGAAGTATTTTAAGTACACTTAGCATTGAAGGTGCTAGAGAAGATTAAGTATTGTCGCAGTAAGACAATAACAGAAGATGGAGAATAAGATATTCCAAGTCATCTAGTTATGCTAGATTTTGAAATTTCTTGAAATCGTGCTAATGTGCGCGTTTTGGAAAATGAATGAATTGGTTCGACTTTTGGAACTAATGGACTTTAAAAGAACTATTCTTGGTATATCTACACTAATTGTTTCGGCTAGACAGAAATTGATTTGAAATATCAAAATAAATTTTATATCATCAGTGCATTTGATGCAAGGATGGTAAAAGGATGGAATTATTAATGTAATTGAACCTGGTGGGATGTGATCTTAGGATCAACAAACCTCTATGGTATGATGTATAATGACGAAGTCATAAACTGACGAAGTCCTCAACGTATTGTGAAGAGTACGGTATCATGACGTCATGAATCATTTTGATGTATTGCAAAAGAATTTAAAGAAGTAGTCGATGTCAAGTGAGTTGACTAGACAAATGTTTCAAGTTGATATCCAATTTATTGATATGGTTTAAGCTACTTGATTTTGCTAAGACGAATGGTATGTCATGATTAAAAGAAAATCGAGCTTTCTTTTAAGAGCTATGCCGAACCAAATTGTTTTGGTGCGGAATCTAAGTCTGAGGTGAACATACCCTGAAATGGGGTTATACGATAGGCTAATCACATACGTATGGAAGAGGTAGTTTACCTTCTTTGTGATTGTAAACTTACAGTGTAAGAAAGGTTTACGGCAGACGCTGTTTAACCTAGTAAGAGTTCATGGTCGATTTGACCCCTCAGCAAAAGAATGAAATGTTTTAAAGGAATCCTTATATTCCTAGTTATTCCTTTCGCTTCGTGATTCTTGAGAAGTTATGAAGGGTAGGGAATGTATGAGAGAAAAGAACTTCTTTGAAGAGAAGTTGAGAAGAAGGGTAACATAAAAATTCGAGGACAAAATTCTTTGAAGAAGGGGAGAATGTGAGGACCCGGGTAAGGGTTTGGTTTTAAGAAATTCCGAGGACGGAATTTTTTTTAAGGAGGGAAGAATGTGACAACCCGGAAAATCGGATTGTCAACAATTTAAGTTTAAAGAATTAGTTATTAATAAAATGAATTTTTATTAATACTATTATGTGCTATGTGTTCAGTAATCGTTCTATAACCTAGAATGATTATTAATCGGGAGGATTCTGGCTACGAGCTAGACTGAACGAGTAAGAATTTTCAGGACAAAAATAAAATTTTTCCGGGAACAAAAATATTTTCGGGGAAAAAGACGAAATAGGCACTATTCACCCGTTTCTGCTCGGAGATTAATTTTGAAATTCCGAGAAGTTATTGATTACGTAAAATGTTGAGACGTGATGGAATATTTAATAATATTTCAGTTATGGCAAAAATTAAGTTTTCGCCTGCGGACTCAAAACCTAAGGGTTAGGAAAAGTGACTTCCGAGAATGTAATGAGTACGTATAATAACTAGGGTTATTATGCGTGAGAAATACGAGTATGATATGAGTTATTATACGAGTATAGAAATAAGAATAGTACGACGTATAATACGAATATCGTATGAGCTAAATATGAAGAGATTACGAGAATACGAGAATAGAATGCGTAGAATACGATTAGTCTTAATGGACTTTGTGTTCATGGACTTTGTAGAATCTAATTGGACTTGGATTATGTCAAGCCCAAGTTAGGCCCAATAAGAATTAGGGTTAAGGACCAAACCAAGAAAGAAAATCGCGGATCGAATCGATGGGTAAACGGATGGGTAAAAACCATGGGGCAACCCATGGGGTGACCCATGGGCATGTGTGCCGGCCACTTGGCCACCAAGTAAGGGTGGTGGCCAAGTTAACTTGGTGGCTAAGATGTGGAGGAGGTGGGAATAATAACTTTAGGGGCGAAATAACCATTTTGACCCTAGCTTTGAAAATCTATAAATAGAAAGCTAAATTTTCATTTTCTAGGATTTTGAAAATCCTATAACTTGAGAGAGAGAGAGAGAGAGAGAGAGAGCTTGGATGAAGAGGAAGAGGAAGCGCATGAGAATGAATGCTCGGATCAAAAGTGATCGAGAAATAGAAAAGCTAGTGAATCACCGGCTTTGTATAACGGAAGAGGATTAAAGAAGAACGATAATCCGAACCCTAGTTTCTTCTAATATTTTCTTTAACTTTTCTATGTCAAAAACATAACTTAATGAGAATAAGAAGTAAAAGAGATTAGTAATGATTTCATATGGTTGAAATCATGAGAAAAAGAAGAAATAAGAACTTAGAAATTTAGTTTATAAATTTCTTAAGGAAGTATAAGATTCGTGAGGATGTTGAGTGATCCGAATGAATTATATGAACGAGTAGGTGAAATAAGTAAGGAATGATGTTCTATAACATCAAATTCCAAGAAAAAGTAGAATCGTAATCCAAAATATCGATTAAAATGAAGAACGAACGAAGAACGTGAAGAACACGCGAAGAACACGAAGAATGTTGTTGATGGACAAATTTAAAACCATCGTAGGATAATTGTTGTTAATGGACAAACTTAAAACCATTGCGTATAAGTTAGTTGCTTATTGCTTGGTTAGGAACGTTAGAAACGTTCTTGAAGAACGGATTAAAATTGAGCTATAACGAAGTTATGGCGAAATTTTCGTAAAAAACAAGCGAGAATTAGAAAGTTAGTAAATGAACCCGAACGTGTAGGGTTTCATAAGAATGTAAGAGAATGCTGAAAACGTGAGTCGTAGACTTAAGAACGAACGAGTTCCGAGTTCGGATGACCGAATTACGGACGAGCTAGCGAAGAACGTTAAAAACGTAAAAATGAACAAAGGATTAAGATTAAGCCAACTGAATGGCATGTTAACGGATTCAGAACGAAGTTCTAACGAAGTACTATCCAAAGGGTATGAATATACGTAAGATAAGAAAGAGAATGGCTTTGGAACGACCTCGTTCCGAGTTATAACGAAGAAGTTATGATATCGTAAAGTACGCGTCTCAAACTTAATGCAAGACTTAGAAAAATTTCTAGGGTTTTATCTCAGCGCCGCAGCGCCGGATAGACTGTGAGAAGTGGCACTGTAGCGCGAGGTTGGCCATAATCTTCTAGAGAGTGGCGCCGCAGCGCAAGAGATAACAAAGGACTTGGCGCCTTAGCGCCAGCCCGGGAAGAGAGGAGCGAGAAGTAGGCGTGGGCATGACGTGAGAGAGGAAAGGAAGGCAAGGCGCCAGTAAGCTACCGGTGCAGAGCAATGCCTGTAAATGAGATTTTAGTTCTCACCATTTGGGGATGTGCAAGAAAGAAGTATGAACATATAGTTCACCTAAAATAATGCTTAAGCAAGTAAGCTAAACCTTTAGTAAAGGTTGAACAGAAAGATTAAATGAGACTAAAAGAATGTAAACGCTAGATTACGTAACCGATATCCGGGGAACGTAGTCGTGATGAATCGAACGTGAGGAATTGCTATGAATGTGATTTCTTAGACGTTGAGTGATGAAGGTAATGGATAACATTTCGATGTTATGTCATGGTAATGAGAGATTAGTGTAAAGCGTTTAGACGCTGTGAATGCAACGCTGTTGCGACGAACGATTGGTCTTAGCATACAATGATCGGTATGGCTTCGACATTAAGAAATTATAATGAACATGGGGTTCATGGGCTAGTTAACGATCAAAAGCGACTGAAACCTTGAGTAAAGGTTGAATGAGAAAGTGAGAGACGAGCAACGTGAACGTTGAATACGTAAACGATCCTTGTGAATCGTATTCGCGTTGGACAAACGTTCTAAGTATACCCTAGTTCTATAACGTAAAAGAAGCCGAGTTAATGTTTATAACTTGGATGACGCTCCGAGTCGAATTAATTGGACGTTGTAAGATAAGAATAAGGTAACGTAAAATGCTTAACGCTATAAAATGCGTAGAATGAATATGAAATAATTGTTCTAAGTATACAGAAGACTGTATGACTTAGACGATGATGAATGAATCCTGAGGTATGGCAATTAGTTGCCAGAAAGCTATAAGGAATATGAATTTGACTTAACGAACATTATAGTTTAATAGTTCGGACAAGTTAAGATAAGTTAGGTTGTAGTACAATTGTAACCTTTGATGGTTGACATATGGGAGCTGGGCTAAACAATTCCTTCAGAGAGCGAAGGTATATACAAAACTGGCAATCGATCTAACTCACTTTTGTGTGGGCGATTGTAGACGCAGACGGAACTTGTTTGTTGGTTGTTTGTGGGAAACCACTCGAGAGTACCATATGGACTACTAGCGAGAGCGCGATGTGTCTTTGAGTCCTAGAAAAGTTATAAGAAGAAGATAAGAATGTAAATCATCAAAGATGATGAACGTAATGAGTAAGACATCTCCGTATGTCAAGAAGTCGTTAACCGATAACGGAAGTTGGTCGCATAAACTTATATTGCAAGAACGCGAACCCTAAGAAATAAAGTAAAGTAAACCAATGCGTAAGTCAAGTATATGACTAATTGGTACACGTGTTATTTCCTTATGTGCTGCATAGGAATTGGAATGAGTAGTTCAGCATAAACTATAAGCTGTAGCTGTGCGTAAGGAAAGTTTCCTAACTTCATTCATATTTTAAATGAATGCTAGTTTCTAATACTTCTCAGATGTTGAACTTGAGAAGTTCTATCTATGTGCAAATGTATGATATTTGTACAAGGTGGTAGAATGTATGAGGCCTTGTGCCAAAATGTGAACACTTCAGTGTTTCTATGATGATAAGCTGCATTACGTGATTGAACTATTCAATATGAGCATGTTCTCATTTTACATGAACCGTTATTGATAAGTCGTGCTATTGATTATAGCAGCATGTAATGTGCACATGAAAGAGAGTAGAGAATGAATGTATTTCAAAGTGCATGTAACTGATGTTTTAAGATGATAGGAATCAAGACTATTCCTATTATTCAAGCTGCTTCATAACCTTTGTTCAGTTATTGAGGTCTTAAAAGAATGGTTGAATCCTTAAAGTTGTTTGTTCAACTGTATGACTTGCTGGGCAATTGAATGCTCATACTTGCTTTAAATAAAAACATTTTCAGCGAACGATGTTAGAAAGAACTTAAGAATCTTGTAAAGATCAAGCTGATCGGTATCCAGACGAGGTGCCATTCATTATATGAATGAGCGTGAAGATCAAGCGAAGACTTGTAATATAGAATGATAGAATTAAACTATAGAATAGTTTAATGAATGATTATGTATCCTTGGTGGCGGATAAAAGTCACTTGTACAAGATGTAAAGAATATAATGTAATTATCATTATTTGTAATGAAATAGGTTTTATGGTTATAGAACCTTGGATTTGAGAATGTATGTCGTTATATTTAGCTATATAATGGTGTATGTTTGGAAGAAGATGGGATCATGATGTACGGAATTCGGATGTGAAAATAGACCGAATTTCGGGGCGTTACAGGTCATTTCGCCCCTAAAGTTACTATTCCCACCTCCTCCACATCTGAGCCACCAAGTTAACTTGGCCACCACCCTTACTTGGTGGCCAAGTGGCCGACCCACATGACCATGGGTCACCCCATGGGTTGCCCCAATGGTTCTTACCCATCCGTTTACCCATCGGTTCGATCCGCGGTTTCCTTTCTTGGTTTGGGCCTTAACCATACTTCTTAATGGGCCTAACTTGGGCTTGATTTCACAAATCATTGGGCTTGACATAATCCAAGTCTAATTGGATTCTACAAAGTCCATGAACACAAAGTCCATTAAGACTAATCGTATTCTACGCATTCTATTCTCGTATTCTCGTAATCTCTTCGTATTTAGCTCGTACGATATTCGTATTATACGTCGTACTATTCTTCTTTTTATACTCGTATAATAACGCATATCATACTCGTATTTCTCACACATAATAACCCTAGTTATTATACGTACTCATTACATTCTCGAAACTCACTTTTCCTAACCCTTAGGTTTTGAGTCCGCAGGCGAAAACTTCGTTTTTACCATAACTGAAATATTATTGAATATTTCATCACATCTCAACATTTTACGTAATCAATAACTTCTCGAAATTTCAAAATAAATCTTCAAGCAGAAACGGGTGAATAGTGCCTATTTCGTCTTTTTCCCCGGAAATATTTTTGTTCCCGGAAATATTTTATTTTCGTCTTGAAAATTATTACTCGTTCAGTCTAGCTCGTAGCCAGAATCCTCCCGATTAATAATCATTCTAGGTTATAGAATGATTACTGAACACATAACATAGAATAGTATTAATAAAAATTCATTTTATTAATAACTAATTCTTTAAACTTAAATTCTTGACAATCCGATTTTCCGGGTTGTCACATTCTTCCCTCCTTAAAAAAAATTGCGTCCTCGAAATTTCTTAAAACCAAACCCTTACCCGGGTCCTCACAGATCCTGGACCGTGTCACGTAACTCTACATTACGGTCATATAACTCGTCGTATATCTCAGCATCAATGGAGTTTGGTGGTAACTCCTTTTCCTCTTCTTCCTAAGGTTCATAACCTACACGTTAATTATACTTGTTCCTTGATTTAATCCTACAAATCATTCATGTTCACAATACCGTTCAATTTCACCTTTGCACTTAAGCTAAAGATAATTATAAACAATAATTATAATCATTTCACCTTTGCAATAATTATAAACAATAATATATAATCATTTCAGAATTAATATAAACAATAATTATAACCATGTTGATCATTTCACCTTTGCACTTAAGCTAAAGATATTCAATTATAAATTCAATGGTCATGATCATACCAGTCAACAATTCAACTTTGCACTACTGGCCAAAGAGAACCCATAGTCATAATCATACCAATAATTTACCCATCTTTACACTTAAGTCAAAAGAGAAATTCCATCACTAGTGTTATAAAAATGTTATATATGATAATAAAAATAATATAATCAACATATAAATTTAATCTCAAGACTAAGATTCATAAATCAACGATAATTTGGTCAGAAAAAGAAACCAATTTTGTCATGAATAGTAACTCATGAATAGTAACCCATGAATAGTAACTCGTGAATAGTACTCCGTATTAGTACATAGTACCGTATACGTAAATAATACCATATACGTAAAGAGTGCCATATACATGCATGAATAGTGCCATATACGTGAATAGTGTCATATACGTGAATAGCAACCCCGACATGAAAAGGTAGAAATTCCACAGTAAAATCCATACCAATATTTCAGTATAATGATATTGAAAGAATAACATCATTATGAAGAAAATAACATCCCTTAATATCCCTTACAATCCCTTACTATCCCTTACCTCAAAAGAGCAAAGACTTCCGACATTTGGATATCGGATATAATATTTGAAGGAAACTTGCAGACCGATGAATAACAACTCACCAAGTATCTAAATACTCACAAAATACACTCGATAATATAGAGAGAAAAAGAGAGAAAACTTATGAATTCTGGTGTGATTTTCAATTCTAATTTAGCCCTCTATTTATAGGAAAATGTTAGCACGTGGCAAGCAGACTTGACCAGAAACACTGATGGCTTTTACCGCTACTATTCTACCCACCAAAAATCAGCCATCTCCCCAACAACCAAAAGTGGGGCCCATCCATTTCTAGAATTTTCCACCAAAATCATTTATAAACCTAATTTACAATCACCACCTCTTAAAATTCATAACAAACCATTCGTTCATTTTTAACGGTTCAAAATTTGTGAACATATAGTCAACTTATATATGTATAACATATCCAAAAATCACAACGATCCAACGGTCAGATTAAAAAGTATAACTCACACAATAAAGCTGTAAGAACACTGATTTGATCTTTTAATATCTCCAATCTGACAAAATACCTCAACATTAATTCCTTCAATTATATCCACATAAAATAAATATATCCATCAATTATATCCACAGAAAATAAATATTTCCTTATCATATAAATCAATAATTAATTATTCACAAATAATATTACAGAATCACAATTATGACAACTAGGCCGTTCCCAGGAAAGAGGGGCTTTCCGATAAGGATTTCTCCTTACTAAGCGCAAGCAATTAGGTGACTAAACCTTTCCTCGGCAGAACTTTCTAGACATTGCCAATAATGCTATCTAATAATATTATTTAAATAATATGAATTATTGATCCGATAATGGAGATCTTCGTGCAAATGACAATTATGAAACAACAATAATATAAAATATCAACGCATCAATTATTGAATCAATAAAATAAAATATTGAGCAAAGAATTATCGTAACAATTATTGAGTAGTGCCTTCACGTAAGAATCAATAATTCAAAAAATCATGCATAAAACCGTATGCTATCATGGCAACTAATGCCAGACATCGTATTTTAACCAATTTAGTATTCCAACGATGTTAACGGTAATAACTACGCCGTTATTTATAAAAATTCAAATTTATCATTTTCTTCATCCAAACGCTTATTCATTATGGGGCCTCACAATCGGGTCGCGCCATCGCATACGAATATTCCGGCGTAAAGAATATTCTATGACCAAATGAATATTCCCCGATAACAATGAATATTTTATAACCACTTGCGTATTTTGAAAAAAATTCATATATCACCCTTAACTTTAACTTTTATCAATTTAACCATTTATTGAATAGTAATTATAAAAAAATTGAATACTTTTATTTCATAAAATTCGGTGTCTTACAATCTCCCCTACTTATGAAATTTCGTCCCCAAAATTTACGTACCTGGTATTTCGAAGAGTTGAGAATACCTTACTTTCATTTCAGATTCTATCTCCCCGGTCATCATGATTTCTCCATTGTTCATCTCCTGTATTTCAGATATCCTTCTAGAATACAGCTTCAAAACAAAGGTTAATTGAATAAATTAACATATCACATAATATCCCGATATTATGACTGACCAACAAATAAGCTTAGGTAGGACACACTAGCAAAGGATTTACTCATCTCTCCTCCTAGTTCTATTCCCCGATCTCCATGGAGATCATATCCCTAAGCTCTGATACCAAATGTGACAACCCCAAAATAGGTCCATTCCACCCAACCTATTCTGAGTCGCCAAATACATGGTACAGAAAACAACTACAACTTTATTACAACAATTATCGTGCAAAATACAACAACACGTATGTTGTGAGTTTTGATACAATTATATACCAACTGTGACTCGCATCCCAACCTTGGATAGCACGTCACAATGGCACCTTACATAAAGGTATAGTCAAAAACTGTTTTAGAAATTAGAATCTTTGGGAAGTGCTCAAGAAAACCTTCGTACATGGGAGGCCATGCTCCAAGGTTATGATAGATATCATATGGCCACGTAATTATCCTTGGTCAATCTAATAGACCCAAAAAGAAAAACGAAAAGATTACTATCATATTCTTTCCAATGGTGAATCTTCTCTTGACATATCATTATCTCCACTATCTCTAATTGAGAATTATACTTCAAACAAACACCAAGATCATATAGGTAGTGCGCGTAGATATACTCAGTAAGTGGATGTGGACAACCCTGTCTTATGATGACACGAGGTTGTATGTCTTTAGACATCTTGTATGATAGTGGAAAAACACCCTTCCAACGTTGGGTTCGCCTCACCCTATTTGATTCACAAAATATAACTACTAAATGATGACCACCATTCTATTCCCCTATTACCCCCGCTCGACCCAGCTACACTCTTATTACCTGAAAAGAATTGTGAAGCAAAAGGGTGAGCACAACTAGATCAGTAAAGAATATCATGACTAAAGATAATTAAATTATCAATAGCCTTCATCAATAATAAATCAGAGATTTAGAACATATGGTAAATGATAAAAAAATTTCAACCATAGTTAATGGTGACGAAGCAATCCATTAGAAGAGTCAAATAGACTATAAAGTCTATTATCTTCTCCATGTTAAAAATCCACCAACAATGTTTTATCCCTGTAACATCAATCAACAATTCTGGTCCATAATCATATGAGTAACTCATAATCATAATTGTGATTCTAAATTCCTCCTCGCACCCAAGACGAAGATAATTTTCATCTCCTGTCTTTACTTGAAACATCAAAGATCATGGTTATACCAAATCACAGTTCTTGTTCATAATCATACTAATAAATTCATCTTTGCACTATGGGCCAAAGATATCCATCAACAGTTCATCTTTGCACTACTGGCCAAAGATATTAAACAACAGGTCATCTTTGCACTACAGGCCAAAGATATTCAACAACAGGTCATCTTTGAACTACGGGCCAAAGATATTCATCAATAGGTCATCTTTGTACTACGGGCCAAAGATATTCATTAACAGGTCATCTTTACACTACGGGCCAAAGATATTTCTCAACAGTTCATATTTGTACTACATGTCAAATATATTCATCAACAGTTCATATTTGCACTACATGCCAAATATATTAATATCTCAAAGAAATATATAATCATTTCAGAATTAATATAAACAATAATTATAACCATATTGATCATTTCACCTTTGCACTTAAGCTAAAGATATTCAATTATAAATTCAATGGTCATGATCATACCAGTCAACAATTCAACTTTGCACTACTGGCCAAAGAGAACCCATAGTCACAATCATACAAATAATTTACCCATCTTTACACTAAAGTCAAAGAGAAATTCCATCACTAGGGTTATAAAAATGTTCTATATGATAACAAAAATAATATAATCAACATATAAATTTAATCTCAAGAATAAGATTCATAAATCAACGATAATTTGGTCAGAAAAAGAAACCAATTTTGTCATGAATAGTAACTCGTGAATAGTAACCCATGAATAGTAACTCGTGAATAGAACTCCGTATTCGTACATAGTATCGTATACGTAAAGAGTGCCATATACATGCATGAATAGTGCCATATACGTGAATAGTATCGTATACGTGAATAGTAACCCCGACATGAAAAGGTAGAAATTCCATAATAAAATCCATACCAATATTTTAGTATAATGATATTGAAAGAATAACATCATTATGAAGAAAATAACATCCCTTAATATCCCTTACAATCCTTTACTATCTCTTACCTCAAAAGAGCAGCACTTCTGACTGGATATCGGATATGACGCTGAAGGAAACTTGCACTGATGAATAGGAACTCACCAAGTATCTAAATACTCACAAAATACACTCGATAATCTAGAGAGAAAACGAGAGAAAACTTATGAATTCTGGTGTGATTTTCAATTCTAATTTAGCCCTCTATTTATAGGAAAATGTTAGCATGCCGAAGCAGACTTGACCTGTAACCTAATGGCTTTACCTGCTACTATTCTACCCACCAAAAATCAGCCATCTTCCCCAACAACCAAAAGTGGGGCCCACCCATTTCTAGAATTTTCCACCAAAATCTTTTATAAACCTAATTTCCGAATCAGTCACCTCTTAAAATTCATAACAAATCATTCGTTCATTTTTAACGGTCCAAAATTTGTGAACATATACTCAACTTATATATGTATAACATATCCAAAAATCACAACGATCCAACGGTCAGATTAAAAATTATAATTCACACAATAAAGCTGTAAGAACACTGATTTGATCTTTTAATACCTCCAATCCGACAAAATACCTGAACATTAATTCCTTCAATTATATCCACATAAAATAAATATATCCATCAATTATATTCACAGAAAATAAATATTTCCTTATCATATAAATCAATAATTAATTATTCACAAATAATATTACAGAATCACAATTATGACAACTAGACCATTCCCAGGAAAGAGGGGGCTTTCCGATAAGGATTTCTCCTTACAGGGGCACAATTAGGTGACCAAACCTCTCCATGACAGAACTTTTTAGACATTTCCAATAATACTATCTAATAATATTATTCAAATAATATGAATTATTGATCCGATAATGAGATATCTTGTAAAAGTTGACAATTATTAAAACAATAATAATATAAAATATCAACGCAAAGAATTATTGAATCAATAAAATAAAATATTGAGCAGTAATTATCGTAACAATTATTGAGTAGTGCTTTCTTACGTAAGAATCAATAATTCAAAAATCTGTGCAAAATCAGATACTCATTGTGCAACCACACGATTATCGTATTTTAACCAATAGAGTATTCCAACGGTGTTATGAGTAATAACTACGCCTGTTATTTATAAAAATTTAAATTTATCGTTTTCTTCATCAAGCCGATTATTTACATTATGGGGCCCACAAATGGCTACTCTGCCGGCCGCATTTAATATTCCCCGACGTAAGAATATTCCACAACCAAACGAATATTCCCCGACAACAATGAATATTTTATAACCAATTGCGTATTTTGAAAAATATCACCCTTAACTTTAATTTTTATCAATTTAACCATTTACTGAATAGTAATTATAAGAAAAATTGAATACTTTTATTTCATAAAATTCGGGGTCTTACACAATACATCACATAAAACCTAACCTCAAGTCATACTTTTACAGTCTGAGTCGAGTTCGGTACAATTCTGACATCCCGACGGCCTAGTCGGATAAATATCAAGTTTAAGTTCCATTAAACTCTTCCTAAACACTTAACAATTATCTTAGATAATTATATTATCCGTCAAAATAATTTTCATAAGCTAGAAATAATTTTCAGATAATTATTATCATTTAAAATAATTTTTCAATCATTAATATCGTATTTATATGAATTAAATACCATATAATTCCTTTATCATTAATATTTATTTAATATTAAATATTAATAAAAATTATAACATAATATTATAATATATTTATAATATATCAAAGTATTTTAATACCTTAAAATCATACTTATATGATTTTTAAACCTTTAAATCCATTATCCGATAATTTCTTTTAATATAAAAATATTAATATTTTCATGGCAAAATATCAAAAGTTATATTTCATAACTTAAAATATTTTATAACACTTAAATCATTTTTATATGATTTTTAAATCATTAATTTTTTTTTCCATAATTTATTTAATATATTTATTAAATAAATTAATTACCATTAATATTAATTAATTAATGAAATTCATCACAAAATATTAAAAGTCATTAAAAATAACTTAAAATATTTTCTTATACGATAATATAGTTTTTCATTATTTTTCATATATTAAAATCATTTAAAGTAATTTATTTAATTTTATAATTAAATACCGTTATTATTCCAAAATATTAATTATTTATGAAATATATTAAGAATAATTAAAACTAATTTTTGGACTTTAAAATAATTTTTAGGAATTTATTTTGTATTTTTAATAATCAAAAATATTTTTTTTCTATTTATTTAATAAAATAATTGATTTTAGAAATAAATTGTCGCTATAAGTTTTCTTGAGCTGTTCTTGAGCTTGCCCGGAAAACCATGTCAGTTCGCAGGGTAGGAGGTTTGACCAACTATAATTCATGGATCTTGAGGTATGTGGGTTCGGTTAGGAGTTAAGGTTATAGTATTGATGCAATACTACAACCCTAAACAAACATCATGACCACTATATATCAATTCAGAGAGATCTGGGCCTCCAAACATACTGTCAGACATCATCTGGGTTTTCTGGGTATCCCAGAAACCCAGACAGTTGCGAGGTACCACTTTCCAATCCTTGTAACGTACATCCTGGATCGGTTTTGTGTGATATAAAGGTTCAGACATGTAGTCTTGGTGTCAAGGAACACAAATAATTCACTAGATCAACTCAAAAACATCACCAACGAGAGATCTGGGTCAGTCAACGTAGGCCAGAAAAACTGTTCTTGAACATTTCTGTGTTTTCCAGAAATGTTCTTGAGCAGTTTGGTCAACCTATGTTTGACCCTTTATATCTTTGATTCTATACAGGATCTGAGTAATATAAAAGCATAGACGTGTAATTCTCATGTCAGGCTACAACAACAAAACAACAACTTGGCCAAAACACTTAGCAGTCGTCAAATCTAGCACCTGCAAAATCACTGTCAGAGATTTATAGGTTTCTGGGTTACCCAGAAACCATTTATCGTGCTCGGTCAACGCCTTTTGACCGCTTATAACTTTCAATCTACACATGATCTGGACTTGATTCAAGTTCCAGATCAAAAGCCCTTACAACATACTACAAGTACAAACTTTTAAAACACAAAAATAAATAACAGGTAATGATCTGTGAGCCCTGACATTCGGTTTTCAGGCCATGTTTAAGGGTTCATAGATCAGTTTCAAAAATTTGATTTTCTTGCATCAAGACGATATGGATCGAAGTTATTACAACCCATATCACTCAATGACTCGCTAATACACAACTTTAACTAACAAATTACAACATATAACATAAGATCACATGATTTTGAAATTTTAGGGTTTATACCTTTCTAAGGCTTGATCTTGAATCTGATCCTTGTGATCTGATCTTGGTATTCTAATACATGATCTTAGCTTAACTTTTTACACACTCACTCTACATTTCCGAATTTTAGAGAGAGAATGGTCTTGGAGAAAATGAGAAGTAAAGTGGGCATTTTCTCTCTCTTTAATCTATATAAATGATGTATGCAATAAAATGGCTGGCATGAGGGGCTGGTATTTGCTGATTTCAGTCACATGGGGTAGCTAGGGTAGTTGAGCAACCAAAGATATATCAAGATTTATAAGTTATGTCACAATAATGTAATAAGGGTATTTTGGACTTTTGGCTTTTAATTTTAATGGCATACAAGTTATTTACCCTTACGCTTAAGGTTTAGGGTTTAACCCATAGGATTTAGGGTTTAACCCTTAGATTTATGCAATATAATTTCTAAGATTTTCAAAATTAGGTTTTCAACAATAGAAAATTAACATTTCTAAATTATAATTAGGATTCTATAATTATACTAAGTGTGACGTCCCCAAAATAGGTCCATTCCATCCAACCCATTCTGAGTCGCCAAATACATGGTACAGAAATAACTACAACTTTATTATTACAACATATAAACTGTGAGTTTAAATACAGATATTGCCATCTAGACAATATCCACACGCAAATAAATCCCCATCATAATTATTGTTACATTATTTTACAAAAATGGTAAGGACTACTAAACAACTCTCTCTAGAACTTTCATTCCATACCCCGACTAGTACTCGCTACATTCTCGCCTCCTGAGAAGAAAAATGGAACAACAAGGAAAAGGGTGAGCTCAACTAGCCCAATAAAGAATATTATGACTAAGATAATATACAACAAATTATCGTTAGTCTTCAACAGGAAAAAATCTAATAGAATACAATAGACAACCAGTTTTAAATCAACAACTGCAGCGGAAACAACAATTTATTAGAAGAGTTAAGTAGAGAATGCAAACTACTATCTTCTATATATGAATTTAAAAGTTCATCGTCGATATTTTATCCCTGTAACATCAATCAATATATATCTGGAATCAAATATTCATCTTTGCACTACAGCCAAAGATATTCATCGATTGGTCATGTTCATCTAAACACTGTTCATCTTTGCACTACTGGCCAAAGATATTCATCAAGAAATTCATTCATCTTTGCACTTCTGGCAAAGATGTTCGATAATATCATCATTTAAGATTGAGGATGATGAAAAATATTTTTAAAGAAACGAATCCAGTGAAACAAAATGACAAGGATTAAGGATTAAGGATTCGTACTTTGTTTTATCCATGTCCAAAAATACCTCAAAAATAATCATAGGGGTGTAAAATTCAAGAATGATCAAAACATGGATACAATCAAAGCTAGTATCCGTAATAGATATTTTAGATTTAAAAGAAAAATTTTCATTTTTTAAATTGAATAGTGCCGAAATGATTCGTGAATAGTGTCAGTATACGTGAATAATTAATCGTATAAGTGAATAGTAACTCCGACACCAAAAGATAGAAATTCCACAAAAAACATCTCACGCTTCATGAATAGTACTCGTGAATAGTAACTCGTGAATAGTAACTCATGAATAGTAACCTCGACATGAAAAAGTTCCAAATTTGATAAAAAGTTCCAACCAATATTTCAGCATAATGATATTGAAGAAATAATATCATTTGAGAAGAAAATAACATGCCTTACCTCAAAAGACAGTACTTCTAGTTGAAACACCGGATATAGGCTATGACTTGAACTTGCACCATATAGCAATACTCAAAGTATACTCAAAATACTCACAAGAATACGCTCGATAATATAGAGAGAGAAAACATCAGTTTCTGGTGTGATTTTCAATTCTAACCTAAGCACCCTATTTATAGGAAATTGCTAAGAACACCAACGCAGAAAATTTAATATAATAATAATATATTATATATATATTCCTACGCCAACCAAGACTCCTGAAATCAGCATGTTTACAACACATGGGAGGCCAACCAAAACAATAAAAACGTTTTTGTTGATATAAATAATTAAAACTTCCAAAAATCAATTATTTCGGAGCTTTGGAACTTCAATAATTCATAATAAATAGCTCTTTTATCAGCAAAATTCGAATCTTGCGAGTTTTTATAGGAAATTCAATTCTCTACAACTTTGCAGAAGAAAGTTTTTCCAAATTCCAAACAAAAATTGGTAGAATCCCACATACGGACAATTTTACAAAGCTATAATCAAATTTCAAATCAAGAAATGGGGTCCACCGACACACAAAACATGTGTTAATCATTTATATACAACAAAAATACTCTTCCTCGTCATATACTCATATATCCCACATTCATTGTAAAAATATCACCGTTAATATATTATTAAAATAATATATTTAAATGAATTATTTTATCGTAAAAGATAAAATATTAATTTTCAACAATTGTCATTTTAAAATTTTTCTCCATCTATATCCACATAAAATCAATATTTTCCTCATCATATGAATCAATAATTAATTATTCACAAATAATATTACTGTAATCACAATATTGTGACAACTGTGCGGTTTCAGGAAAGAGGGGCTTTCAATGAGAATTTCTCCTTCATGGTAGCGCAATTAGGTCACCAAACCTCTCCTTAGATGAACTTTCTAGACATTGCCAATAATGTTATCTAATAATATTATTCAGATAATATCAATTATTGTTTCGATAATAGAAAATCTTGTGTAATGACAATTTATTGAAACAAAAGAATATAAAATATCAATACAAACAATTATTGAATCAATAAAATAAAATCTTTGTAACAAGAATTATCGTAACAATTATTGAGTAGTTCCTTCACGTAAGAATCAATAATTGGTGCAATACTGGTGTCTTCTTGTTCAACAACGCGTATTAGTGTGTTTTAACTACGGGTATTCCAACAAAGATTAACGATAACAACTACGCCGTTATTTAAAAACAACTTATATTTGTCATTTTCTTCATCCAATCGCTTTCAGTTATGGGGCCCACAAAAAGATCTGCGTCGTCGCATTTAATATTCCCTACAAGATTTAATATTCCACGACCAAACGAATATTCCCGACAATAATGAATATTTTATAACCACTTGCTTATTCGAAATATTTGCGTATTTTACCCATAACTATCCACATTAATCAAATCGACCCTTACTATTTCAAAATAATAAATAGAGGAAAATAAATTTCATTTATTAATAATTTGGGGTCTTACAACCTCCCCTCCTTATGAAATTTCGTCCTCGAAATTGACGACGACTTCAGTGTTTGAAAAGATGAGAATACCTCGCTTTCATTTCCGCTTTCCAACTCCCGTGTCATTTCCTCAATAGCATGGTTTCTCCACAAAACTTTAACTTGTGGTATGACCTTCGTACGTAGGACATGCTCCTTCCTATCCAAAATCTTGACAGGTACCTCTTCATACGTTAAGTCTTCGGCTATCTCGTTCGGTTCTAACTCAATGACGTAGTTCGGGTCGTCCACATATTTACGTAACATCGATACGTGAAAAACGTTATGAACACGCGTCATACTTAGCGGTAAAACGAGTCTATAGGCCATAGTTCCTATTTGATCGAGAATTTCAAATAGGTTGATAAATCGAAGGTTTGAGCTTTCCTCACCTCACCGATTCTTGCTTTTGAAATAACAACTTCTTGCACCTCCTTCTTCAAATTCATCAGCTCCGGTGTGTAGCTTGAACAGCTTTAACTTTATCGATTAAAGTCGATTATACTCGTATATCATCACGTGGGTACCTAGAGTTTTCATCTCCATCTCTATTATTTGTACATTATACGAAATTAGTCTTTGATAATATCATACTCATTACTTGTATACGATCTTCTACTCAACACGTCGCCTACCACGTTCGCTTTTCGGGATCGCATGGTCGAACATGTCTTTGAAATGAGTCTCCTCTTGAGTTCTTGAAGCTCTTCCCACATTCCTTGCTCCATTTGAATTTTGTATCTCTACGAGTCACCACGTTAATGGAATAGCGATTCGAGAATATCCTTCAACGAATCTCCGATAATAACCAACTAAGCCTAGAAAGCTACGTATTTCGATTACCGACTTAGGTTGTTCTCAACTGTGACTCATATCCCAACCTTGGATAGCACGTTACAATGACACCTATCAGTTTACTATCGCACGAATATGGTGTCCCCTACGGAGAGTCTGGCTTCGGTGCATTCCACAAAGGAAGTCACCAGATAAAGGCTCAGGTACCAAATTCTATAGTTGAATTTTTAACTCCTGAAGTTCAATAGGAGCCATTCGATATGAGATTTTAGAAATGAGTTTTGTACCGGGTTCAAAGTCGATACAAAATTTAATATCAGTCTTTGGGAGTAAACCAAGAAATTCTTCTTGAAATACGTCGGGAAAAATTAATAACAACAGAATATTATTCAAATCTGACGTGTCTTTATTCAAATCCATAACATGGACTAAGAAAACTTGACATCCATAATAAACGAATGACTTCATGGCTTGATATGAAAATGTTTGACTACAATGGTTTGATTGCTTGAATTCGAAAGTAACAAAGTTGCTTAGGAATATGAAAACTAACAACCTTACGAAAAGTAATCAATTTCGGCATGATGAGTAGTTAACCTTAAAATCACATCAAAAGCAAATATCTCTATAGAAATAAGGTTAACGTGTAATGTGATAGTGCCAACTGAATCAAGCAAGATTTCTAAACAACGGATGTAATGAAAGTTTCTCTAACGAGTCTCCATAAATAGGTCAAAGTCTAATTTCTCCGTAGTCAATTTTAAGCGTTGAGCGCAAGCAAGAGAGATAAAAGAATGGGTAGAACCAGGTATCTAGTAAGGTATAAACTTCGCAAGAAATTTATTAATTAACTAACCGTGCTAACTTCGTTCGAGTTCCTCGCATTTTGACCCGGCCACGACAAACGCTCTTCCGAGAATCGTTGTCTTTGACTTTTCGGGACATCCTTTTAAGTCACCATTCACTGGACTGGGTTTCAATACCGTATAATCTCGGCGATATGTCCTTCTTTTCCACAATTATAGCATACCTTAAACTGTTGTAGGCGGTTTAATGATATGTCCCTCTTTCCCGCATTTGTAATATCTGACCGATGGTCTTTCTCCTCCCTTGGAACCCGGGTTACTCTTGGGCCGGCGTCTTCACATGGTCGTTGTTGAATCTCCTCTTTTAAAATCTCTCCTCCCTACTTCGCTTCTATTTTCATGGCCACGATTACCACCAGAGTGGTTACCGCCTTTAATCTGTATTCTTCTTTCTCTGCTGGTTATCGTTATTTTGTTGACTACTATCTTCGGTATGATCCTGGTTATGGTCCCTCGGTTGAACGTACTCGTTATCTCGCTCTAACAACTGAGCCTTTTTGACAACATCTGAATAGAGAAAATTTATGAGAAATGAGATCTTGGACGTATCTGGGGTTTCAAACCTCTCGAAACATCCGCGTCATCGTTCCTCATTCTCCATCAAATGAGGTGCAAACACGGATAACTCCATGAACTTCGCCTCGTCTTTGGGACACCGTCATGTTATTCTGCTCCAGTCTAATAAACTCCACTTCCTTCATATGACGAATACTTTCAGGAAGTACTTGTCATTGAACTGTTTCTGAAACGTCTCCCATGACATGCTGAGTGCAGCTGGATGGGTACGCTTCACAGATTCCCACCAGTAATCTACCTCGCCACGGAACATAAAGGTGGCGAATGGAACCTTCTGTTCCTCCGTGCATCCCAAGACATCGAATATCTTGGTAATTTGCTTGACCCATGTTTCCGCCATGATCGGATCTGGCTTTCCCTTAAATTCTGGTGGTCCCAACTCTTTGAATCGCTTGGTTGTGACAACCCGTGAATTGCTATCATTTCCTCCCCGTATTTTGAACACGAAGTCTCCTCGTCGATTTTGCATGAAGCAAAAAGCTTCTAAACATCCCCTCGTTCATCATCTGCTCAGTGGTGTTGTTCATAAGAGGTACATTGCCAGCCCGTTGCATGTTCTCCTCATTGGTAAGTACAGGCATCTCCACGGTCTCATTTACTACACTATTAATATTTTCAGTCGACATTCTCAAATACTGTCATAAAACAAGGGTTAATTAAGGAAATCAATATATCACATAATATCCCTATATACTGACCAACTAACAAATAAGCTTAGGTAGGACACACTAGCGAAGGATTTACTCGTCTCTCCCCTCCTAGTTCTATTCCCCGATCTACGCCAAAGATCATATCCCTAAGCTCTGATACCAACTGTGACGTCCCCAAAATAGGTCCATTCCATCCAACCCATTCTGAGTCGCCAAATACATGGTACATAAATAACTACAACTTTATTATTACAACATATAAACTGTGAGTTTAAATACAGATATTGCCATCTAGACAATATCCACACGCAAATAAATCCCCATCATAATTATTGTTACATTATTTTACAAAAATGGTAAGGACTACTAAACAACTCTCTCTAGAACCTTCATTCCATACCCATAGACTAGTACTCGCTACATTCCGCCTCCTGAGAAGAAAAATGGAACAACAAGGAAAAGGGTGAGCTCAACTAGCCCAGTAAAGAATATTATGACTAAGATAATATACAACAAATTATCGTTAGTCTTCAACAGGAAAAAATCTAATAGAATACAATAGACAACCAGTTTTAAATCAACAACTGCAGCGGAAACAACAATTCATTAAAAGAGTTAAGTAGAGAATGCAAACTACTATCTTCTATATATGAATTTAAAAGTTCATCGTCGATATTTTATCCCTGTAACATCAATCAATATATATCTGGAATCAAATATTCATCTTTGCACTACAGGCCAAAGATATTCATCAGTTGGTCATGTTCATCTAAACACCTGTTCATCTTTGCACTACGGGCCAAAGATATTCATCAAGAAATCATTCATCTTTGCACTACATGCCAAAGATGTTCAGTAATATCATCATTTAGGATTGAGGATGATGAAAAATATTTTTAAAGAAACGAATCCAGTGAAACAAAATGACAAGGATTAAGGATTAAGGATCCGTACAATGTTTTATCCATGTCCAAAAATACCTCAAAAGTAATCATAGGGGTGTAAAATTCAAGAATGATCAAAACATGGATACAATCAAAGCTAGTATCCAGAATAGATATTTTAGATTTAAAAGAAAAATTTTAATTTTTCTATTGAATAGTCAGATTCGTGAATAGTGTCAGATACGTGAATAAAGGCCGTATAATGCGTGAATAGTAACTCCAACACCAAAAGATAGAAATTCCACAAAAAACATCTTCACGCTTCATGAATAGTACTCGTGAATAGTAACTCGTGAATAGTAACTCATGAATAGTAACTCATGAATAGTAACCTCGACATGAAAAAGTTCCAAATTTGATAAAAAGTTCCAACCAATATTTCAGCATAATGATATTGAAGAAATAATATCATTTGAGAAGAAAATAACATGTCTTACCTCAAAAGACAGTACTTCTAGTTGAAACACCGGATATAGGCTATGACTTGAACTTGCACCATATAGCAATACTCAAAGTATACTCAAAATACTCACAAGAATACGCTTCGATAATATAGAGAGAAAACATCGATTTCGTGTGATTTTCAATTCTAACCTAAGCACCCTATTTATAGGAAATTCTTAAGAACACCAACGCAGAAAATTTAATATAATAATAATATATTATATATATATATATTCCCACGCCAACCAAGACTCTGAAATCAGCATGTTTACAACATGGGGGGGGCCAACTAAAACAATAAAAATGTTTTTGTTGATATAAATAATTAAAACTTCCAAAAATCAATTATTTGAACTTGAACTTCAATAATTCATAATAAATAGCTCTTTTATCAGCAAAATTCGAATCTCGATGAGTTTTTATAGGAAATTCAATTCTCTACAACTTTGCGTAAGAAAGTTTTTCCAAATTCCAAATGTAAATTGACCGAAATCCACATACGGACAATTTTACAAAGCTATAATCAAATTTCAACCAAGAAATGGGGTCCACCGACACACACAAAACATGTGTTAATCATTTAATGCAACAAAAATACTCTTCCTCCTCATATACTCATATATCCCACATTCATTGTAAAATATCACCATTAATATATTATTAAAATAATATATTTAAATGAATTATTTTATCAGAAAAAGATAAAATATTAATTTGAGAACAATTGTCATTTTAAAATTTTTCTCCATCTATATCCACATAAAATCAATATTTTCCTCATCATATGAATCAATAATTAATTATTCACAAATAATATTACTGAGAATCACAATATTGACAAACCAAGCGGTTCCTGTGAAAGAGGGGCTTTCCAATAAGATTTTCTCTTTCTTTGGTAGCGCAATTAGGTGACCAAACCTCTCCTTAGAAAGAACTTTCTAGACATTGCCAATAATGTTATCTAATAATATTATTCAGATAATATGAATTATTGCTTCGATAATGGAAAAATCTTGTGTAATGACAATTTATCAAAACAAAAGTAATATAAAATATCAATACAAAGAATTATTGAATCAATAAAATAAAAATCGAAGCGATAATTCATCGTAACAATTATTGAGTAGTTCCTTCTTACGTAAGAATCAATAATTGGTGCAATACCGTGCTACTCTTGTTCAACAACGCAGATTAGTGTGTTTTTAACCACCGGGTATTCCAACAAAGATTAACGATAACAACTACTACCGTTATTTAAAAACAACTTATATTTTGTCGTTTTCTTCATCCAATCGCTTTCAAGTTATGCGCCCACAAAAGATCATACCGTCGTGCGAATATTCCTGACAAAGATTGAATATTCCACGACCAAACGAATATTCCCAAATAATAATGAATATTTTATAACCACTTGCTTATTCAAATATTTCACAGTATTTTACCCATAACTATCCACATTAATCAAATCGACCCTTACTATTTCAAAATAATAAATAGAGGAAAATAAATTTCATTTATTAATAATTTGGGGTCTTACACTAAGATTTCCTAATCATAATTCAAGATTGCTAATTTGGATTAATATTTCCTAATTAAAATTTGCTAAATTTGCAATTAGGTCCATAATTGTACATTAGGGTTTCTAATGGAGCAATTACGATTTCCAATTCAAAATTAGGATTTCTAATAATTAGGGTTTCCATAATTAAGTTATACATAATAACACTTATGCCTTATACTTAGAATTTAAATTCCCATATTAGGGTTTCCAGAACCGGTTTTAGGGTTTCTTAAAAATCGTAAGAATTTTTTAACTGAACGTTGACGTTCTTATTATAATCATATGGTTTGCCCTGATATAGGTTATCTGGTCAACCCTTGACCCTTAACCATATACTGTACACATATACAATTGTATACACAGAACATATACACTTATACCCTTAATCCTGAATAATTCACCACAAAAATTTTAAATTCACAAAATTCCTTCTCGGAAATCTCAAATTCATTCACTTATTTTATGTCTAGGTTTATTATTTAACCTTAATTCAATATTTTAATATTTTATAAATATCTTACCTTACACCTTATGTACACACTCAAAATTTTATGTACTACTATTACTAACATTGCAGGAGGACAGATTCGTCTTTTAAGAGAGAACCCTGAAAGACAATCCAAATCCATACCGGATACTACCGAAAATTCAGCATCAACCCCGGATCGTAATCTGGGAGTAACAAATCCAACCTCGGAGATAACCCCGAGGCATGCAGATCCAATACCGGAACACACACCGGAGAAGACCGATTAATCTCGAAGACAACCCCGAGGTATCCAGTCTCAGTCCCAACCATGGGAATAGCCACCAACCTTGGTGATAACCCCAAGGAATGCAGTTTCGGCGATAACCCCAGAAATGCTTGTTTCAAATGCGACCAGCTTCAATCTCGGCGCTCACAACAAGATACACTGCACCAACCCGGCAATAACATCGGGAAGACATGCACATCTCAAAGGTGACAATGAGCACCTTCAACAAGTGCAACAGTTAAATCTAAGCAAAGTCTGAGCAACGTCTGATTTATCAGCCCAATCCGGCGATAACACCAGTGAGGGGAAACATCGTCATCTCGTCAACACGATGCCACATCACGTCGTCTTAACATCTCTACGCAATGATGTCCCACAAGACTAACCAATCCCGAGTGACTATTGTGCGGGGTAACGGATGAAAGTCGAAGCTTGAAGACCGGAGGGCATCGTCCCATCTTCAATGACTTCGTACAAACTCTAATCCCATGCTATCGTACAACTCTCGACAACGACGGTCCGAAATAGGTCCTGTATACCTCAAACAGATGCCCGGATTGCAGTTCTGAAAGTTCGAGTAGACATTCTGATTGCTCGAGTGCACGTGCCGAGACGACCCGTCGACAAACCGGGCCCACCCGGGTTGCCTCTGGTACACCTGCGGCTAAAATGCCTATAAATAGAGGGCTTGGGAAGCCCATTTTGCAAGAAAAAAAGGCGATGAAGCCCTGCCCAATTTGCTCTGCACTCACCCCATGTAGTGTACTTTCCCCTTCTAAACACCTGTGAGCTCATATATAGCCCTTTTGTACCTACAAAAGTCAGTGTTTACCCACTCTAAAGATATAGAAGCCTTCTTTATCAGTCAGCTGTAAGCCTTCTCACACACTTTAGAGTCTTTCCCTTCATCTTTGCACACACCCTTCTACACGTTGAGAGTCGTGTTGCTTGCTTTTGCCCGGCTTTCGGTCCGTGGTTTCATTCCAGTCTACACTTTAGTGTCTTTCCCTTCATCTTTGCACACACCCTTATATATATATATATATATATATATATATATATATATATTAACATATATATTGACTAACATTATCGAGTTATGCCTCGATTGAGCTGAACTTGATGCGGAGCGTTTATTTGCTTTAATATATATATGTATATATATTTACATTTATATATATTAACTGTGTGTCGAACTTTGTTCAATGAGCCTAGACTTGATTCGGTGTGTTTAATGTATATATATATATATATATATATATATATATATATATATATATATATATATATTAACTTTGTGTCGGACTTTGTTCGATGAGCCTAGACTTCGGTTTGGTGCGTTTACTAGTTTATCTATATATATATATATATATATATATATATATAATTAATGATTTACAGCTTTCTTTACATTTCGCTCTGCCTGGAGTTTACTTCGTGACGGTTGACCGTATTTACAGCTTTATTTAAATTCTGTCCCGCCTGGAGTTTCCTTCATGGCGGTTGACCGTATTTACAGATTTATTTACGTTTCGTCCCGCCTGGAGTTTCCTCCGTGGTAGTTGATAGCTTTTAACAGCTTTATTTACATTTCTGATCCCCCATGGAGGTGCTTCGTGGTTGGTGATCCTGTCTGTATATATATATTTACAGCTTTTATATATATACCTGTTTACTGCTTTCATATAAACTGCAGTATTTTGTGAGCCTAGGAATCATGTGATCACAGATTCATCCCATTGAATCTAGATTCGGTTCCCATGATGGACATTTTTAGCTGTAAGTAGCTTGTAAATTATTCTGCGGTGTCTGAATTCCCTTAGATGGTTTCCATACCCACGAGGAAGTCGGCATTATTTTGTACATTATTTTTCATATGGATGCCTCGCATTCGTAAATAAAAACAACCAAGCCGCACACTTAATAAAATGGGAATGTAAAAGGTCTCAATTATTATCGAGCATCAAGGTTTGAAAAACCTTTTTGTAAAACATCATTGCTATATCTTCCTAAAAACTGAATTTTCAAATAAATTCAAACCCTGTGTTTATAGGTTCGAACGAGGCCTCGCACTACTTCCAAATAATAGCACATTGACCCACACACACACACACATTCAGATAATAGTTTCTTGAAAAGAGGCGGTCACCGTGGTAACACGGATGTCGGGGGGTGCCTAACACCTTCCCCCCGCATAACCAAATCCCCGAACCCTAATGAATCTCGGTTTCACAGACCCGTTTAGCAGTGTCACATCACTGGGTCAATGTGCAAACCTTTTCTCGGTTGTGTTCGTACAACCATTTAAAAAATCAACTGGCAACTCTTAACAGTCCATCGTCGACATTATACATGTCGGACCTTTTTCACTTGTTTTTACAAACAAATCTCACCTAAAATGAGAACACCAAAGATCAAGTAACTGAAAGCGACATCCAAAAATCCCGACGCGACGGCGGTGGCGACTCTGCTTTGGGGACTCGGTAAGAGGACTTAAGCCGCTATTACAATCTTTTCAAAACTATTATCTGCTTGTGTGTGGATGTTGCATTTACATTTAATGAATGTGTACGAATGCATTTCCTTATTGCACTTAGTGCTTCGCACCATAACTGCTTGTGATGCTAGTGCTTCGCACCATAACTGCTTGTGATATTAGTCCTTCGCACCATATCTGCTTGTGATATTAGTGCTTCGCACATGTCATCATTTTCATGCGGTGAGACGCGATGTATGTGAATGTATGTTGTGTGGTCCCTCCACCAGGAGGCTATCCCGTCGGTGTTTGATTACTGGACTCGTGAGAAGACTAATTCTCTGACGCTCAGGAAAGGCACCACCCAAATTCGCTCCAATTGAAAGACTGGATTAACTTCCCGTCTAGTAGATTACGATGATTTGGGAACCTTCATGCCAAAAAGCTGCGAGAGTAACCTAAGATAGGTCAGCCTCTGATAAACCCAAAACGGAGGAAAGTCTCTTCATGCTCTCATTTAAATTACTTATAAACACAATTACTTGTAATTTCATTCCATATCTATCTCCATGTAATGAGAAATATGAAGAAATGTGTACAAATACATATTTAACATACTACAAATAGCTACCATCCGTTATGCAGGATAAAATTCCTAAAATGGACACATCACATATCATGTTATTATATACATTCCCTAAAGACTAAACTATTCCAGTCTTTCGCAGGGAATCAATCGGACCTACTACCCGGTCAAAGTCCAAAAAAGCAACAGGCCGACAGTCAATCATGTCGTCATTCGACCAGACTGAACTTAATCCAGTTTGTCGCAAAGAATTCGATGGATTAAGCATACTGATTCTGATTTGGTCGTTTCTACTCAAAGAATTAATTACGATACTACATTGTGGTCAAAAAATACCCGTACATGCTGAATCCTTCACACAAGGGGGAATCCCAGTTATTACCATACTTGAACCACAGTTGGATATGACTAACAAAACTCATGATGCTGCCCATCCCATTGGAGATCCAGACACTGGTGACATCAAGAAGAAAGTCCTCCAAATGGAAGAGACCCTTTGCGCTATCAAAGGAATTGGAACACACGGGAGTGTTTCATATGCTGATCTGTGTATTTTTCCTGGTGTTCATTACCTAGAAAAATTTAAAACTCTTGAATTTGAAAAATATGATGGGTTAGGAGATCCTTATACGCATTTAAAAGTATTTATTGGAGAACTTGGATCCTATGTAGAGGATGAAATACTCAGAATGCAATTGTTCCAAAAGAGTCTAACTAGAGAAGCCCGTTCATGGTACACAAGATTAGACAACTCCAAAATCCATAGTTGGGAAGAGCTAGCACATGCCTTCCTCACTCAATACAGTTTTCAAACTCAGATGGCTCCTGATCGGTATCAAATTAACAAGATCAAGAAACAATCTAACGAGCCCTTCAGATTGTATGATCAGAGGTGGAGACGCCTGGCTGCCCAAGTTAGTCCTTCCATGACAGAATCAGAAATAGTCATGACTTTCATAGACATACAAAAAGCTCCCTTCTATGAGAGAGTTTTAGCCGGCATCAGCAAACCATTTTCTGAAATGGTCAAGCACGGGGAGATGGCTGAGATGGGATTGAAGTCAGGAAAGATTCAAGACCTAGCTGCACTCAAAGTCATTGCGGATCACATCCAACTGAAATTATGGGAACAACCCCTGGAGGGTCCATAAAAAGAAAGAGGAAGATGTTTCCCTGATACTACAGGGGCAAAAAGGTAATCAAAACATGCCTATTCAAACGAGAAACTACACTCCCTTTCCAGCACAGTCTGCAAACCCTCCAGTACCAAAAGGTGGAGAAGTCAAACACCCTCGAGTGTTTACACCCTTTGGGGATACCCTCGAGAACATTCTTAATCTTCTGACAACACAGAAGAAAATTACGCATCTTCTTCCACCAGCCAGCCCTAATTGACGGGGTTTAAATGCTGCTAGGAAATGTGCTTATCATGCCGGGGCACCTGGACATGATACTGAGGATTGTTGGCCCTTGAAACATAAGATCCAGGACCTAATAGACAACGGGGAGATCGTAGTCACCAAACCCGGTCAGCCTCATGTTCAAGACACAACCCTCTTCCTCAACACAAAGAAGAAGAGGTAAACATGATTAATTGGAGCAATGGACAGAGTTCCAACTTCAGCTGTGAATCTTCCCAGACCCTCAAAGACGGTGATGGCAGATGGGATTATGCCAAGTTCCAATTCACAATGGAACGAAAGATGAAAACTCTTTGCAAACAAATTGAACAATTGGCGGAACTGGTGACTTATCAGCATCAAGTGACTCGTCAGTTAATCAGCCAGGAGCATGCCAGTCTCCTACCTATTTTCATGAATATTCCCTCATCACTTTCAGAAAATGAAATACTGGAAGACAAAGTGATAAAGAGAGCAAATGCCAAAGCCCGTCGGGATTTCGCCAACAATTGGGAATTCACCTATTTGGGCCAACCTATGGAGGAAATCCTTCATATGTTAATCAATGAAGGTAGGATCAGTTCCCTTCTACCTCCAATCAACCCCCGTTCAGGACGGTACAACTCTGATGGAGTATGTTAATATCACTCCATGTCTCGCGGTCACAGCACAGAAGAATGATGGGCACTCCGCCATCTTATTCAAAATTTAATCAAAAGTGGTGTCCTGCGCCTAGCAGATGACTATACTGTGTTACGTGCAAGTGAGGATGCAGGCCCTACTAAGTGGAAAAGTGTGGTAGCAGTTATATCCACTAAAACTGATGGGATTAATACCTTACTCACAATGCCAACAATTCAACTCAAGGGAGACAACAATCCTTTGAAAGTGGCCGCTCCCGAGCCAATCAACTTGCTGTGCAGAGCACAATATCCTATTGTTAGCTTGCACACAATTCCATGGAATTATGGAGAAGGTGAATGATCCACCTCATATACAACTGCTACAGTGTCGAAGGAAAATCCACTGTATCTTCCCCAACGGGTGATGAAGCCCACCATCAAATCAAAGGGGAAAATACCCATGGAGAAGATTGAAAAATTCCTCCGCGTTGTGGATCATAATGAAGCTATGGTGGTTTTAAGCTTGAAAGAAGCTCCACAACAAATATCAATTTTGGACTTGGTCCTAACTTCTGAGAATCATCGGAAGGTCTTGTTAAAGGTTCTAAAAGAAGCCTATTTCACGACATCAGTGGATACAGAAAAGATTCAACATATGGTTGATCACATTTTCAACAATAATGTGATATCCTTCACTGATGATGACATACCGCCCGAAGGGACTGGTCATTGCAAACAGTTTCACATTGCGGTCTTATCCTCCGGATATATGGTAGCTGTAGTCTTAATAGATGGAGGTTCCTCTCTGAATATCTGCCCATATGCTATCTTGGTGAAGATGAACATAAATCTCAACCGAATTCGGAGTAGCCATACTATCATTAAAGCTTTTGATGGAGCCCACCGTAACTCGGTCGGAGTAATTGAGCTGCCAATCGAAATTGGTCCGCACACATTTTGCGTGTCTTTCCATGTACTCAAGATAGACTCGGGATACAACCTGCTCCTGGGACGACCATGAATTCACATGGCAGGAGCAGTCCCCTCCATTCTTCATCAACAGTTGAAATACATTATCAACAATAGCCTGGTCACAGTCAACGCTGAATCGGAGATTCCTCAGCACGGAGACATGCCATTCATCAATGCCAATGCCGATGTGGAACCAGTCAGTTTTCATGCTTTGGAAATAAGCAACACCCAATACCATGCTATTGGAGCGCCATTGCCCGAACCCAAGATTTCTGCCGAGGTAATGTCGGCCACTCAAGAAATGATGTCGTTGGGTCATAAACCGGGACAAGGGTTGGGTAAAGATTACCAGGGTATCAAGTACCCAATTCGCTTAACCAGGCAAGTTGGAACAACTGGGCTAGGCTATTCTGCCAGTTCAAGTCACAGGAATCCTCATAAACATCAGCAGATTCCTTCAGCTACAACCATGTGGCGTTTATCTTCGCCTTCAAACTCTGAGTCCGCACAACCTCCCGTAAAGGTGCCAGCCAACGTAATGGCTATGTTGTGTCCCAAGCCGATACCGATGAAAGGAAAACAAATCTTTGTTCCAAATCCCGCAGTGGAAGAAGAAGAACGAAGAATCAAGCAAGACGTCATACGGATGATGTCCGGTATATGCATCATCGTTCATGATGAACATACCAACAAATACACCCCAGACGATGATTGCCCAGACGTAATGGCCATCATTCGGGATAGGGAGGATGATGACAATCCCTCCATCACTGCGGTCCACCCAGACTTTGCCCTTGCCAATTGGAACAACATTCCTTGCATTGGTCGTCGAGGGTAAAGCGCGTAAACTCTTTGCCCCTGTAGATATAATAAGCGCTTACTTTTCTCATACGGTATTAGCAGTTTTATTTTTCCAAAGTATATGCTAACACTGTGTATGATCAACACATTTCATATATACTAAGTGAAAGCATATTTTGTTTCAGGACTCTAAACTTAGATGTACATGTACTTGCTGATACGGTGCCTCTTCTCCACAAGGATTGTACCTTTGATGTAGAGATGAATTCAGCCTTGGTGGATATACAGGATGACATTGAGGTGCCTCCAGAAATTCAAGAATGGGTCAAAGACAAACCTAAACCCAACCTTGATTAAACCACTTCTTTCAATCTCGGAACCTTAGAAAGCCCTAAGTTAATCCAGATTGGTTCAGACCTTACCCCAAACCAACGGAATGACATGGTTACGCTATTAACCCAATTCCAGGATGTGTTTGCATGGTCTCATGAAGACATGGTTGGTTTGTCCACTGACATTGTCCTTCATCGCCATCCCATTAAAGAGGGATTTAAGCCAGTCAAGCAAAAACTCAGGCGATTGAAGCCTGAATGGAGTTTAAAGGTGAAAGAAGAAATTGTGAAACAATTTCAAGCTAGCATCATAATGGTGTCTACATATCCTGAGTGGATATCCAACATTGTGCCCGTGCCTAAACCTGGAGGGAATGTGCGAGTTTGCGTGGATTACCGGGACTTGAACAAAGCTTGCTTAAAAGATAGCTTTCCCGTGGCATTTATCCACGTTCTCATTGACAATACTGTGCAATACGACATATACTCCTTTGCTGATTTCTTTGCAGGGTATCATCAGATTATGGTTGCCGAGGAAGATCGTGAGAAAACTGCTTTCATCACTCCTTGGGGAACTTTTTGCTATAGACGGTTGTCGTTCGGCCTCATTAATGCTGGAGCTACCTATCAACGAGCTATGATGGCTCTTTTCCACGACTTAATGCACAAAGAGATTGAGATCTATGTGGATGACATCATTGTCAAATCCCGGAAGGAGGATGACCATATAGACCATCTCAGAAAGTTGTTCAACAGGTTGTGTAAGTACAACTTGAAGTTGAATCCAACTAAATGCCCCTTTGGTGTTAAATCAGGCAAGTTGCTATGATTTCTAGTCATCCACAAAGGGATTGAGCTGGATCCTGCCAAAATCTAAGCCATCATAGAAATGCCCATTCCTCAGACAGAGAAGGAAATACGGGGATTTTTGGGAAGAATCAACTTCATTAGCAGGTTTATCTCTCAACTAACAACAACCTGTGAGCCAATCTTCAAGCTAATAAGGAAGAACTCCTCCATGAATTGGAATGATGACTGTCAAAATGCCTTCCTCACAATCAAGAAACAGCTAGTCAAAGCTCCCGTCTTGGTACCACCCAGGGATGATGTTCCTCTATTTATGTACCTGTCCATAAATGACAATGCCATGGGCTGTATGCTAGGACAGAAGGACGATAGAGGCCAATAACGAGCTATCTATTACCTCAGCAAAAGGTTCAGCAATAGTGAACACAAGTACACTCTGATCGAAAAGACGTATTGTGCTTTAGCATGGGCTTCCATGAGGTTACAGCATTACCTCCATGGTCACACATCCCATCTCATATCCCGCGTGGATCCTCTCAAATAAGTGTTCAACAAACCTATGTTAAATTACCGGCTGTCCAGATGGAAGTTGATCCTACAACAATTTGACATTGTATATGTGACTCAAAAGTCCATCAAAGGTCAAGGAATTGCGGATAAATTGGCCGCGGCACCTTCAGCGGATTTCAAACCCTTGGAAACATATTTCCCTGATGAAGGAGTAATGACAGTACAACAACACCATCAGTACGATACACGCCAATCATGGAAGACGTATTTTGATGGAGCTGTTAATATGGAAGGTTCTAGAGCTGGAGCAGTTCTAGTATCTAGTATGGGGGAGCAGTATTCCATTGCCGTCAAATTACAATTTGTCAGCACCAATAATATGGCTGAGCATGAAGGCTGTCTCATGGGGCTAAAACTTGCCCATTCAATGGGCATCAGGCAGTTAACTGTCTTTGGAGATTCAGAGTTGGTAATCAAACAATCCACCGGAATCTATCAAACCAAGGAACTACATTTGTTGCCTTACCATCAGCAAGTTTTACAGATGGTTTTGGAGTTCGAAGAAATCTCCTTTCTACACATTCCTCATAATAGGAATGACTTCGCGGACGCATTAGCAACTTTGGCCTCCCTGATTCATATATTAGACAAAGAACATTTGCCGAGCGTCACAATTTCCCTGCACAAGGCCCCAGCCTATGGGAATTACGTTGGAAAAGTATCGAATGAGCTACCTCCCATCCAACATCCTTGGTATCAACATATCAAAGAATATCTGCGAGATGGATCTACACCCGCTGAGGCGTGCCCGACAGAAAAAAGGCAGATCCATCGAATTGCTATGAAGTTCTACCTGAGTGGAGATGCGCTCTACAAAAGAGACGCAGGACTAGGTCTCCTCAGATGATTAGACAAAGATCAAGCCCAAAGGCTTATGGATGAAATCCATGGCGGAGTCTATGGCCCCCATATGAGTGGCCCCCTCCTTGTCAAGAAAGTCCTCAGTGCAGGACATTATTGGCTATCTCTCAAAGCTGACTACAATTACCATGTCAGGAGATGCTATCAGTGCCAGATTCATGGGAATGTTATACACGCCCCTCCACAGGAACTCCACAATATGAGTTCACCTTGGCCCTTCTTAATGTGGGGAGTGGACGTTATCGGGCCCATTGAGCCTAAAGCCAATAATGGTCACCGATTTATCTTCACCATGATCGACTACTTTACCAAGTGGGTAGATGCTGCCTCCTTCCTCAGGGTTACTAAAGAAGTCATCGTTGCTTTCATTAGGAATAATGTCGTTTGTTGATATGGAGAACCAGAGGTGATTGTGTCAGACAATGCCAAGAACCTCAACAACAAAATGATGGAGGAATTATGTAGTAAATTCCACATCAAACATCTCAACTCATCTATCTATCGTTAGAAGATGAAGCGGTCTTTGTTGAAGTGGCTAACAAAAATATCAAGAAGATTATGCAAAAGATGTCCGCTAACCACAAAGATTGGCCTGACCTATTGCCTCTGACTCTGTTAGCCTACAGAGCCTCAATGCGTACTTCTACTGGGGCAACCCCCTACGCATTAACCTATGGGATGGAGGCAGTACTCCCCATAGAAGTTGAAATGGAATTCCTCAAAGTGTTGATAGACGCTCAGCTGGATGAAGACCAATGGGTACAAGACAGGTATCACCAATTGTCTCTAATAGACGAAAGGCGAACCGCGGCTATCTTCTATGGTCAGTTATATCAGCAAAGGATCACCAGATCCTACAACAAAAAAGTCCGGCTACAGCAGTTTAAACAACATGACTTGGTTTTGAAGAAAATCCTTGACAACCAAGATCAGTCTAAGGGAAAATTCACTCCTAACTGGGAAGGCCTGTTTATTATCAAGGAAGTATTGACAGGAGGCGCTCTCAGATTGCAAGAAATGGACGGCGATGAATTTCTACAACTCATCAACTCAGACACCGTGAAACGGTATTATGTCTGAAGTAACCAGCAAACACCCTGGTGTCAGACCATCAGATCACCAGTCATTCCGGTTCTTCAACCCTTTACCTACAACTTTCCTACACTTTCCCTCTCAGGGAAACATACATTTCAAGCCAGTGGCCTGGCTTTCTCCTCTGCGTTCCTACAACTTAGGTTATCCCACCACGGATTGAACCTCTTTCGTTTGCAGTTTGGAGATAAACTGTAGGGATGGAATTACCTGAACTCCTCCCCAATATGAGATTCGGCAACCATCTAAGTTGTGGTCATACCTTGAAGAGCAACACCAATCCATAAGAGATGGAATTAACAAGGCTTCTCCTAAATAGAAGTACTGGCGACCATCTGTGGTGCGGTCAATCTCAAAGAGGAAAGCCACACTCCTGTCACATTTTCATCCATAAACCAGTCCCAAGACACCAAAGATGGTAGGGATACATAGATCGATGATCCATTCTGAACTATCCAGAGACAACTCAATGTCCATCCACCCAGGAGGAATTCAGAATACATCAAGACCACAAGCCCTGAAGCAGTAGACAAAATATCAAGCAAATAGCAAGGCATATCTAAAAGGGAAGTGATCCAAAAATATATTTCCCTGTCATATATAATGTTGTTTGATATATATACAATGTAAACTGTACATGACAAAATGGCTAAGCTAGTCTGTGCAGGTAAATACAAGTTCATCTACAAGTCAGGGTATATGTGAGCTAACAAGCCCAACATGGCGTCCCTCTCAGAAGAAGGAGGCGAAGCTGTGGTCTCCTGTACAAGAATATCCACACGACCCAAGAGATCTGTAGCCATCTGCATGGTGACCATATGATCATCAATATATGCGCTCATCTCTGCGATCATGCCCGTTGGTAAGGGACCTCACCGCTGCGATACTATCTGTGATGGCTATATCCGGGAAATTATCATTTGCATCTCCGGGTCGATATAGCCTCATCCCGCAACAACAACAAAGAAAGATCTCTACGATCTAATGCATCGTCTCTCTCTAATAGAGCTGCGTCTCTCCCATCAAGGGCAGTTAACATCATAGATCGAGCCTGATCTCTCTCAAAGATCATCAGATGAAGACTCTGCTCTAAGTACTGTGCTGAGTGCTGAATCACAAAAGTACTAGTACTAGGAGAATTCGGAAGAAATGTTGGCAACCCAGCAGCGGGCTCCTCCTCGATGTAGGTATCAATATGTTCCATGGGCTCTAAATCATCTGACTCATTATCCGGTACTGCAGATACTGCTACAGCTGATAAAATCTTTGTCTCTATCCATGCGGAATACTCTGTAGAACAACCGGGATAATTGACAGAAAAAGTAGCTATCTCGCGCTGATCCCAACAAGCATACACACAGGATAGGTCCTCTGCTGAGAGATGTCGAGAAGCTGAACGCTGACCTATCATGTGACGCCTCCAAAATTAGGTATGCATCACCCATCTTGGGCCGTCAGATACATGGTACAAAATTCAAATACAACTTAGTAATACAACTGTCGTGTACAATACGACAAAACATAACTGTGAGTTTGAATACAATTATTGTCTACTAGAGATTATACAAATTCAAAAGGAGTCCTCATTACAATTATTAACACACTATTTCACAGAATAGTGAGGACTACTAATGCTATCCTTCGGACCGTCACTCCGCTTCCCCGACTAGTCCTCGCTATGTTCTCATTTTCAAGAGAATAAAGTGAAAGAAAGGGTGAGCTCAACTAGCCCAAAGAAGAAATATTATGACTAAGATAATGCAGAATAAATTATTGTTAGCCTTCAAAAGTGTTAAACTGATAAAATATAACAACATCTAGTTTAACTACAGCGGAACAAGCAATCCATTAAAAGAGTCAAGTAGAGAATAAAATCTACTATCTTTTATGATTTAAAAGGTTTTTCATGACTTTTATCGTTGGGACTCAGCTTAATAATAATCCACATCATCGAATCACCCCTGCACTACGGCCAGGGATATTCTTTAGTATCATAACCACAAATTATCCATGCACTACAGCCAAGGACATTCGTGTATTCATTAATGGTTATGATCATGCCAACAACTCTCCATCAATGCACTATGGGCCAATGATAACTTTTACCACATCATTTATAACATTACGGTCATGATTACACCGAATAATCCCTGGTCATAATCATATCAAGTCCATCTATGCACTACAGGCCACAGATGACTTTTAACATAATATAAACATTAGGATGATGATAATGATATAAGAATTCAATAAAAACAAGTTCAAGAATTAATTTATCCAGGAACTAATAATGTCCAAATTGTCAACATGATACTGCTTTGTAGAGTAAAATTCAAGAATGATCAGAAGAATATTTCCATGAAAGATCTTTGGATGAAGCGCAAATATCAAGGATATTCTACTAATTTCATGGAGTATAGAAGTCAAAACTTTAACCAACCGAGTATAATAAAGAATGGAATAACAAAAGAAACCACCATGCATGCGGTACTGCAGCATACAAAAGTTATTCCAATGAGAATAATAATAACGGAACCAGTCGGGCAAAATTTTGCACCGACGGGATGTTCCAATGTAATAATAAAGAGCGGAACTGGATCCGATTGTAAAACACACGCATGGGATGTTCCAGCAGAATAATAATAAAGGCGGAACCAGTGTCCGGTGTAAAACACACATGCATGTGATGTTCCAACAGAGTAATAATAAAGAGCGGAACCAGGTCCGGTGTAAAACACACACAGCATGTGATGTTCCAAAGAATAATAGATGAATGTCACCAATATAGGGTAAACCGCGTATACAGGTTATTCCAACAGAATAATAAGCAATGGAATAAAAATAGTTCTCTTCATGAATAAGAAAGAATAACACCCCTTACCGTAAAAGAAACTGAATATATGAAAAGAAAGTTAGCAGACTTCTCTTCTTATTTCTCTCTATAACTTTCTCCCTCTAGAGTTCAGTGAATTCGTAAGAAAATAATGAAGGAATGAGCTTCTATTTATAGAAGAATGGACTGCATAGTAACTAATTCATAAACGGTCCAGATTGATTTACTTTAAAACGGACGGTCCATATTGATTTAATAAAATATTCTAATAAACAAAACTTATAAAATATATATATATTTATAACCTTTGCCTTTCGGCAAAGGCTTACTAAATCGTTCATACAAGTTGCTCCACCAAAACCCACTCATATATTTAATATATATATATATATATATATATATATATATATATATATATATT
The DNA here is from genome assembly GCA_020205615.1 of Panax quinquefolius. Classification (NCBI taxonomy): domain Eukaryota; kingdom Viridiplantae; phylum Streptophyta; class Magnoliopsida; order Apiales; family Araliaceae; genus Panax; species Panax quinquefolius. The sequence continues at coordinate 324,079 of JAINUW010000583.1, forward strand.
CCACACATGCATATACTATATTATATATATATATACCCCATTTCTTTCAAGATGTTCCTTCCCCAAATTCCACCCGTAATGACCAAAATTTCTTCCACCCATATGTCATTTTCAACATGTGGCCCCACCATCATCTATTACCGAATATTTTGAAAAATGGGTAAATGAGGGTCCATAAAATAAATTAAAATTACAACAACTACATCATAAAAATCCCCTCAATATTTTTAACAACACTTATCATCATTGTTATAATTCGTAATATTAATCGACCAGGTCGTTCCCAGGAAAGAGGGGGCTTTTCAATAAGGATTTCTCCCTATTGGCGCGCAATTTGGTGACCAAACCTCTCCTTGACAGAACTTCTAGACATCGTTACTATTGCAAATAATAATATTAATAACTTTGTCGTCTCAATTATTGATTTAATAATATAAAAAATATTGACAATAATTGAATCAATTAATGTGAGATATTATGCAACAATTAATGTAGTAATAATTGAACAAAACTGAGTGACTTCTCACGTAAGCATCAATAATCAATATCGTGTGCTACTGTACAACTACGGGTATTACTGTACTTTTAACACCAGGTGTTTCAACAGTTAACGGTAAAACTTCCACCGTTATTTTCATAAAGTATTTTTGTTGTTTTCTCAATCCGATAATAATTCTGTTGTGGGGTCCACCAATGATTGTGCCGTTGTACGAATATTCCCTGTTAAAATGAGTATTCCCCGACCAATCGAATATAATATAACAACTTGCGTACCTTACAAAATTTATAAATATTACCCACAACTATAACATTATATCAAATTTACTCCATATTATTCAAAAATGATATTTATAAAAAATTCATCTTTATTCATAAAAATTGGGGGATTATATATCGCCCCATCAAAAGGATAGAAATCCTGGAACTGGTCGAACTGCGACATCATGGCGGCCAGTGGGTGATAAGTAGTCACGCCCCTCAAGCCAGCTAGAGGGAGAAAATCCATGCCTAGAGCATGAGTAATGAAGCTGTATGGTGAGCAAAGCCCCGAGCACGACAATATACTGAATGGATCTCTGATATCTACCAAAAATGCGGACCAAGACAGAGCATCTGTACACTCCGACGGCTGAAAGGAGTATGACATGGCCACATCATGGGAGAAGCAATACCCATGTCGTCTAAGGGTACTAACCGGTCTCAAGTGTGACATAAACCACACGTACAACATGACCGAACTCCCTGTGAACACTCTTGTAGGATACGTGCAACAATAGGATGCCGACCGCAGCGTCTCTACTACGATCATAGGTACATTGGTGCGACCTTCATTAAGAGCTCTCACAGCCATAATGACACCAATGTCGATCTCGTCCATATATCGTGGCATATAGACATACGACAATACACATAACATCGGTACATCAACCCTGGCCAAACGCCAATGGTCCTCCGGTGCGGTGAAATCCCCTGAATATCGTGAGTAGCTATCCTCTGAGCCAAATCTGTCATATAGAAAACGCTGGGAGATCACATGGCTAGATGTCAACTCGTCCTGCACTACTCTACGCCGCAATCCTGTGAGAGTCATGAATCGTCTACTCATGTCTCCCAAAGCTAGATGCACGCAAGGTCTTTCTAAAGGCAGCATCGTCAAACGTGCATACTCCTCCAGAGTAGGAGTCAACTCATGGGTGCCAAAACGGAATACCTGCCTATCCGGTACCCAATGCTCTAGCATCCCGTCCACAAACCCTGCGGAACCTGAAACGTCAATAAGGTCATGGTATGTTGCAGCAAATGATCTACAGTCACCCTATCTGATGGTGACATGCTATCATTCCATGATTGCATACCTAATACCACCAATGATGGTGGGGTATGATCTATACGTCTAACTGTCGAAGAAGACATCTGTGCGGGCCGTGTCATAAGACCATCCAGGGGTCAATGTCGAATATCTCTGGACATACATACATTGCATAACATGATACATGCATAGCAGATAATGGATGGCAATATGATATAAGGAATGAAAAAACTGTGCATACATTCCTAAGTATATCAACATCTAACGCATCATCTTTGTATAGCTACAAATACAGGGAAATGGGGCATAATTGCCCAACAACTACCTGCAGCACTCCTATGTGGGTCCCACCCCTCCGGCTCGGTCCAGTTTGAAGTTACAATGGAGTTCTCACAGACAGAAAAGGTCAAATCGAGAATAAAAACGCCACGCGATTGAGCAAAACAGCATACAATCCTGGTTTTCTCGGATGAGACTTTGAATCTGTACATCGCCAATTGGTAGTCACCCAAGCATGAGGTATACCCTGCCAATGATCTCATTTGTCACAAATCACATCTGGCAATACCTCGTACAGGTCCGATGCCACCAACTCCCCGACGGGGGTTACAACGTGAGTCCCCGACGGGGGTTACAACGTAGATCCCCAGTGGGGGTTACAACACGTTCATCCGTTGACTTGTCTATCGACGAAGGTCAAACAGCCTTGACGTTATTCCAGCCGATGGAAATTAAACCCATCGAAGCATTGAGAACTATTCGGGAGTTGCGTACGTACTCATGAGTCCCCAGTAGATCCCCGACGGGGGTTACAATGTATATCTCCCGCTGGAGTAACAATGCATGCTCAGCCGTTGACACATATCAACGAATGTCAAGCAACCTTGACGTCATTTTAGCCGATTACGATTAAACCTATCAGAGCTCTAGAGCTATTCGAGGTTTTCATACCCAACTGCTCGTATTCCCCAGCGGATCCCCGGCGGGGGTCACAACACAATGCTCCGTTGATCTACACAAAAGAGGAAGTCGAGCAACCTTGACAATCTATAAATGAAGTTTTAGCCATTGATTCACACGTCAGCGAAGGTCAAGCAACCTTGACAGTATATCCCATAGGATTTTTCAACCGTTGATTCACATGTCGGTGAAGTACACGTCAACGAAGGTTAGGCACCCCTGACAACATTTGTTGTTGGCAATAAATTCAGCAGGATCTTGACATGTTCTGGTGATACTAACCAGGAAAGGTCAATGTTATCAAAGAGGATAGATTATGGAATATGTTATACACATCCTCAAATAGATCAAGCTTTATCCCCACAGATCTCTTACACATAAGAGGTACATCTTCAGGATCAAGTCATAATAAAAAACATAGGGATTTGGTGATAACTCCAACATCAACATCATAACAAATTCGGCTTACACATCAAATCTGGTCAACATTGCCAATCCCCAGTTGAAGCAACAGGGATCCGGCAATCATCCCCAGCATGTTGGGCTACAACCCCGTACACATGCATCATACATTTGCATGATTTTTCTACCCATAGTACCACGTTCATCTTGTTGAGTTTCAAGTGTCTAGGATTCTTTATCCTACCCATGCATCACCATGCATGAGTATGATAAAGAGGGGCATCTGTAGACACTCGAAATTTTCTGTACTCATCATCACTAACATTAGGAGGATGATTCGATCTTTTAAGAAAGAACCACGAAGACAATCCAAATCCATACCGGATACTACCGAAAATTCAGCATCAACCCCGGATCGCAATCTGGGAGTAACAAATCCAACCTCGGAGATAACCCCGAGGCATGCAGATACAATACCGGAACACACACCGGAGAAGACCGATTAATCTCGGAGACAACCTTGAGGTATCCAGTCTCAGTCCCAACCATGGGAATAGCCACCAACCTTGGTGATAACCCCAAGGAATGCAGTTTTAGTTATAAACCCGGAAATGCTTGTTTCAAATGAGACCAGCTTCAATCTCGGGGCTCACAACGAGATACACTGCACCAACCCGGCAATAACATCGGGAAGACATGGACATCTCAAATATGACAATGAGAACCTTCAACAAGTGCAGCAGTCCAATCTCATCGAAGTCTGAGCAACGTCTGCTTTATCAGCCCAATCTGGCGATAACACCGGTGAGGGGCAACATCGTCATCTCGTCAACACGATGCCACATCACGTCATCTTAACATCTCTACGCAACGATGTCCCACAAGACTAACCAATCCCGAGTGACTATTGTGCGGGGTAACGGATGAAAGTCGAAGCTTGAAGACCGGAGGGCATCGTCCCATCTTCAATGACTTCGTACAAACTCTAATCCCATGCCATCGTACAACTCTCGACAACGACGGTCCGAAATAGGTCTTGTATACCTCAAACAGATGCCCGGATTGCACTTCTGAAAGTTCGAGTGGACATTACAGTGCCTGAGTGCACGTACTTCGAGACGACTCGGTCCGACAAACCCGGGCCCACCCGGGTTGCCTCTGGGACACCTGCGGCTCAGCCGCAGGTACACCTGCGGCTAGAATGCTTATAAATAGAGGGCTTGGGCAGCCCATTTTGCAAGAAAAAAAAGGCGAGGAAGCCCTGCCCAATTTGCTCTGCACTCACCCCATGTAGTGTACTTTCCTCTTCTAAACACCTGTGAGCTTATATATAGCCCTTTTGTACCTACAAAAGTCAGTGTTTACCCACTCTAAAGATATAGAAGCCTTTTTTATCAGTCAGCTGTAAGTCTTCTCACACACTTTAGAGTCTTTCTCTTCATCTTTGCACACACCCTTCTACACGTTGAGAGTCGTGTTGCTTGCTTTTGCAGGACTTCTATCCGTGATTTCATTCGATCTGTATATATATATATATATATATATATATATATATATATATATATATATATATATATTAATATATATATTGACTAACATTATCGAGTTATGCCTCAATTGAGCCTAGACTTGATCTGGAGCATTTATTTGCTTTATATATATATATATATATATATATATATATATATATATATTTACATTTATATATATTAAGCGTGTGTGTCGAACTTTATTCGATGAGCCTAGACTTCGATCCAGTGCGTAAACTTCTTTATTATATATATATATATAAGCTAGTAAAAGCTAGTATATATATATATATACTTATATATATCAACTGTGTGTCGGACTTTGTTCGATGAGCCTAGACTTCGGTCTGGTGCGTTTACTTGCTTTTATATATATATATGAATTGTGGTCGGACTCTGTTCGATGAGCCTAGATTTTATATCCGGTGCGTTGATTCGCTTATATATATATATATATATATATATATATATATATATATATATATATTGTTCCACCTGGAGTTTACTTCGTGGTGGTTGATCGCTTTTACAGCTTTCTTTACGTTTCATCCTGCCTGGAGTTTACTGTGTGGCAGTTGACTGTATTTACAGCTTTATTTACATTTTATCCCGCCTGGAGTTTCCTTCGTGGCGGTTGACCGTATTTACAGCTTTATTTACGTTTCGTCTCTCCTGGAGTTTCCTTTGTGGCGGTTGATAGCTTTTAACAGCTTTATTTACATTTCTGATCCCCCATGGAGGTGCTTCGTGGTTGGTGATCCTATTTGTATATATATATTTACAGCTTTTATATATATACCTGCTTACTACTTTCATATAAACTACAGTATTTTGTGAGCCTAGGAATCATGTGATCACAGATTCATCCCATTGAATCTAGATTCGGTTCTCATGATGGACATTTTCAGCTGTAAGCAGCTTGTAAATTATTCTGTGGTGTCTGAATTTCCTCAGATGGTTTCCATACCCACGAGGAAGTCGACATTATTTTGTACATTATTTTTCATATGGATGCCTCGCATTCATAAAATAAAATCAACCAAGCTGCACACTAAATAAAATGGGAGTATAAAAGGTCTCAATTACTATTGAGCATCAGGGTTTGAAAAACCTTTTCATAAATCATCATTGTTATATCTTCTTAAAAACTAAATTTTTACATAAATTCAAACTCTGTGTATATAGGTTCGAACGAGGCCTCGCACTACTTCCAAATAATAGCACATTGACCCACACACACACACATTCAGATAATAGTTTCTTGAAAAGAGGCGGTCACCGTGGTAACACGGATGTCGAGGGGTGCCTAACACCTCCCCCCCGCATAACCAAGTCCCCGGACCCTACTGAATCTCGGTTTCACCTACCAGTTTAGCAGTCTCACATCACTAGGTCAATGTGCAAACCTTTTCTCGGTTGTGTTGGTACAACCATTTAAAAAACCAACTGGCGACTCTTAACAGTCCATCGTCGACATTATACATGTCGGACCTTTTTCACTTGTTTTTTCAAACAAATCTCACCTAAAATGAGAACACCAAAGAACAAGTAATGGAAAGGGACATCCAAAAATCCCGACGTCGACACCTTATACCATGCACCATACACCATTCATACACAGCATCACATGCTACCCAATACATTCCTCACAAGGGTAAAAATTTTTAAATATTGTTGAGGAGTTCTATAGACTATTGTCTCTCATTTTCGCAAAGGTTTTATGGAAATTCATCTGCAAATCGCACTGGTCTTATTAACATAGTGGGTAATAAGCCCGTTCTTCCCTGTATTATCCCATTAATACTGGTTTGATCTGTTTCTCATCTATGCCGTAGGCACAAAAATTTTACCTCAGCCTTATCACAGATTTTCGTACCAAAACAATTTGGGTCGGGAAAGTTTTCAAAGAATGCTTAGAATGTTCATAAAAGTTGGTCTAGCCGAATCGAATATATAGCCAAAACCCCGTTGGCAAATTAAAATTTTGAAAATTGTTTGAAAATGATGTCATGATGTCGTACTGTATTAACAGCCCATTTGAGGATGCCGTCATCGAGTGACTTTGTCATAACACATCATATAGTAGTTGAACAACGATTTTAGATCAAATTCAACACTAAGAATTCCTGTATTTACAACTCCATCAACTTTTTATCATCTCTACACCAGGTTACATGGTACATAAATGATAAATAAAAATATATTTTTATATTTCAAATCATTATCGTCTAGCCAAAACAAGTAGCATAGACTATACTTTAAACCATTCAAAAATCATTACAAATTAGTTTTATCATCTCAACATGTAACGAGGTGTCGGTGGCCCGAAGTCCACTCATACACAATGGTCGCCAGGAGTTGAGAATAAAAATTCATTTCAAAAAGCACATAGTGTGTTTTTAGCTTGATGTCAAAAATTTTGAGTCTAGCATAGGTAGAAGATTTAATAAACTTATGTCTCCACTAATAATCAATTTCTTAGTAATCTATCTATTCATATTATCCTTAATACACATAAGTATTCCCAATTCGTCAAACCACACTCATGAGTTCAGGAACTTTCCACAATCATATGAGTTTAAGAACTTGTCCTAGTCAGACCATTAGCGTCCATTTGCTGATGGGTTCATAAACATTTGATATAATCATAAGTCACGAATGTACCATAATTATGAGTTTTAAGAACTCGTACTTAACCTTATATTCTCAAACTATAACCTATCTATCTGTTATACACATGAGAAAGGAATCACCCTCTCAACATGCCTATAGCAAATAACGCGACACAAACAATTCAATAATTATCCTACTCCCTTCTCAATACGAATTTCATTTAATCCGTATTATAATCTTTTCAAGAATCTGTACCAATTCATAGTAAAACTGACACACATCATTATTGCCATACTATAACCTTATCAGATCACAGGGTGATCTCATCGTATATATTATGATTCATTTCTATACTATGATCGTTTTGTTTTACGATCTCCTGTCCCGGTACTTTGTCTTTTAGATTCTATCCATTTATTACTACTGTTACCTTTATTATCAGAGTTAAGGAACTCTGTATCTTATACCCCGCCGAGATTCATCTTTGAATCTTACCGACACACTAACTCTATGTGAGTTAGATCTAATCCTAATCACTGCGGTTATTGGCCTAAGGTATTCCTACCTAAGGTTCATAACCAACAGCTTTGATACCAATTGTGAGAGCCCCAAATCCTGGTCCCAAATCACCGCGGATCCGGTATAATCATTCTATCACTATTGCGGAAGATATAAACATAAATTGTTTATACAATAAACTTTACACACTATTCCCCAAGGTCAAGTAACCTTAACTTATACTCAATTCATAACCTATCTAACATTCAATTTTATTATCATACTATACTATTACAATTTAACTGCACACATAATCCCAAGCTGAACTTGGCTTTGTCCTTAACTGTATCTGACGTATTCGTCTTAATCTGCAATGTTAATCATGATATAGCAAGGGTGAGCAATAAGTTTTCCCAGCAAATTTAAGTTCAATAAATTAAGAATATATCATGATTGAAAGAATAGAACAAAAGCTGGCTACAGTTCTACAATATAATTGCAAACTAGCATGGACAAATTTTCATAGCTGAACGAATATTGAATATGAACATATCAATTTTATTTGAACCGAATGGTAATGAAGGTGATCAGCCTTTCATACCTGATGAATACATGCAATATGCACTGAATACTATTCAATAATTCATAGACATGGAAATCAGTAATGATTTACCATAAATATATTTGAATGAAACAACTCGTGGTTGAGTTAAGAAAAAACTTACCTGTTCCGTTGATTATCGTTAAGCATTTTAATAAGCTTTGTCTGAAGACCTTGTAACAACCCGATATTTTTTATATAAATAAATCAGAAATTTTGCGTATAAATTTTTATTTTTATTTTTATTTATTAAAATAAATATAGGGAATATGTGCCAAGATAATGGATATATGTATTTATGTGACAAGTAAAAATATATTTATTACATGAATAATTACAAATAATTTTATTTTAGAATTATTGATTATTATAAATTATATTCTTATAATAACTAATTTTATAGTAGGAATGTTTTTATTAATTATTTTTCATGAAAATATAACTATATATTATTTAAATAATATATGAAATGATTTTTAGAATTATTATAATAATTATCTTATTTTATGAATTTATTTCAGATTAGTTAAGTTAATTATTTTTAGCTTAATTAATGATGTTATATATGAAAGATAAATCAGATATGGAATCCAAACCCTAATTTTTGAATTTTGATCAATGAATGAGAATAATAATATAATATTATTATTTTTCAAGTGCTATAAGTATGTATGTTATGTGTGTACGGTTAAATTGTGGAACAGTTTCAGTGTGTCAAGACAAACCCTAGTATTAACGTAATAAACCCTAATTAGTAATTAGAAACCCTAATTACTAAACTAGAAACCCTAATTTCTATATTTGGAACCCTAATTGTCAAATTGAGAAAACTTTAATTGTTAAATTATAATGTTTAAATTAATTAATGGACCTTAAATCTAATTTTCATGATCTATATAATTACGAATTTAAACACAATTAAGAAACCCTAATTTGCAAAAATAAGAAAGTTAATTTTTATTTATTTTTACCCTAAATTGAAATTCTAGAAAACTAATTTTTGGAAAACTTAGGGTTAAACTCTAAGTGTTAAACCCTAAGGGTCAACCCCTAAGGGTTTGCCAAGATTACATTTATGCTATTAAATTTGTAAGCCAAATGACCAAATTACCCTTTTCTTAAATTTCAAAGTTAAATATAGTTATGGCAAAAACTTATGCCACATCTCTTCAGCCATTACCAAACACTTTGAATCAGTCAATTGAAGCCACATAACAACATTCTCAACCACAAGAATCAATTTAGAGTGATTAAAGAAAGTGAAAGTCCAAAGAATTGGCTCATTTGCTATCAGCACCCAACCAAGTTTCTCTCTCTCCACACTCACGAATTCTAGTAGCATTTCAGTCCCAAAAGCAAGCCCCACTACCTTCATTAACAGATCAAGAAGCCAAAATCAAGCATTATTCAAGTTAGGTATAAACCCTAAAAGCCAAAGTTGATCTTTGATTCCATGATTGATGTTGTGTTTTAATGTTAAAACATGTTTGTAGTCTATATAAGTGATCTGGGTTGCTAGATGTTAGATCCATAACATCTAGAGGCTCAGATTCGAGGTTTTACAAAAAAATGGGAATTTTTGTTTTTGATGTCTGACAATGAATGTCAGACCTTCTAGATCTCAGTGTGTTTATTGATTTGGTATTTTAAGTGTTTGATATTGTAGTCTGATATGTGGTCTTTGATTTGGATCAAGAATCAGGCTAATAACTGGCTTAGATTGCAAATTATTGATGGTTAAAAGCAGTTGTTTGACCATGACTAGGCGTTTCTGGGTAATGCGGAAACTGCCCAGAAACGGTCTGACAACATTTTCTAACACCCAGATCTTTATGTTGTAGTATGCTATCTAATAATATTATTCAAATAATATAAATTATTGATCTAATAATGGGAAATACTGTGTAGTGACAATTATTGAAACAACAATAATATAAAATATCAACGCAGCAATTATTGAATCAATAAAATAAAATATTGAACACTAATTACTGTAACAATTATTGAGTAGTGTCTTCTTACGTAAGAATCAATAATTTAAAAATATTGTAATACCTGGTGCTAACTCGGCAACAAATACAGTATTACTTTACTTTACCCACTGGGTATTCCAACAGTGTTAACGGTAACGATTACACTGTTATTTACAAAAACTTAAATTTGTCGTTTTCTTCATCCGACAGTTATTCTTTTATGGGGCCCACAAATGGTTGTGCCGTCGTACGAATATTCCCCGATAACAAGAATATTCCATGACCAAACGAATATTCCCCGACAACAATGAATATTTTATAACCATTTGCTTATTTTGAAAAAAATAATTTAACCCATAACTTTAAACTTTTATCAATTTAACCATTTACTGAATAGTAATTATAAGAAAAATTGGATACTTTTATTTCATAAAATTTGGGGTCTTACAATCTCCCCTCGTTATGAAATTTCGTCCCCAAAATTTACGTACCTGATATTTCAAAGAGTTCAGAATACCTTGCTTCCATTTCAGATTCCATCTTCCTTGTCATCATGATTTCTCCAGTGCTCATCTCTTGTATTTCAAATATCATTCTAGAATACAACTTCAAAACTAAGGTTAATTGACATATCACAATTTGTTAACTAATCAAGTAACAAAAATAAGCTTAGGTTGGACACACACTAGCGAAGGATATTACTCGTCTCTCCCTTCCAAGTTCTAATCCCGGATCTCCGCCAGAGACCATATCCCTAAGCTCTGATACCAACTGTGACGCCCCCAAAATAGGTCCAATCCACCCAACCCATTCTGAGTCGCCAAATACATGGTACAGAAAACAACTACAACTTTATTACTACAATTTTCGTTCAAAATACAACAACACATATGTTGTGAGTTTTGATACAAATATATACCAATTGTGACTCTGGACACCAACTTGTGTTAGCACCTCACCATGACACCTCACATAAAGGTACAGTCAAAAACTGTTTTAGAAATTAAAATCTTTGGGAAGTGCTCAAGGAAACCTTCGTACATGGGAGGCCATGCGTCTAGGTTATGATAGATATCATATGCCCACAGAATTATCCTTGGTTGACCCAATAGACAAAAACGAGAAGATTACTATCATATTCTTTCCAATGGTGAGTCTTCTCTTGACATATCATTATTTCCACTGTCTCTAATTGAGAACTATACTTCAACCAAACTCCAAGATTATATAGGTAGTGCTCATAGATATACTTAGCAAGTGGATGTGCACAACCGTGTCTTATGATAACGCGAGGTTGTATGTCATTAGACATCTTGTATGATAGTGGCAAAACACCCTTCCAAAGTTGGGTTCGCCTCACCCTATTCGGTTCACCAAAATTAAATATCAAATGACGTATCCAATACAACAAACTTATCTAAAGTTCTCAATTTAATTATTTTCATACTATTTAGGGAGAACCTCAACAGCTATAGACCACCGTTCTATTCCCCTGTTATCCCCGCTCGACCTATCTACACTCTTATTACCTGAAAGGAATTGTGAAGCAAAAGGGTGAGCACAACTAGCCCAGTAAAGAATATCATAACTAAAGATAATTAAATTATCAATAGCCTTCATCAATAATAATACAAAGATTTAGAACATATGGTAGATGATAAAACTTTTCAACCATAGTTGCAGCGGAACGAGCAATCCATTAGAAGAGTCAAATAGACTATAAAGTTTATTATCTTCTCCACGTTAAAAGTCCACCAATAATGTTTTATCCCCGTAACATCACTCAACAGTTCTGGCCCACAATCATGTGAATAACTCATAATCATAATTGTGGTTCTAAATTCCTCTTCTCATCCTGGACGAAGGTAATTTTCATCACCTGTCTTTACCTGAAACATCAAAGATCATGGTTATACCAAATCATAGTTCCTGTTCATAATCATACGGATAAATTCATCTTTGCACTATGGGCCAAATATTCGTCAACAGTTCATCTTTGCACTACTGGCCAGAGATATTCAATAACATGTCATCTTTGCACTACAGGCCAAATATATTCAACAACAGATCATCTTTGCACTACAAGCCAAAGATATTAATATCTCAAAGAAATATATAATCATTTCAAAATCTATATAAACAATAATTATAACCATGTTGATCAATTCACCTTTTCACTTAAGCTAAAGATATTCAATTATAAATTCAATGGTCATGATCATACCAGTCAACAATTCAACTTTGCACTATTGGCCAAAGAGAACCAATAGTCACGATCATACCAATAATTTACCCATCTTTACACTCAAGTCAAAGAGAATTTCCATCACCAGGGTTATAAAAATGTTATATATTGTAATAAAAACAATAGGATCAACAACTGCATTTAATTTCAAGAGCAATATTCATAAACAACGATAATTTGGTCAGAAAAAGAAACCAATTTTTGTCGTGAATATTAACTCGTGAATAGTAACTCATGAATAGTAACTCGTAAATAGTAACTCATGAATAATAACTCGTGAATATTAACTCATGAATAGTAACTCGTGAATAGTACTACATATTCGTACATAGTACCGTATACGTAAAAAATGTCATATACATGAATAGTGTCGTATATGTGAAGAGTGTCGTATACGTGAATAATGTCGTATACGTGAATAGTAACTCCAACACAAAAAGGTAGAAATTCCACAATAATATTCATATCAATAATTTTGGCATAATGATATTGAAAGAATAACATCATTATGAAACAAATAACATCACTTACCTCAAAAGAGCAGTACTTCTGACTGGAATGTCGGATATAATGCTGAAGAGAACTTGCACCGTATAGCAACACTCAAGATATCTAAATACTCACAAAAATACGCTCGATAATATAAAGAGAGAAAACTTCAATTTCTGGTGTGATTTTCAATTCTAACCTAAGCACCCTATTTATAGGAAAATGCTTAGAACACCAAAGCAGAAAATTTAATAAAATAATATATTTATAAAAATTTCACGCCAACCTTATGACAAATCTGAATTCAGCCACTAGTGGGGCCCACAATAATGACAAAAATGTTTTTCTTAAAAAAAAATTAAAACTTCAAAAATCAATTATTCCGAAACTTCGGAACTTCAATAATTCATAATAAATAACCCTTATATCAGAATAATTCAAATCTTATGTCCTTCCATAGGAAATTCAATTCTCTACAACTTTGAAAGTTTATGTTTTTCCAAATTCCAAACAGAAATTGAACGAAATTCACATACGGACGATTTTACAGGCTATAATCAAATTTCAGTCAAGAAATGGGGTCCACAAAAATGAAAACATGTTTTAAATATTTTTTTAACAAAAATACTCTTCCTCCTCATTTATTCATATATCACACATTCATTGTAAAATATCATCATTATTATATTATTATAATATAATAATATATTTAAATAAATTATTTTATTAGAAAAGATAAAATATCGATTTTCAACAATTGTCACTTTTCTAAAAATTCCTCTATTTATATCCACATAAAAAAATATTTTCCTTATCATATAAAGCAATAATTAATTATTCACAAATAATATTACAGAATCACAATAATGACAACCGGTAGTTCCCTCAGAAAGAGGGGCTTTCCAATAAGGATTTTCTCATCTTGGCGCAAGCAATTAGGTGACCAAACCTCTCCTTAGACAGAACTTTCTAGACATTGCCAATAATGCTATCTAATAATATTATTCAAACAATAGGATTTATTGATCTGATAATGGGAAATACTGTGTAGTGACAATTATTGAAACAATAATAATATAAAATATCAATACAGTAATTATTGAATCAATAAAATAAAATATTGAACAGTAATTACTATAATAATTATTGAGTAGTGCCTTCTTACGCAAGAATCAATAATTCAAAAATACTGTGCAATACCGTGTGCTACTGTGCAACAACGCGTATTACTTTACTTTACCCACTGGTTATTCCAACAGTGTTAACGATAACGATTACGTTGTTATTTATAAAAACTTAAATTTGTCATTTTCTTCATCCAACAGTTATTCTGTTATGGGACCCACAAATGGTTGCGCCGTCGTACGAATATTTCCCGATAATAAGAATATTCCACGACCAAACGAATATTCCCCGACAACAATGAATATTTTATAACCATTTGCTTATTTTGAAAAAAACAATTTCACCCATAACTTTAAATTTTTATTAATTTAACCATTTACTGATTAGTAATTATAAGAAAAATTGAATACTTTTATTTCATAAAATTCGGGGTCTTACAACTTTAACCCTATTTATAGTCAATACGTAGTTTCAAAAATTTGATATATAGTTGTTATGTTATTATTATCGGATCAATTTACTTTACAACTATTGAATCATTGTAGAAGTGATGTATAAAGAAAACATTTAATTCTTTTAGCTAATTATATTTATAATTGTTATTACTTGCTGGGCACCCAAATGCTCATTCTTGCTTTAAATTTAAATGTTTTCAGCTAAACATGATCAACATGAAGGTTTAGACAATAACAAGTGAAAAAGAAAAGCAAACAGAATATGTTTAATGTTTTCTTTTGTAATAGTACAACTCTATTAAGACAATGATATGCATTATATATCATGTAAGGAACTATGGCAAAGATTGCGTACTAGGGATTAGACTCTGACATATGAAAATTAAGTTTGATATTTATATTATTGTTATTATTATTAGTATTATTCCGCTCATAGAAATGATATCGTGAAGCACCGAGTTCGGATTTCAAGTACCCGAGTTTGGAGGCTTTACCGACCTAATATATAAATAATATCTATATGCAAATTAGAATAATATCATCATAGCATTTAAAGTAACCTAAACACATTAACACATAACCCTATCAATCTATACAACACATAAAACCTAATCTCAAGTCAAACTTTTACAGTCTGAGTCGAGTTCGGCACAATTCTGACATCCCGACGGCCTAGTCGGATAAATATCAAGTTTAAGTTCCATTAAACTCTGCCGAAACACTTAACAATTATCTTAGATAATTATATTATCAGTCAAAATAATTTTCATAAGCTTGAAATATTTTTCAAATAATTATTATCATTTAAAATGATTTTTCAATCATTAATATCGTATTTATATGAATTAAATTCCACATAATTCCTTTATCATTAATATTTATTTAATATTAAATATTAATGAAAATCATAACATAATATTAAAATATATTTATAATATATCAAAGTATTTTTAATACCTTAAAATCATACTTATATGATTTTTAATCTTTTAAACCCATTATCCAATAATTTCTTTTAATATAAAAATATTAATATTTTCATGATAAAATATCAAAAGTTATATTTCATAACTTAAAATATTTTTATAACACTTTAATCAATTTTATATGATTTTTAAATCATTAATTCTATTTTTCCATAATTTATTTAATATATTTATTAAATAAATTAATTACCATTAATATTAATTAATTAATCAAATTCATCAAAAAAATTAAAATTCATTAAAATAACTCAAAATTTTTCTTATACCATAATATAATTTTTTCATGATTTTTCATGTATTAAAATCATTTTATGTAATTTATTTAATATTATAATTAAATACCATTATTATTCCAAAAATATTAAATATTTATGAAATATATTCAAAATAATTACAAAATAATTTTTAGACTTTAAAATAATTTTTAGGAATTTATTTTGTATTTTTAATAATAAAAAATATATTTTTTTATTTATTTAATAAAATAATTGATTTTAGAAATAAACTGTCGCTAAAGGGCCCTCTAGCGACGAAACTGTCGCTAAAGGGCCCTATGGCAACGAAACTGTCGCTATAGGTGTTCTTACGCTGTTCTTGAGCCTGTCCAGAAACCCATGTCAGTTCGCAGGGTAAGAGGTTTGACCAACTATAATTCATGGATCCTGAGGTATCTGGGTTCGATTAGGTGTTAATGTTATAGTATTGATGCAATACTACAACCCTAAACAAACATCATGACCACTATATATCAATTCAGAGAGATCTGGGCCTCCAAACATACTGTCAGACATCATATGGGTTTTCTGGGTAACCCAGAAACCCAGACAGTTGCGAGGTACCACTTTCCAATCCTTATAACGTACATCATGGGTCGGTTTTATGTGATATAAAGGTTCAGACATGTAGTCTTGGTGTCAAGGAACACAAATAATTCACTAGATCAACTCAAAAACATCACCAACGCGAGATCTGGGTCGGTCAACATAGGCCAAAAAAACTTTTCTTGAACATTTCTCGGTTTTCCAGAAATGTTATTGAGCAGTTTGGTCAACCTATGTTTGACCCTTTATATCTTTGATTCTATACATGATCTGAGTAATATAAAATCATAGACGTGTAGTTCTCATGTCAAGCTACAACAACTGTGACGCCCCCAAAATAGGTATAGATTACCTATTCTAAGTCGCCAGATACATGGTACAGAATACAAATACTAAGTTAATATACAACATGAGCTGTGAATTTTAATATAAATATTATCTTCTAAACAGTATACAAACTTAAAATAAGTCCTCAATAAATTTATTATCACACTATTTCACAGAATAGTGAGGACTACTAATGCAACCATCTGGACCGTTAATCCATTCCCTGACTAGTCCCAGCTACATTCTCATTTCTTGAAGAGAACATTGAAAGAAAGGGTGAGCTCAACTAGCCTAGTAAGAAATATTATGACTAAGATAATGCAGAATAAATTATCATTAGCCTTCAACAATGTTAAACTGATAGAATATAATAGACAATAAGTTTAACTGCAGTGGAACAAGCAATCCATTATAAGAGTCAAGTAGAGCATAAAATCTACTATTTACTATGATTTAAAAAGTTTTACATCAACTTTATCGCTAAGACTCAGCTTAATAAATAAAATCGAATCTTCCCTGCACCACGGCCAAGGATATTCATGTAATCATCAATGGTCATGACTATACCCAATAATCCCTAGTTATAATCATACCAACAACTGTCCACCAATGAATTACAGGCCAATGAGGACTTTTACCACATCGTTCGTCACATTACGGTCATGATTATACCGAATAATCACTGGTCATAATCATACCAAGTCCATCTATGCACGTAAGCCAAAGATGACTTTCAACATAATATAAGCATGAGGATGATGACAAATCAATAAAACAAGTTCAAGAATAAATTTTAAAGATTTATAAGTTAATTTATCCTAAACTCAATAACGTCCAAATTGTCAACATGATACTGCTTTGTGGAGTAAAATTCAAGAATGCTCAGAAGAATATTTCCATGAAAAGATACTGGATGAAGCGCAAATATCAAGGATATTCCACTAATTTCATGGAGTAAACCAAAACTTTAACCAACTGAGTATAATAAAATATATGAAACTGCAAATGGATTTTCGCCGCCATGCGGTAATCCACGTAGACAAATTATTCCAACATAATAATAAAGAATGGAATAACAGAAGAATTCACCGGTGCGCGTAATCATACAGCGCATGTGTTATTCCACGAGAATAATAAAGAATGGAATAACAATAGAATTCACTAGGCATGCGATAGATCGCATGCATAAAAGTTATTCCAATGTAATAATAAAGAATGGAACGAGATCACGCGTGATCCGCATGCATGTGATATTCCAAGAGAATAATAAAGAATGGAATAATAGCGAGAATTCACGGGCATTCGATAGGCCTTACGCATAAAAGTTATTCCAACGTAATAATAAAGAATGGAACAGTGTCATGCGAATCCGCATTGCACGACGGATATTACAATGTAATAATAAAGAACGGAATAACAATAGAATTCACTAGGCATGCGATAGACCGCACAGATAGGTTATTCCAACAGAATAATAAAGAATGGAATAATAGAAGAATTTCACCATGTATGCGGTACTTCACATAAACAGGTTATTCCAACATAATAAAATGAATTAACAATAGCTCTCTTCATGAATATGAAATAAATAATACCCTTATGAGTACAACAAATAATATCCCTTCCATTAGAAATACTAAATACTTAAGTAGTGAAGTAGCAGAATGCTTTTCTTCTTTCTCTCTATAGTTTCTCTCTCTAGAGTTTCAGAGAATTCATAAGAAATAATGAAGGAATGAGCTTCTATTTATAGGAGAATGGGCTGAATAGTAACTAATTCATGAACGGTCCAGATTGATTTACTTTTAAACGGACGGTCCATATTGATTTACTATTAAAACTTAAAGCAACGGTCCATACTATTTACTATTAAAACTTTAAACCAGCGATCCATATTGATTAACTATTATAACTTTCCACCAGCGGTCCATATTGATTTACTATTATATCTTCAACCAACGATCCACATTGATTTACTATTATAACTTAAACCAACGGTCTGAAAAAATATCACATCTCCTCACGGAATAATATTGTACCCAAAAATGATTTGGACCGAAAAGAAATATATTTTTCGGGTAAATAGTAACCCGTGAATAGTACTCCGACACGAAAAGTGTCCCAAATACCCGAGTGAACAATACTAGAGTGAATAGTAACTGGGTGAATAGTAACCCATGAATAGTAACTCGTGAATAGTAACCCGTGAATAGTACTCCGACACAAAAAGTGCCCCGAATACCCGATTGGTCAATATAACCTCCAGACATCAATTATTATCGCAATAAATATCGATTTCTACTAACACTAATAATTTCCACATAGTGGAACTATCAATTTCATCTTTAATCAACACGAACTTATTCATCATTAATATTATAACGCACAATATTTAACATCCAGGTCGTTCCCAGGAAAGAGGGGGCTTTCTGATAAGGATTTCTCCCTATTGGCGCACAATTAGGTGACCAAACCTCTCCTTGATAGAACTTCTAGACATTGTCAATATTGCAAATAATAATATTAATAACTCTGTCATCTCAATTATTGATTTAATAATATATAAAATATCGACAATAATTGAATCAAATAACGTGAGATACTATGCAATAATTACTGTAGCAATAATTGAACAAAACTGAGTGACTTCTCACGTAAGCATCAACAATCAATACTGTGTGCTCCTATGCAACCACGCGTATTACTGTACTTTTACTACCGACTAGTTCAACAGTTTTAACGGTAACACTTTCACCGTTATTTTTATAAAATGATAATTTTGTCATTTTCTAACTACGACAATACTTCCGTTGTGGGGTCCACCAATGATTGTGTCGTCGTACGGATATTCCCCGACAAAAAAAAAAATTTCTCGACCAAACGAATATTTTTTAACAACTTGCATACTTTGAAAAATTTATAAATATTACCCACAACTATAACATTATATCAAATCCACACCATAATATTTAAAAAAATATTTTGAGAAATTTAAATCTTTATTCATAAAATTTGGGGTCTCACAATCTCCCCTCCTTATAAAATTTTGCCCTCAAAATTTATGTACGTACCTGGTATGCCGAAGAAATGAGGATACCTTGACTTCATTTCAGATTCTAACTCTTGAGCTATAAGCTTTGAGTGTTGAATACGATCCTTCTTATCCAAGATTTTAACACATAACTCCTCATACGTTAAATCTTCTGCTATCTCGTCTAGTTTTAATTTAATAACGTGGTTCGGGTCATCCACATATTTACGTAACATCGATACTTGAAAAAAAAACGTTATGAACACGCGACATACTTGGCGGTAAAACGAGTTTATAGGCCACAGTTCCTACTCGCTCGAGGATTAAAAATGGGCCAATAAAATCGAGGGTTGAGATTTCATCTCTTCATCGATTCTTTCTTCTAGAACAACGCCTTCTTAAACCTTCTTCTTCACATTCATCAGCTCTGAGTATGTAGCTTGAGCAGCTTTAACTTTATCGATTAAAATCGCTTCTAATCGTATATTCATTATCTTTACATGGGTCCCTATAGTCTTTAACTTTATCTCCATCATTTGTAAGTTATACAAAATGTGTCTTTGTGTTAACAACATCACACTCGCATACGATCTTTTACTCAACGCGTCAGCTACCATGTTCGCTTTTCCCACGATGATATTGAATGGTATGATCATAATCTTCAACAGCTCGAGCCAACGTCTTTGGCACATCACACATTTATTTTGGGTGAAGAAAATATTTGAGGGTTTTAGAAATGAGTTTTGTACTGGGGTCAATACAAAATTCGATTTCACGCTCTAGGGGTAGGCTAAGAAGTCTTCAAGAATACGTCAGGAAATTTATTAACAATAGAAATATCATTCAAAATTGTGACTCTCATCCAAGACTTGGATAGCACGTCACATTGATACCTATCAACTTGCCACCGTTATTCACAATGACCCCTACGGAAAGTTCGGCTTCGGTGTATTCCACACAAGGATGTCACCAGCGAAAGGCTCAAGGCTAGTTACTTATGGCTTAATATAACTGTGATTGACTTTAGTGGTTTGGTTGCTTGAATTCGCATAACAGGTTGGTTAGGAATATGAAAGCTAACAACCTTACAAAAAGCTTGATGAGTAGTTAACCAATCGATTCCTAAAATCACATCAAAGGCAAGTATTTTCAAAGAGATAAGATCGACAGGTAACGTGAAAGTGTCGATTTGAATCAACAAGATTTATAAACAGTGAAGGTAACGAAGGTTTCTCCCAACGGAGTTTCAACAAATAAGTCAAAGTCTAATTTCTCTGGAGTCAAATTTAAACGTTGATCGCAGGCAAGAGAGATAAAAGAATGGGTAGAACCAGTATCTAATAAGGTATATACTTCGCAAGAATTTATAATTAACTAACCCGTGCTAACTTCGTTCGGGTTACTCGCTTTTTGAGAAGTCACGAAAAATTCTCTTTTCTGAAACCACTGACTTTATTTTGTCTGTAACCGCCTTTGCTGCCACCGTCCCAGCTAGACTTGACTTCACTACACGATAAAATCGAGCTAGGTGACCATACCTTGCTTTCTTTTTGAATTGTACCTTCCCGGTTGTCGACGTCGAAATTTTTGGATGTCCCTTTCCGTTACTTGTTCTTTGGTGTTCTCGTTTTAGGTGAGATTTGTTTGAAAAAACAAGTGAAAAAGGTCCGACATGTATGATGTCGACGATGGGACTGTTAAGAGTCGCCAGTTGGTTTTTTAAATGGTTGTACCAACACAACCGATAAAAGGTTTGCACATTGACCCAGTGATGTGACACTGATATACGGGTCGACAAAACCGAGATTCGTTTAGGGTCCGGGGACTTGGTTATGCGGGGGAAAGGTGTTAGGCACCCCCCGACATCCGTGTTACCATGGTGATCGCCTCTTTTCAAGGAAATATTATCTGTGTGTGTGTGTGTGTGTGGGTCAATGTGCTGTTATATGGAAGTTGTGCAAGGCCTCGTTCGAACCTATATACACAGGGTTTGAATTTATGTAGAAAATCAATTTTTAGCAAGATATGGCAGTGATGTTTTATAAAAGAGGTTTTTCAAACCCTGATGCTCAATAGTAATTGAGACCTTTTACACTCCCATTTTTATTAAGTGATCGGTTTGATTGATTTTATTTGACGGAGGCGAGGCATTCGTATGAAAAATAATATATATAA
This sequence comes from Panax quinquefolius, assembly GCA_020205615.1. Classification (NCBI taxonomy): domain Eukaryota; kingdom Viridiplantae; phylum Streptophyta; class Magnoliopsida; order Apiales; family Araliaceae; genus Panax; species Panax quinquefolius. The sequence goes on from JAINUW010000583.1 coordinate 346,119, forward strand.
ATAAAGCAGACTTCCTCGTGGGTATGGAAACCATCTGAGGAAATTCAGACATCGCAGAATAATTTACAAGCCTCTTACAGCTGAAAGTGTCCATCACGAGAACTGAATCTAGATTCAATGGGATGAATCTGTGATCACATGATTCCTAGGCACACAAGATACTGCAGTTTATATGAAAGCGATGGCGGTGTATATATATAAAAGCTATAAATATATATATATATATATATATATATATATATATATATATATATATATATACATGATCACCAACCACGAAGCACCCTCTATGGGGATCAAAATATAAATAAAGTCATTAAAGCGATCATTTGCCATGTAAGTAAACTCGAGGCGGGATTTAAATCGTAAAGAAAGCTTTAAAAGCGATCAACCACCACTTAAGTAAACTCTCGGTGGGACAATATATATATATATATATATATATATATATATATATATATATATATATAAATAATAAACGCATTCGGATGTGAAATCTGGGCTCATCGTAACGAGCAGTGCGACCACAATTCATATATATAAGTATATATATATATATATAAGCAGATAAACGCACCATATCGAAGTCTAGGCTCATCGAACAAAGTCCGACCTAAGTTCATATATATAAATATATATGTATATATATATATATATATATATAAAAGCGAGTAAACGCATGATATGAGACCAAAGTTCAGGCTCATCGAACAAAGTCAGACCACGGTTAAATATATATATATATATATATATATATATATATATATATATATATATATATATATATAGCGATTAAACGCACTGCATCAAGTCTCAGGCTCATCGAACAAAGATCGACACACAGTTAATATATATAAAAATAAATATATATATATATATATATATATATATATATATATTAAAGCAAGTAAGCGCGCCTGCATCAAGTGCAGGCTCAATCGAGGCATAACTTGATAATGTTAGTCAATATATATATAAATATATATATATATATATATATATATATATGTGTATATATATATATATATATATATATATATATATATACAGACTGGAATGAAACCACGGACCGAAGTCTGGGAAAAAGCAAGCAACACAACTCTCAACGTGTAGAAGGGTATGTGCACAGATGAAGAGAAAGACTCAAAAGTGTGTGAGAAGGCTTACAGCTGACTGCTAAAAAATGCTTCTATATCTTTAGAGTGGGTAAACACTAGCTTTTGTGGGTACAAAAGAGGCTATATATGATCTCACAGGTGTTTAAAAGTGGGAAAATACACTATATGGCGAGTGTAGAACAAATTGTGCAGGGTTTCCCCGTCTTTTTCTCTTAGAAAATCAGCACCCCAAGCCCTCTATTTATAGGCAATATGAGCCGCAGGTGTACCAGAGGCAACCCGGGTTGGCCCGGGTTTGTCGGGTCGGGTCGTCTCGAAGTACGTGCACTCAGGCACTGTAATGTCCACTCGGATTTTTAGAAGTGCAATCCGGGCATCCGTTTGAGGTATACAGGACTTATTTCGGACCTCCGTTATCGAGAGTTGTACGATGGCATGGGATTAGAGTTTGTGCAAAGCCTTTAAAGATGGGACGATGCCCTCCGATTTCAACCTTCAACTTTCATCCGTTACCCCGCACAATAGTCACTCGGGATTAGTTAGCCTTGTGGGACATCATTGCGTAGAGACGTGACGTGGCATCGCTTTGGTCAGATGATGATATTGCCCCTTACCGGTGTTATCGCTGGGTTGGGCCGATAAAGCAGACGTTGCTCAGCTTCACTGGGATTGGACTGCTGCAATTGTTGAAGGTCCTCATTATCATCTTTGAGGTGTGCCTGTCTTCCCGATGTTATTGCTGGGTTGGTACAGTGTATCTCATTGTGAGCACCGAGATTGAAGCTGGTCGCATTTGAAACAAGCATTTCCGGGGTTATCTCCAAAACTGCTTTCCTTGGGGTTATCACAAAGGTTGGTGGCTATTCCCATGGTTGGGACTGAGACTGGATACCTCGGGGTTATCTCTGAGATTAATCGGTCTTCTCCGGTGTGTGTTCCGGTGTTGTATCTGCATGCCTCGGGGATACATCCGAGGTTGGATTTATTACTCCTAGATTGCGATCCGAGGTTGATGCTGAACTTTCGATAGTATCTGGCATGGATTTGGATTGTCTTTCAGGGTTCTCTCTTAAAAGACGAATCTGTCCTTCTGCAATGTTAGTGACAGTGGTACAGAAAATTTTGAGTGTCTACAGATGCCCCTCTTTATCATACTCATGCATGGCGATGCATGGGTTAAATAAAGTATCCTAGACACTTGAAACACAACAAGATGAACGTGGAACTATGGGTAGCAAAATGATGCAAATGTATGATGCATGTGTACGGGGTTGTAGCTTGAACTTTGGGGATGATCGCGGGATCCCCGTTGCTTTAACCGGGATTGGCAATGCTGACCAGATTTGATGTGTAAGTCGAATCTGTTAGGATGTTGATGTTGGAGTTATCACCAAATTCATGTGTTCTTGATAACGACTTGATCCTAAAGAGGTACTTCTTGTGTGCAAAAGATCTGTGGGGATAAATCTTGATCTGTTTATGGTTGTGTATAACATATTCCATCATCTATCCTCTTTGATAATGTTGACCTTTCCTGGCTAGTATCGCCAGAATATGTCACAATTCTGTTGGATTTACTGCCAACAACAAATGCTGTAAGGGATGCCTGACCTTCGTTGACGTGTGAATCAACGGCTGAAACATCCTCTGGGATATACTGTCAAGGTTGCTTGACCTTCGCTGACGTGTGAATCAACGGCTGAGACTCTGTGAGGAGATCATCAAGGTTGCTTGACCTTCGCTGACGTGTAGATCAACGGAGCATTGCTTTGTGACCCCCGCCGAGGGCCCGCTGGGGAATATAAGCAATTGGGTATAAAGACCTCGAATAGCTCTAGAGCTCTAATAGGTTTAATCCCTATCGGCTAAAATGACATCAAGGTTGCTTGACCCTCGTTGACATGTGTGTCAACAGCTGAGCATGCGTTGCTACTACTGCCGGAGATATATGTTGTAACCCCCGTCGGGAATCTATTGGGGACGCATGAGTAAGTACGTAACTCCTGAATTGTTCTCAATGCTTCGATGGGTTTAATTTCCATCGGCTGGAATATCGTCATGGCTGCTTGACCTTCGTTGATAGACATGCCAACGGATGAACGTGTTGTAACCCCCACCGGGAATCTACGTTGTAACCCCCGTCGGGGACCTTCTTAGGGTAACGACCCGGAGTTGGCGGCATCGGACATGTACGAGGTATTGCCGGATGTGATTTTATGACAAATGAGATCATTGGCAGGGTATACCTCGTGTTCGGGTGACTACCAATGGGCGATGTACAGATTCAAAGTCTCATCCGAGAAAACCATGATTGTATGCTATTTTTCTCAATCGCGTGGCATTTTTATTCTCGATTTGACCTTTCTAGTCCGTAAGAACTCCGTTTTAACTTGAACTGGACCGAGCTAGAGCGGTGGGACCCACATAGAGGAGCCACAGGTGCACCACTGCGGCATGCAGTGGGCTTTCTTTGCCAGCGTGGATGATAAATCCTCTGATGACCATCATCGAGTTCATTTCTAACTCATTTCGCAAAGAGAGAATCGCGATCCATCTTCAGATCTGCTGAGTTCGGGCTGCTTTCTGCAAATTCTGTCACCGTACGAGTGTTCTACACTATTCTGGTAACGTATGCATGTATTTTTTTCCAATTTTTGTCCGTTGGATTGTGAGTTATCGTACAAAATGCATCTAAACACATAGTAGTGATTCTGTATGCACAACTGACTTGATAAAAAATATTCAACATAGTAAATGTTTGTATTAAACCATGCTGAACATAATGATGTGAAAAAATTTGACTTCTGAGACAGTCAAATTGGCACCTTTTTCTGCTATTTTTTGTCATATTTGAGGTCCAATGAGCAAAAGGTAGAAAGGCAAAGTACTCCTAGCATTGAGGTTGGCCTTATGCATGATGATTTTTATTTTTAATACATATATTATGTATATGACTTTGGGATAGGTGTGCTACTAAATGGCCACCTAGACATGCCTGTGTGCATGTGGATAGTCCTATTTTCAAAGGGGACTATGGCAAAAATTTTCCAAATGTAGGCATTGGGTAGTCATGCATTCTAACTCCATTATATGTTAAAGTAAATGCATGCATGCATATAGTCATAAATGCATTTAAAAAGCTCCAGGTAAGGAAATACCACACCCTTTCTGAGGTGACTTGGAGACTTATTGTCTAGATATTGATGGATCTGGATCAGCCGAGCAGTTCCTATAGGACCACTTCTGGCGTATGGCGGAGGGCTTCTGAAGTGCCTCGTCCCCGTTCTATCTGACAGCCTCGTCGGTTGGTGGAGGCCATGATACGTCCTGTCCAAGTAGATGTTCCAGACGTCGAGGACGAGGAGGCGGATATTCCGATTAAGGATCCCGCTCCTGCTGCACATGTCCCTCGCAGGGAGCTTCCGAGCATTTAGGTGGCAAACCCAGAGTTGCTGGGTGATTTGGGCAAACATCCATCGATGTACTTGCATGCTAACGAGGTATGACATTAGACTTTGATCTTCCTTCTTTCTTATTGATGAGGATTTAAAGGGTTCTGACGTTTGATTTGCATTTCATGTAGTTTCTAGGTTTTACACAGCCACGAGGGAACTGGTTCAGCATTCACTCCATGTACCAGGCGCTTCATCCTAATTATAGAGCGGTAGTGCATGAGTGGGGATTCGGGGCATTCTTCTCCATCCTTCCCCGTCACTATCCCTGGGGTTACCTCAGGGCTTTATCTGAGCGATGGTTTCATCAGACTCAGTCACTTCACCTGCTGGATTGCGAGGTGATGATGACGCCTATGGATTGGCGATTTATCACAAGTATGGAGTTTGGAGAGGAGCCAGTGCCTTGCATGGCGAATATAACCCCTACTGTCGTCCAATCTTTACTAGGAGTGCTGGTGGAGGCGCTCAAAGGCAGGAATATCCGTTCAGGTCCTTTGAGCGTAGATATTATGAGCGAGCTATTAAGTGAGCCCATGCCTGATGATGTCAGGATCAGGGATCGCGTTCTGCGGCGATTGTTCCTGATTATCATTCGAGGCTGCTTCATAGTAGATAATTCTTCCACGATATCTTTCGCTTTGGTCAGCGCCACACGTGATGTGGACCGTATTGGAGAGTACGATTGAGGCTCTTACACCTTTGCCTATTTCCTCCGAGGCATGCGTCCGCGCTCATAGGGTTTAACCGAGGCTTGGTTAGGATTTTACCCATTTCTGCTGGTGAGTATTTCTCTTATCTTTTCCCATTTATAGGTTAAGAGTGTTTACTGATAGCAGATGTTTTGCCATTGTGTTGGCAGTTTTGGGCCTATGAGAGGCTTCTATGTTTGCGTCCTATGAGTGTGTTAGGTTTAGACACATATCCACGAGGACGACGATGGCACCATTCTATCTTGCCGGAGGTCCCTGTAGCTGAGGGCTTCGCTCACTACTGTATGCAGCTGGAGTTGCTAACGGTGGGTACCATTATATGGATTCCCTACTCAGGGGAACATTTGACGATCGGATTTGAGGATGGACATCCGACTGGAGTCGAGTATTGGATTTCCACCAGGAGAGTTCCTCTCTTCACAGATGGAGGCTGGGAGTTCTATCTAGGCAAGCGTGCTATTAGGAGCACCACAAGGGAGATCCATATACCGATCCTGCCTCCTGTCAGACGTCATTGGCCCATATCACAGACACCCGTCACTGATATTCCATTGTTGGGAGTTGATGGTTTTGCTTTATTAGAGGGTTCATGTACTCAGGAGATATTCCAACGTTGGTGGCTCCCTCGCACTATTGGGGACCAGTCCCGTGCCACATAGTTTGTGGGGGACATGGTTCCAGGACCTTTGATGATGATGGATTGGGTAGCTTATGTCCGAGCTCCGACTCATATGACCCAGATTGATAGTTTGACCCGGCAGTTGGACCAGGCACATGTATTTATCCGGCATTTGGGCAGAAATCCAGTAGAGGCGGAGACATTTGTTCCTTCTAGCTCAGGTGCTGATACTCAGATGACCCATTTGGTTTTGCCGGTGCAGATCCTCCTCTTTATAGGCCTGACATCCCTGTTGATAGAGATCCAGTGACTCAGGAGGAGTTACATCAGGTGGACATGATTGAGGATGTGGACATTGAGACCCTGGTCTTCTTCTGATGTATATTCTCATTATATCTTTTGATAGGCCTCGGTTAGATATTGGGTGGCTGCTCCCCATTCCCGCTATATCTTTTGATAGGCCTCTGTTAGTAGTAGAGCTGTTGTGCCCCATTTCCCTGTATTTGTAGCTGTATAGAGCTGATGTATTAGATGATGATATATTTAGGAATGTATGCACATTTTTTCATTCCCTATATCATATTGCCATCCATTATCTGTTATGCATGTATCACGTTATGCATATGTATGTATGTCCAAAGATATTCGGCATTGACTCCTGGATGGTCATATGATACGGCTCGCACAAATGTCTTCTTCGACCGTTAGCCGTATAGATCATATCCCACCGTCAGTGGTGGCATTAGGTATACGATCGTGGTACGATAGCATGTCACCGCCAAACCAGGTGACTGTAGATATGTTGTTGCAGTATACCATGACCCTATTGGCTTTTCAGGTTCTCGTAGGGTTTGTAGACGGGATATTAAAGCATTTGCTACCAGCTAGGCAGGTATTCCGATTTGGCACCCATGAGCTGACTCCTTCCCTAGAGGAGTATGCACGATTGACGATGCTGCCCTTAGACAGACCTTGCGTGCACATGGCTTTGGGAGATATGAATGAGCGGAGATTTTCACGACTCTCACAGGATTGTTCATGTGAGTAGTGCGAGATGAGTGACATCCGCCACGTGATATCTCAGCATTTTCTATATGACAGATTTGGTGCGGAGGATGGCTACTCCCGACATTCCGGGGATTTCACTGGGTCGGAGGATCATTGGCGTTTGGCCAGAGTTGATGTACTGATGCTATGCATATTGTCATATGCGTACATGCCGCGGTATATGGATGAGATAGACATAGGCGTTATCATGGCTGTGAGAGCTCCCAGGGAGGGTCGTACCATTGTACCTATGATCGTAGCAGAGACCCTGCGGTCGGCTTCCTATTATTGCACGTATCCTACAGGAGTGTTCACAGGGAGTTCGGTCATGTTGTACGTGTGGTTTATGTCACACTTGAGACCGATTGGTACCCTTAGACGACATGGGTATTGCTTCTCCCATGATGTGGCCATGTCATATTCCTTTCAGCCATCGGAGTGTACAGATGCTCAGTCTTAGTTCGTATTTTTGGCAGATATCATGGATCCATTTAGCATATTGCTGTGCTCGGGGCTTTGTTCACCATACAGCTTCATTACTCACGCTCCGCGCATGGATTTCCTCCTCCGGGCGGCTTGAGGCGTGACTACTTATCACCCATTGGTCGTGATGTCGCAATTCGACCAGTTCTAGGATTTTCATCCTTTTGATGGGGCGATAGGTTAACGTTCAGCTTCTCGATATCTCTCAGCAGAAGACCGATCACGTGTCTATGCTTGTTGGGATCATCGCGAGATAGCTTCTTTTTCTGCCAGTCATCCCGGTTATTCTGCAGAGTATTCCGCATGGAGGGAGACAGAGATTTAATTGGCTACAGCAGTATCTGCAGTACCGAATATTGAGTCAGACGATGTAGAGCCCATGGAGGACATTGAGATCTACATCGAGGAGGATCCCGCTGCTGGGTTGCCAGCATTTCTTCCAGATTCTCCTAGTACTAGTACTTTTGTGATTCAGCACTTGGCATACTACTTAGAACAGAGTCTTCATCTGATGACCTTTGAGAAAGACCAGATTCGATCTATGATGTCGACTGCTCTTGATGTGAGAGACTCCGCTCTATTGGAGAGAGACGAGGCATTAGATCGCAGAGATGCCGCTGTTGTTGAGCGGGATGAGGCTATATCAGCCAGAGATGCAGTGGTTGTTGAGCGGGATAGTGCTATATCTGCCCGGGATGTAGCCGTCACAGATAGCACTGCAATGAGGTCCCTTACCACTAGCATGATCACAGAGATGAGCGCATATATTGATGATCACATGGTCACCATGCAGATGGCTATTGATGAGTGTATATTATTCATTTACTTTGATTCCTTTATGTTTAATTTTATTGCATGTTTCATGTGTATATGAGCTTATTAATGTGTTTAATGATTTCATGAGGAATTGGAGCTAAAATGAGAAAAAAAAAGAAAATTGCAGGGTTTTTAGCATTAAGTTGGATGCATGGTCTTGGCTTGGGACTTGGATTTTATTGTAGAGCTCTTTCTTAGCTTTCTGGAATATCTAGAATCGTCCCAATCGGAGTTCGTATGAAGAAGTTATGATCTTTTTACCAGACGGAAGTTGAACCTAAAAGTTTGGAAGTTGCAATTTGCATAGCAGTCACTTGGAGCCTGATTTCAACTTTGATACGGCCCGAATCTGTCTAATATCAAAGAATTATAGTTGTAGAGCTCGTCGATATCTTCGTTTTGATAGGTAGTAGGCCCCGTAACTCCTCCAGGATCAAAAGTTATGATTGTTTTACCAAAGGACGTCGTAGCAGGAAATATAAATTCGCCCCAGCGAATTTGAGCGGGAAAATTGAGAAATCTTGAATTTTTGGAAAGTTTCTAAATGCAAATTTTGGCAGACTTGTACATGGAATTGGATTGATATTTCTATTAGCTTTAGGATTTCCTTTAGACTAAGATTTATTTCCAAATTAGATTTTATTTCTTTATGGAAACTAGTTATGATTTGTAATTCCTTTTAGGATTTGGATTTCTACTTCCTATAGGATTTAGGACTTTGTCTAGCACTATAAATAGAGGATGCTAGTCAGTGTTTTATTCATTCAATCATCTACTACATTCTCTCATCTATAACATTGGAGGATTGAAGACATGAGCTAAGCTCTTTTTATTCAGTTCTAAGGGATGTTGAACCTTATTTATTATTAATGGTTAATTGAGTATTCATTATTTATTCCTTCTCACATGAAATTCATTCTTGATAATCGGATTTAATTTCTGAATGCTATTTGGTTTAACTGATTTGATTTCTGCAGGATTGAGTTGGTTAACGAATATCATATGTTAGATCAAGGAATAATATTACGTGTAATTGATATTGTTTCTAATCACAAGTAGTAATTAGTAATACCTGATTGTGGACAAACTTTTGAGTATTGCTATGATTATCAGAAGACAAGTTAAATAATCTGAGCTTATGTGTTTGTTGCTTGGAATAGTCTAATTCCCTAGTTCTTAATGCTCCTATTATATTAAATCTAGAGAGCTTATTCTAGATTTAATTGTTAGAATCTTGTGATGAGCTTGTTTCATTGAGTGACAATCTAAAGGGAGTTTCGGGTAGCAGAGCTTGTTGTTACCTAGGGCTATTAGTTTCATTGAAGGGTAAATAATGTTACACTTTATTAATCTATTGTTATAAAAAGGTGATACTGAACTGAAGAACTAAAGCTTTTTATTTATTGTTTATTCTTATTAGTTTATTCTTGTTAATTTAATTAATTAATTCAAAATCCCATTTCCATTAGAAATCATAGGATAAATATAAAACAAATCACTCTCCGTGCGATCGATCCTTGCTTACTACTATGCTAATTGTTTAAATTTGTAAAGTGAAAGTGAGGTTAATTTAGAGTGTAAGCAATGACTCCCAAATTTTGGCGTAGATTACGGGAGTGTTATTTGTTTTGTTTATTCTTTGTTTTTCGTTTATTTTATTATTTATTATTTATTATTTTGTTTTTATTTTATAACTTAATCCTCTCACTCTATTGACTTAAATTTTGTTCAAAGAGATAGAAAGCTGCAGATATAGAAGAAACTCTTGTTCCATCACTTGAAGAGAAAAAGATGGTGGTGCGAAACAAAATAGGACTTTAAAAGAACTGGATACTCTCGATCTTGATCAATCATCATTTTGTATTAAGTATCCTACTTTAGATGTTGCTTTTGAACTTAACTCTAGACTAATTCATCTTTTGCCTACTTTTTCGTGGTCTTACGGTGAAAATCTATATAAGCATCTAAAGGAGTTCCATGTGGTGTGTTCCAGAAGAAAGCACAAGGAGTGGCAGAGGAGCAGATCATGCTTAGACTTTCTCCATTCTCATTAGCAGATTTGTCTAAAGACTGGTTATACTATCTACCTTCTGGATCAATACTATCATGAACTGATATGCAAAGGTTATTCTTGGAGAGGTATTTTCCTGCATCAAGAATTACCGATATAAGAAAGGAGATATATGGAATCAGGCAGTTCAATGGAGAGAATCTCTATGAGTATTGGGAAAGGTTCAAGAAGTTATGTTCCAGCTGTCCACCTCATGGAATTGATGAACATTACTTGATCCAGTACTTCTATGAGGGGTTGCTACCAATGGAAAGAAGCATGATTGATGCAGCAAGTGGAGGAGCACTGATAGACAAGACTCCAGAAGCGGCAAGGAACTTAATTGCAAACATGTCAGCTAACTCACAGCAGTATGGAACTAAGATGGATCACACACTACAAAGGGTAAATGGGGTAAGCACGAGAGACTTAGAGCAATAGATTTCTGATTTAACTACTTTGGTTCGACAAATGGCTGCAAGGAATACACAAGTTATTCAGCAAGCTCAACCTCAGTACCACACAAAAAACCAAGAAGTACCTGTCAATTCTGGGACATTCATGGATGATATGTTCAAGGCATTCATGAACTAAACACAACAGTTCATGTGTCAGACACAACAATTCCAGCAGGAGACAAGAACTTTTGTTCAAGATCTGAGGGACCAAGTTAGTCAACTTGCAACCACAGAAGGAAGGTCACTTTCTCACACTGTTGAAAATGTAAGTTCCATAACATTGAGATGTGTGTAGAGGATCAGCAACAAGAAAAGTCAATACAAATTAAGTCCGACAATAGTGAAATAGGCAGAAGTGATGTACTCAAGCACAAATTTTCACCTCTTTCTGCTTATGAACCAAAACTACCTTTTCCCCAAGTTCTAACAAGGAATTGGAAAGTTGGAAAAAATTCAACGTGGTATACAGAGTCTAATGAAAAATTCCTTGAAGAAATGGCGAATAGTGAACAAGAACTTAAAGATGAGAAGGAATTCACTAGTGGAAACCATTTGGATGTGCTCGAGACTACTGCTAAATTTGAAGAAATCAGGTATTCAAAGTCTGAAAATGATGAACAAGTTTGCTAATGGGTAACTCTGAAAAGCCTAAGAAAAGGAGACATTGCACATGTCAAGAAAAGAAAAGAAAATATATTAAAAAAAGAAGCATGAAAATACATTCATCTGTGCTAAAAAGAAGGTTATATAAAAAAACATAAAAAGCAAGAAAAATTTGTTCTTGGTTGTGAGTTAGTGTGCACGATTTTTGCTCCATGGTAACTAAGTTAAGTAAGTATGATGATTTTGGGAAAGTTACTTATGTGGTTATAGTTAGATTTAAAGAAATTCATTGGTGAAATGGTAAGGTTGGTAATTATGAGTTGATTGATAAGGCGTTGATTAGATTTTTGCAAATTTAGTGTTGATAATCATGATTTGTACCTTGAAATCTTTTGACATGATGGTTGAATAGATTTTTTCTGGAAATCAAACTTTTGGTTTACACGAGGACGTGTAAAGGATAAGTGTGGGGGAATTTAATGAGTGTATATTATTCATTTATTTTGACTCATTTATGTTTACTTTTATTGCATGTTTCATGTGTATATGAGCTTATTAATGTGTTTAATGATTTTAGGAAGAATTGGAGCTGAAATGAGAAAAAAAAGAAAATTGCAAGGTTTTTAGCATTAAGTTGGATGCATGGTCTTGGCTTGGGACTTGGATTTTATTGTAGAGCTCTTCCTTAGCTTTCCGGAACATCTTGAATCGTCCCAATCGGAGTTCGTATGAAGAAGTTATGATCTTTTTACCAGACGGAAGTTGAACCTAAAAGTTTTGAAGTTGGAGCCTGATTTAAACTTTGATACAGCCCGAATCTGTCTAATATCAAAGAATGAAAGTTGTAGATCTTGTCGATATCTTCGTTTTGATTGGTAGCACGCCCCATAACCCCTCCAGGATCAAAAGTTATGATTGTTTTACCAAAGGACGTCGCAGCAGGAAATATAAACTCGCCCCCGCGAATTTGAGAGGGAAAATTAGGAAATATTGGATTTTTGGAAAGTTTCTAAATGCAAATTTTGGCAGACTACTACATGGAATTGGATTGATATTTTTATTAGCTTTAGGATTTCCTTTAGACTAAGATTTATTTCCAAATTAGATTCTATTTCTTTATGGAAAGTAGTTATGATTTGTAATTCCATTTAGTATTTGGATTTCTACTTCCTATAGGATTTAGGACTTTGTCTAGCATTATAAATAGAGGATGCTAGTCAGGGTTTTATTCATTCAATCATCTACTACATTCTCTCATCTATAACATTGGAGGATTGAAAACATGAGTTAAGTTCTTTTTATTCAGTTCTAAGGGATGTTGAACCTTATTTATAATTAATGGTTAATTGAGTATTCATTATTTATTCCTTCTCACATGAAATTCATTCTTGATAATCTGATTTAATTTCTGAATACTATTTGGTTAAACTGATTTGATTTCTGCAGGATTGAGTTGGTTAACGAATATCATATGCTAGATCAAGGAATAATATTACGTGTAATTGATATTGTTTCTAATCACAAGTAGTAATTAATAATACCTGATTGTGGACAAACTTTTGAGTATTGCTATGATTATCAGAAGACAAGTTAAACAATCTGAGCTTATGTGTTTGTTGCTTGGAATAGTCTAATTCCCTAGTTCTTAATGCTCCTATTATATTAAATCTAGAGAGCTTATTCTAGATTTAATTGTTAGAATCTTCTTGATGAGCTTGTTTCATTGAAAGTGACAATCTAAAGGGAGTTTTGCAGATAGAGAGCTTGTTGTTACCTAGGGCTATTAGTTTCATTGAAGGGTAAATAATGTTACACTTTATTAATCTATTGTTATAAAAAGGTGATACTAAACTGAAGAACTGAAGCTTTTTATTTATTGTTTATTCTTATTAGTTTATTCTTGTTAATTTAATTAATTAATTCAAAATCCCATTTTCATTAGAAATCATAGGATAAATATAAAATAAATCACTCTTTGTGGGATCGATCCTTGCTTACTACTATGCTAATTGTTTAAATTAGTAAAGTGAAAGTAAGGTTAATTTAAGAGTGTAAACGACAGCTCCCAACTATAGATCTTTTGGGTCGTGTGGATACTCTCGTACAGGAGACCACAGCTTCACCTCCGTCTTCTGAGAGGGACGCCATGTTGGGCTTGTTGGCTCGCATATACCCCGACTTGTAGACGATCTTGTATTTACCTGAACAGACTAGCTTGGCCATTTTGACATGTACAGTTTACATTGTATATATATCAAATAGCATTATATATGACAGGGAAATATTTTTTTTTGATCACTTCACTTTTAGATATGCCTCGCTATTTGCTTGATATTTTGCTTGCTGTTTCAGGGCTTGTTATCTTGATGTATTCTGAATTCCTCCTGGGTGGATGGACATTGAGTTATCTCTGGATAGTTCAGAATGGATCATCGATCTATGTGTATCCCTACCATCTTTGGTGTCTTGGGACTTGTCTCTAAATGGAAATATGGAGAGGAGTGTGGCTTTCCTCTCTGAGATTGACCGTACCACAGATGGTCGCCAGTACTTCTATTTAGGAGAAGCCTAGTTAATTTCACCTCTTATGATTTGGTATTTCTCTTCAAGGTATGACCGCAGCTTAGATGGTCGCCGAATCTCTTATTTGAGAGGAGTTCAGGTAATTCCATCCCTTTGGTCTGAAGCCGAATGAAATGTAGTGGATTGAAAAAGAATCCCAGTACCAATTGACAAGGGTTTGTGTTTTGGTAGGGGGTGAGACCGCACCATGAATGGCTGCCTACGTACTCCTATTGAAGAGGAGATCAGGTCTGCGTAGTTCGAACCTGGTGTAAAAGGTTCAACGCTGTATATGGCTGGAATGGTGTAGGAATGTTTTTGGTTGTTTTTGTTAGGAGAAGAGGGTAGAAATGTTTTTGTTGTTTTTGTTTTATTACGACCGGGGCATCAGAAATGGTTGCCTACGTACTCCTATTGAAGAGGAGATCAGGTCGACGTAGTTCGCCCCTCAAGGCAAGAAGAAAAGCGTAATTGTAATATCCCGATATTTTCTATAAAATTAAATCAGAAATTTTGCGTATAAATTTTTTTTTTATTTAATGATGAGAATATGTGTCAAGTAATGTGAATGATAAATGCAAATATATTTATTTCTTGAAAAATTAGAAATAATTTTAGAATTATTAATTATTACAAATTATCTTTTACGAAGAATTAATTTTTGTAGCGAAATGTTTTATTAATTATTTTCCATGAAAACATGATTTGATATTATTAAATAATATATGAAATGATGACAACATTCTTATAATAATTATTTTATTATATGAATTTATTTCAAATTAATTAAGTTAATTATTTAACTTAATTAATAATGTTATATATGATGATAAATCGGATATGAAATCCAAACCTTAATTTTGGATTTTTGATCAAGGAATGAGAATAATAATATTATATTATTATTTGTCAGTGTTATAGATATGTATGTTATGTGTGTGTAATGTTAATGTGTGGAACAGTTTTAAATGTTACTAGTAAATCCTAATACTAGTCTGATAAACCCTAATTCTGGTTCTGAATAAGGAATGATGATAATGATATAATATTATATGTATATTAATTTTTCAGCGCCATAAATATCTACTATATATGTGTGGATAATGATTGGTCAATTGTGGTAAATTAGGTCATAACCTAATATTGTGTTGTTAAACCCTAATTATTAAACTCAGTTATGAGATAAGACTGGGTAGTAATTGTGTTATATGAACTTTACTATGTGTTGGAATTTCTGTAATTAGAAATCGTAATTACTGTGTTAGTAAGATATACAGATAATTAGGAAACCCTAATTGTTAATTTTAAAAACCCTAATTTCTATTGAAAATCCTAATTTTAAATTATTGTATTTAATTTGTTAAATATTTAGGGTTAAACCCTAAACCCTAAAGTGCTAAACCCTAAACTCTAAGGGTTGTAACCAATGACTAAAATGCCCTTGAGGTTAAAAGTGAAAAGTCTAAAATACCCTTGTGCATTATTAAAGGTAGAATTCAATTATTGGTGTGGAAATTACTAAAATACCCTTTTTGTACCATTAGTATATTATTAGTGAATTATTGTGCATTATTGGTAGCCATCTAGAATTTACCTATGCTACTATAGCATTACCAAAGCAGATCGTACCACTACAAATCTATTGCTTATAATTCATTACATGAATTTCATAATTAAAAGAGAGAGAAAGTGTGGTATTATTGCTCATTTTTCTCACAACACTCATCCTAGACCCTCTCTCTAAAAGCTACGAAATTATGTAGTATACCGGTCCTAAAACACATTTTACGATCAACAACAACAAATCGTAAACATAGAATCAAGAATTGCTCATGAAAAGGTATAAAACCAATCTTACAAATTCATCTTTGATCTTCTGTTAAAAGTTGTATTTAAGTGTTAAAATATGTTGTATATAATGTTATTAAGTGATCTGGGTTGATAGATGTTGGATCCATAACATCTATAAGTTCAGATCTAATGTTTTTCAAAATATGGAAAATTAATTTTTGTGTTCTGACATCAAATGTCAGGGCCTTTAGATCCGTGTGTGTTAGGTGTTTTATGTGTTTTATGTTTTGGAAATATTTTATGATATGTGTTGTTTACTCTACAACTTGAATCAAGTCCATATCATGTATAGATCAAAAGATATTAATGGTCAAAGTACGTTTACCGATCACGAGAACTGCTTTTTAGAAAACCCGGAAAATCACCAGTTTCGAATTTTTCGACAATCAAATGTCGATTGCTTCAGATCTTACCCTGTTCATGCTTTGTAATGTTATAAGTTTTACATCGATAGTCAGGAATGTTATCTTTAACCTAGAACAATAATCATAGCAATTGGGTAGCTAGATTGCAAGTTATTAATGGTTAAAACCAGTTGACCGACGTTGAGTGGCTAAAATATGGGCAACCCAGAAGTTTAAAAACTGAGTCTGACAACGTATTGTAATGATCAGATCTGTCATATTGTTAATGGTATGATGTTGTTGTTGTATTATATTTGTAGTTGGTTATGTGAACTCTATATTCATAGTTTTATATCTTACAAACAGTCATTATATTAAGTGTAGTAAGTGGTCAAACTAGACCATTTGAGCACGGATGAATTTTCTAGGAATTCCCAGAAAATCTACGAACACAATTTTGTCAGAGTTTGACCGGCTTTGATCTTTCATCTATTGTGTTTTTTGACTACTTTTGTGTTATATATATGTTCCTTGTCATGTATACTACTGGTTTGAACCATCTATCCACCAAAATCATGATTAGAACACTAAAATATTTGAGCTGAATATGACACCTCAAAGTATGCGGGTTTCGGAAAACCCATAAACCGTCTGACGATGACACTTTGATCGCATAGAGATCTCTTTGTTGTTATGTCACTTGATCAAAATGATTGTTGAATTGTGTAGTCTTCAGACGAGGACTACAAGATCGACCAAGATCAATCCCGAAAACTAAATGATCTAAGATCTACAAGTGGTCAAAGTAGGCTCCTTGATCACGTAAACCTGTCGGATCAAGAACACCTAACGCGACGCTTTTCTATCGCCAAAGGCTTTAGCGACGGACTTAGTTATTTTTAATTAGCTAATTTCAAAAATTAATTAAAAATAGAGAAAATTTATTTTAATTGTGAAAAATACATAATAAATTCTAAAAAATTATTTTTAAGTCTGAAAATTAGTTTTAAATTATTTTAATATATTTCATAAAATATTTAATATTTTTGGAATATAAAAGGTATTTATTTATTTAATAATAATATTAAATAAATTATTTAAAAATGATTTTAATTCATGAAAAATCATGAAAAACTATATTATGATATAAGAAAATATTTTAAGTTATTTTCTATGACTTTTAATATTTTGTGATGAAATTTTATTAACTAATTAATATTAATGATGTTTAAGTTATTTAATAAATATATTAAATAAATTATGGAAAATTGAATTAATGATTTTAAAAATCATTTAAAGTATTATAAAAATATTTTAAGTTATAAAATATGACTTTTGATATTTTTTTCATGAAAAATATTAATATTTTAATATTAATGATATTAATTTAATATTAATGATATTTGATTTATTTAATAATTATATTAAATAAATAGTTTTAAAATGGTTTTATTTATTTTAAAATCATTTAAAAAGGATATTAATGAAATAAAAATATTTTAAGTTATAATTAATGACTTTTAATATTTGGATAAATAGTACATTAATGTTTTAATATTAATGGTAATTATTTAAAAATAATTCTAAACGTTTTAAAAATCATTTAAGGGTAATATAAATGTTTTAAAAATATTTTTAGTTATTATAAATAACTTTAATATTTTGGCAATGGTTTCATTAATAGTTTAATATAAATTAAATATTAATGATAATAGAATTATTTGATATTTAAATCATTTAATAATGATTCAAAGTGTTTGAATATTTGTGATAAAGTATGATAATTATTTAAATATTATTGTAAGTTATTTAAAAATGTTTTGACTGTTATTTAAATAGTCTAAATAGATATTGAACTTCGAGATAGAGTCTTAGACTCGATAATTACCCGATAAAGTCGCCAAGACGATCTTGTAAGTGATTTGTAAATTAATCTGGACTTGCATAATGTGTCTGTATATGTATTTGTTTTGTGATGTAATGACTGTGAAATGTATTTGGCAATGTGATTAGGTTACGTGCTGACTGCAATAAGCAGTGTTGTGTGTTATGATATGTGATTCTAATCGAAAAAATGATCTGATTAATGATAGGTTTAGGTATAAAAGATAAATCTAAATTGCATAATTGTAAGCAGCAGACCAGACAAGTATCCTACCTTTGCATTTCCTTTATGCAATGGACATGAGTAAGAGGTTTCAGAATTATATATTATTAACTCTATTGCGATATATTCTATATCCGATCATTCTTTATCAACATGTTAGTCTATGGTAATTTAGATATATATTATGTTTGTTAATTTCTATAAAATGGTTTTACAAATGTCCCCACTTGGATAATCATTGCATTCAATTACAATTATATATATATATATATATATATATATATATATATATATATATATATATATATATATATATATATAAGCTATCTAGATTCGATCTAGACATGATTCGTAAATATCTTTGATTATGATAAAACCTTTTTGTATCCAATCAATTTATTTTGGTTTGGACTCAAGACTAAGTATGAAAATCCCGAATATGGGAAAAGTTTTATGCGCACAAGGCGGACAGAGTGAACGATAACATCGTTCTTGTAAGTAGTATTGATCAATACAGGGTCCATGGGATGTACACCCTCGTGCCCGTAAGTTATGACGGTTTACAGAAGAATTTCTGTCTAACCATTTTAAAAATAGAAAACAATGTTCATAATATGTCGAGTACCCTATATTTATAGTCAATACGTAGTTTCAAAAGTTTTGGTATAGAAACGATAGATGGTTATAATTGATTCAGTTTACTTCACAACTATTAATTCGTTGTAGAAGTGATATACAAAGAAAACATTTATTTCTTTCAGCTAATTATACTTATAATTGTTATTACTTGCTGGGCACTCAAATGTTCATCCTTGCTTAAATTTAAATGTTTTCAGCTAAGCATGATCAACCGGAAGGTACAACCAAGAACAAGTGAAAAGAAAAACAAACAGAATATGTTTAATGGTATCTTTTGTAATGGTTAGACAATATATAAACCACGGTATTTATTATCTATCATGTAATATATTGTAGCAAAGATTGCGTACTTGGGATTAGACTCTGATAAATGTAAGTTAAGTTTGAAATTCATATTATTGTTATTATTATTAGTATTATTCCGCTCATAGAAATGGTATCGTAAAGCACCGAGTTCGGGTTTCAAGTACCCGGATTTGGGGGCATTACAGGTTGGTATCAGAGCTTTAGGTTTAGAAACCTTAGCAGGGTTAGACCTTAGGCTTTAACCTTAGAACGGGGGAAAACGTTAAAAATAAAATTAACTCATATAGAGTTTATTAAAAGATGAATTGGATAAATTCATCTTCAAATAAAATAAAAGATAACTCATATAAAACTACTATATGTTGTGTGTATATATTAAGTGTTAATTAAGATAGTTTGTGTGTAGATGTCAGATAGAAAGGATTAGGATACCCTCAGGTCGTAAAGAATAAGTCAAGCATATCTCCAAGACCGAGCCAATATCAAAGCCAATAGCTGAAATAGAGGCTCACATTGAAAGCTACCTCAATGAGGTGGATATTGTGTAAAAGTGTAATACAGGATCCAGAAACGATAAGTATAGCAGATAGGTAAAATATAGTTAAAGAACATGTGGTAAATGTTGAGTTCTTAAACTCATATGTTTGTGGTGAGTTTTTAAACTCATAATGTGTTATAAGTTGGACGAGTTAGGTACAGTTTAGTGTGAATAGATTATTGAGGATGATGGGAATGGATAAGATACTAAGCTTGATCCTTAGTGATGGCGTAAGAAATAAGTGGTATTAGTATTAGTTGAATATGTATGAATTGAGGTGGTGTATATGATAGGTATGTTGGTGTAATGTAATACTTTGTATAAGTTATGTCAGTGATTCCTGACTCTTAAGTCATAAAGGGATAGTAGATGTTTAAAGCGATATGTACTATGGTATGTCAAGTGCTATGAATATGAGTCTATGTTGGATTAATGGAATAAGTTGGTATAAAGATAGTAGATATTTATCTGAATATTGGTTAATATAGTAAACCAAAATTTCAAAATCTAATATTTTGAATATATGATTATTTGAGTAGAAAATTTTGTGTTATATGTTGAACGAATACGATATGGCTTAGAATATAAGGTAATAAAGAATAATTTATGATTATGCCACCGAGACGAAAACAAAACCAAAGGGCAGAAGAATTTGTCAACAAAGCTGGAGGATAACCAGATCCGATACAGAATCCTGCGAATATGGACGATCAAGCTATGCAGAACGAAATACCAGCCGCGGAAGATCAACCAGATAATCAAACGTCGAATGCCAAAGACTTCAAGGCGGTCCTATTGCTAGGATGTAGAGGATTAAGTGACTTAGTAGAAGCGTTTATGATAGCTAGGATAACGGAAGGGGCAAAATACAACTTTTACCACCTATACGATAAAAGGAAATGAGATAAAGAAAAAGTTTGTGTGTTATGTGTGTGGGCAGAAGGGACATATCTCTTCCAACTGTCCCAATCCAAGAATGTATAGTGGGTGTTTTATTTGTGAATCAATGGAGTATAAGGTGAAAGATTATTCAAGAAGGAGAAGGGAGATAAGGAATGCAAATGCGAGAAATGACAGCAGGACATTGGCGACAATGGGACCAACTTCAACAAGCACACCAACGAAATTAACCGCGAGCATCTTCAACATGATCGTTCAGGAATCGGTAGCAGTCGGGGATGCAACTCCAAGTATTACTCGAACCAATTTTATTTTCTTATATATGATTTTCTTATATATATAGTATATTATTTAATAAATTATTTTGAAGGAGGAAATTGAGTTCTATTAGAAATCAATTTTCCGTATAAGCAGATAGACAAGCGTTATGTGAATAGTTAAAGATCGATTCGATCAATTTTGATCGAGATCTACTTGTAATGATTATGTATGTTATGTACCCTGGCAAATATAGGTTTTAAACGGTGATTCCGGGGAAGGAATCCTTATAAGGGAGGGTGAATGTAATATCCCGATATTTTCTATAAAATTAAATCAGAAATTTTGCGTATAAATTTTTTTTTATTTAATGATAAGAATATGTGTCAAGTAATGTGAATGATAAATGCAAATATATTTATTTCTTGAAAAATTAGAAATAATTTTAGAATTATTAATTATTACAAATTATCTTTTCTGAAGAATTAATTTTGCAAGCGTAAATGTTTTATTAATTATTTTCCATGAAAACATGATTTGATATTATTAAATAATATATGAAATGATGACATCATTATTATAATAATTATTTTATTATATGAATTTATTTGATTAATTAAGTTAATTATTTAACTTAATTAATAATGTTATATATAATGAGATAAATCGGATATGGAATTCAAACCTTAATTTTGGATTTTTGATCAAGAAATGAGAATAATAATATTATATTATTATTTGTCAGTGTTATAGATATGTTTGTTATGTGTGTGTAATGTTAATGTGTAGAACAGTTTTAAATGTTACTAGTAAACCCTAATACTAGTCTGATAAACCCTAATTCTGGTTCTGATTAAGGAATGATGATAATGATATAATATTATATATATATTCATTTTTCAGAGCAATAAATATCTACTGTATATGTGTGGACAGATAATGATTGGTCAATTGTGGTAAATTAGGTCATAACCTAATATTGTGTTGTTAAACCCTAATTATTAAACTCAGTTATGAGATAAGACTGGGTAGTAATTGTGTTATATGAACTTTACTGTGTGTTAGAATTTCTTTAATTAGAAATCATAATTATTGTGTTAGTAAGATATACAGATAATTAGCAAACCCTAATTGTTAATTTTAAAAACCCTAATTTCTATTGAAAATCCTATTTTTAAATTATTGTATTTAATTTGTTAAATCTTTAGGGTTAAACCCTAAACCCTAAAGTGCTAAACTCTAAACTCTAAGGGTTGTAACCAATAACTAAAATGCCCTTGAGGTTAAAAGTGAAAAGTCTAAAATACCCTTGTGCATTATTAAAGGTAGAATTCAATTATTGGTGTGGAAATTACTAAAATACCCTTTTTGTCCCATTAGTATATTATTAGTGAATTATTGTGCATTATTGCTAGCCATCTAGAATTTACCTATGCTACTATAGCATTACCAGCAGATCAGCCACTACAAATCCATTGCTTACAATTCATTACATGAATTGAATAAGTAAAGAGAGAGAAAGTGTGGTATTATTGCTCATTTTTCTCACAACACTCATCCTAGACCCTCCCTCTCTAAAAGCTACGAAATTATGTAGTATAGCAGTCCCTAAACACAGCCCCACAATCAAAAATAACAAATCAGAAACATAGAATCAAGAATTACTCATGAAAAGGTATAAAACTAATCTTACAAATTCATCTTTGATCTTCTGTTAAAAGTTGTGTTTAAGTGTTAAAATATGTTGTATATAGTGTTATTAAGTGATCTGGGTTGATAGATGTTGGATCCATAACATCTATAAGTTCGAGATCTAAAGTTTTTCAAAATTTGGAAAATTAATTTTTTTGTGTTCGACATCAAATGTCGAGGCCTTTAGATCCGTGTGTGTTAGATGTTTTATGTGTTTTATGTTTTGCATATGTTCTATGATATGTTTTCTTTACTCGCAACTTGAATCAAGTCCATATCATGTATAGATCAAAAGATATTAATGGTCAAAATACACCGGCCGATCACGAGAATCTTTCGGAAAACCGGAAAATCTCCGATTTCGTAATTTTTCGACAAGCAAATGTCGATTGCTTGAGATCTTACCCTATTCATGCTTTGTAATGTTTTAAGTTTTGTATCGATAGTCTGGTATGTTATCTTTAATCTAGAACAATAATCATAGCAATTTGGTAGCTAGATTGCAAGTTATTAATGGTCACAACCAGTTGACCGACGTTGATCGCCAAAATCTGGGCAACCCGGAAGTTTAAAAAAGCGAGTCGACAACGATTAGAACGAGAAGATCCGCCGATTGTTAGTGGTATGATGTTGTTGTTGTATTATGTTAGTGGTATATGTGTTCTTTACTCTGCAACTTGAATCAAGTCCATATCATGTATAGATCAAAAGATATTAATGGTCAAATCGTCGCTAGATCACAGAATGCTTTTTAGAAAACCCAGAAAATCACCAGTTTCCAGAATTTTCTAACAAGCAAATGTCAGTTGCTTCAGATCTTACCCTGTTCATGCTTTGTAATGTTATAAGTTTTACATCGATAGTCAGGAATGTTATCTTTAACCTAGAACAATAATCATAGCAATTGGGTAGCTAGATTGGAAGTTATTAATGGTTAAAACCAGGTTACCGAGCGTTGATCGCCAAAATCAAGCAACCAGGAAGATTAAAACCGAGTCGACAACGTATTGTAATGATCGGATCTGTCATATTGTTAGTGGTATGATGTTGTTGTTGTATTATATTTGTATTTGGTTATGTGAACTCTATATTCATAGTTTTATATCTTACAAACAAATATTATATTAAGTGTAGTAAGTGGTCAAACTAGACCATTTGAAAGCACGGATGAATTTTTCGGGAATTCCAGAAAATCTATGAACACAATTCTGTCAGAGTTTGACCGGCTCTGATCTTTCATCTGTTGTGTTTTTTGACTAATTTTGTGTTATATATATGTTCCTTGTCATGTATACTACTATTTTGAACCATCTATCCACAAAAATCATGATTAGAACACTAAAATATATGAGCCTTAATGTGACACCTCAAACTGTCTAGGTTTCTAGAAAACCCAGAAACCGTCTGACAGACACTTTGATCGCATAGATCTCTTTGTTGTTATGTTACTTGATCCAAATGATTGTTGAATTGTGTAGTCTTGTACGAGGACTACAAGATCGACCAAGATCGATCCGTAAATCAAATGATCTAAGATCTACAAGTGGTCAGTAGGCTCCTTGATCACTTAAACTATCGGATCAAGAACACCTAACATGACGCTTTTACGTCGCCAAAGGCTTTATGACGGACTTAGTTTTTTTTAATTAGCTAAATTAGAAAATTAATTACAAATAGAGAAAAATTGTTTTAATTGTGAAAATACATAATAAATTCAAAAAATTATTTTTAAGTCCGAAAATTAGTTTTTAATTATTTTTAATATATTTCATAAAATATTTAATATTTTTGGAATATAAAAGTTATTTATTTATTTAATTATAATATTAAATAAATTATTTAAAATAATTTTAATTCATGAAAAATCATGAAAAATTATATTATGATATAAGAAAATATTTTAAGTTATTTTCTATGACTTTTAATATTTTGTGATGAAATTTCATTAACTAATTAATATTAATGATGTTTTTAAGTTATTTAATAAATTATGGAAAATAGAATTAATGATTTTAAAAATCATTTAAAGTATTATAAAAATATTTTAAGTTATAAAATATGACTTTTGATATTTTGTCATGAAAAATATTAATATTTTAATATTAATGATATTAATTTAATATTAATGATATTTGATTTATTTAATAATTATATTAAATAAATAGTTTTAAAATGGTTTTATTTATTTAAAAATCATTTAAAAAGGAAATTAATGAATTAAAATATTTTAACTTATAATTAATGGCTTTTAATATTTGGATAAATAGTACATTAATGTTTTAATATTAATGGTAATTATTTAAAAATGATTTTAAACGTTTTAAAAAAAATCATTTAAGGGTAATATAAATGTTTTAAAAATATTTTTAGTTATTATAAATAACTTTAATATTTTGGCAATGGTTTCATTAATACTTTAATATTAATTAAATACTAATGATAATAGAATTATTTGATATTTAAATCATTTAATAATGATTCTAGTGTTTTAAAATTTGTGATAAAGTATGATAATTGTTTGAATATTATTGCAAGTCATTTAAAAATGTTTTGACTGTTATTTAAATAGTCTAAATAGATATTGAACTTCAAGATAGAATCTTAGACTCGATAATTACCCGATAAAGTCGTAAGTACGCCGACAGGATTCAGAAATTAATCTGGACTTGCATAATGTGTCTGTATATGTATTTGTTTTGTGATGTAATGACTGTAAAATGTATGTGGCAATGTGATTAGGTTATGTGCTGACTGCAATAAGTAGTGTTGTGTGTTATGATATGTGATTATAATCGATTAAATGATCTGATTAATGATAGGTTTTGGTATAAAAGATAAATCTAAATTGCATAACTGTAAGCAGCAGACCAGGTAAGTATCCTACCTTTGCATTTCCTTTATGCAATGGACATGAGTAAGAGGTTTCAGAATTATATATTATTAACTCTATTGCGATATATTCTATATCCGATCATTGTTTATCAACATCTTAGTATATGATAATTCAGATATATATTATGTTCGTTAATTTCTATAAAATGGTTTTACAAATGTCCCCACTTGGATAATCATTGTAGGTGGTAAAGGGTTAAAGAACCGGAATGACTGGTGACTTGATGATTATGTACCAGGGTGTTTGCTGGTTACTTCAAACATAATACCGTTTCACGGTGTCTGAGTTGATGAGTTGTGGAAATTCATCTTCGTTCATCTCTTGCAATCTGAGAGCGCCTCCTGTCAACACTTCCTTGACAATAAATGGGCCTTCCCAGTTAGGAGTGAATTTTCCTTTAGCCTGATCTTAGTTGTCAAGAATCTTCTTCAAAACCAAGTCACGTTGTTTAAACTGTCGTAGCCAGACTTTTTTGTTGTAGGATCTAGCGATCCTTTGCTGATATAACTGACCATGGAAGATAGCCACGGTTCGCCTTTCGTCTATTAGAGACAATTGGTGATACCTGTCTTGTACCCATTGGTCTTCATATAGCTGAGCGTCGATAAACACTATGAGAGATTCCATCTCAACTTCTATGGGGAGCACTGCTTCCATCCTATAGGTTAAAGCGTAGGGGTTGCCCGGTTGGAAATGCACGCATGGAGGTTACGTGTAGGCTATGAGTCGAGGCAATAGGTCAGGCCAATCTTTGTGGTTGGCGAACATCTTTTGCATAATCTTCTTTATATTTTTGTTAGCCGCTTTAACAACACCGTTCATCTTCGGACGATAGATGACAAAGTTGAGATGTTTGATGTGGAATTTACTGCATAATTCGTCCATAATTTTGTTGTTGAGGTTCTTGGCATTGTCTGACACAATCACCTCTGGTTGTCCATATCGACAAACGAAATTATTTCTGATGAAAGCAATGATTACTTCTTTAGTAACCCTGGGGAAGTAGGCTGCTTCTACCCACTTGGTAAAGTAGTCGATCATGGTGAAGATAAATCGGTGACCATTACTGGCTTTAGGCTCAATGGGCCCGATAACGTCCATTCCCCACATTGAGAAGGGCCAAGGAGAACTCATATTGTGGAGTTCCCGTGGAGGGGCGTGTATAGCATTCCCATGAATCTGGCACTGATAGTATCTTTTGACGTGGTCGTTGCAATCAACTTTGAGAGATAGCCAATAATGTCCTGTCCTGAGGACTTTCTTGACAAGGAAGAAGACACTCATGTGGGAGCCACAGACTCCACCATGGATTTCATCCATAAGCCTTTTGGCTTGGTCTTTGTCTAGACACCTGAGGAGACCTAGTCCTTCATCTTTTTTGTAAAGCTCATCTCCACTCAGGTAGAACTTCATAGCAAGTCGATGGATCCGCCTTTTCTCAGTCAGGCTTGCCTCAGCGGGTGTAGATCCATCTTGCAGATATTCCTTGATATGCTGATACCAAGGAGGTTGGATGGGAGGTAGCTCATCCGATACTTCTCCAACATAATTACCATAGGCTGGGGCCTTATTCAGGGCAATTGTGACGCTTGGCAAGTGTTCCTTGTCTGATATGCGAATCAAGGAGGCTAAAGTTGCTAATGCGTCCGCAAAGTCATTCCTATTACGAGGAATGTGTAGAAAGGAGATTTCTTCAAACTCCAAAGCCATCTTCAAAACCTGTCGATGATAAGGTAGAAAATGTAGTTCCTTGGTTTGATAGATTCTGGTGGATTATCTGATTACCAACTCCGAATCTCCAAGGACAGTTAATCGCCTGATGCCCATTGAACGGGCAAGTTTTAGCCCCGTGAGACAGCTTTCATACTCAACCGTATTGTTGGTGCTAACAAACTATAATTTGACGGTGATGGGATACTGCTCCCCCGTGCAGAATCGAGAAGCTGCTCGACTTGTAACCTTCCATATTAATGACTCCATCAAAATACATTTTCCATGATTGGTGGCGTATCGTCATCGATGGTGTTCTTGCTTGTTGTCATTACTCCTTCATCGAGGAAATATGTTTCCAAGGGTTTAAAATCCCCTGAAGATGCGACGGCCAGTTGATCCGCAATTCCTTGACCCTTGATGGACTTTTGAGTCATATATATGATGTCAAATTGTTGTAGGATCAACTGCCATCTAGACAGCCAGAAATTTAACATGGGTTTGTTGATCACGTACTTGAGAGGATCCACGCGGGATATGAGATGGGTTGTGTGGCCATGGAGGTAATGTTGTAACCTCATGGAAGCCCATGCTAAAGTACAACACGTCTTTTCGATCAGAGTGTACTTATGTTCACTGCTGCTGAACCTTTTGCTGAGGTAATAGATAGCTCATTCTTGGCCTCTATCGTCCTTCTGTCCCAGCATGCAACCATGGCATTGTCACTTACGGACAGATACATGAACAGGGGCACATCATCCCTGGGTGGTACCAAGACGGGAGCTTTGATTAGCTGTTTCTTGATTGTAATGAAGGCATTTTGGCACTCATCATTCCATTTCATGGAGGAGTTCTTCATTAATAGTTTGAAGATTGGCTCACAGGTTGCTGTGAGTTGGGAGATAAACCTGCTGATGAAGTTGATTCTTCCCAAAAATCCCCTTATTTCTTTCTCTGTCTGAGGAATGGGCATTTTCGTGATGGCTTGGATTTTGGCAGGATCTAGCTCTATCTCTTTGTGGCTGACTAGAAATCCTAGCAACTTGCCTGATTTAACGCCAAAGGCGCATTTAGCTGGATTCAACTTCAAGTTGTACTTACGCAACCTGTTGAACAACTTTCTATGATGGTCTATATGGTCATCCTCCTTCCAGGATTTGACAATGATGTCATCCACGTAGATCTCAATCTCGTTATGCATTAAGTCATGGAAAAGAGCCATCATAGCTCGTTGATAGGTAGCTCCGGCATTGATGAGGCCGAATGACAACCGTCTATAACAAAAAGTTCCCCAAGGAGTGATGAAAGCAGTCTTCTCACGATCTTCCTCGGCAACCATGATCTGATGGTACCCCGCAAAGCAATCAGCAAAGGAGTACATGTCGTATTGCGTAGTATTGTTAATGAGAATTTGGATAAATGGCACGGGAAAGCTGTCTTTTAAGCAAGCTTTATTCAAGTCCCGGTAATCCACGCAAACTCGCACCTTCCCTCTAGGTTTAGGTACGGGCACGATGTTGGATATCCATTCAGGATATGTAGACACCATGATGATGCCGGCTTGAAATTGTTTCACAATTTCTTCTTTCACCTTTAAACTCCACTCAGGTTTCAATCGCTTGAGCTTTTGCTTGACTGGCTTAAATCCCTCTTTAATGGGAAGGCGATGAAGAACAATGTCAGGTGACAAACCCACCATGTCTTCATGAGACCATGCAAACACATCCTGGAATTGGGTTAATAGCGTAACCATATCGTTCCGTTGGTTTGGGGTAAGGTCTGAACCAATCTGGATTAACTTAGGGCTTTCTAAGGTTCCGAGATTGAAAGAAGTGGTTTGATCAAGGTTGGGTTTGGGTTTGTCTTTGACCCATTCTTGAATTTCTGGAGGCACCTCAATGTCATCCTGTATATCCATCAAGGCCAAATTCATCTCTACATCAAAGGTACAATCCTTGTGTAGGAGAGGCATCGTATCCGCAAGTACAGGCACATCTAAATTCAGAGTCCTGAAAAAAAATTTGCTTTCACTTATTATATATGAAATGCGTTGATCATACATACAAATGTTAGCATGTCTTCGCAAAATAAACTTATATCTTGTACAAAAAAGTAAGCGATTATTATATCATATAGGCATAAAGAGTTACGCGTTTTACCCTCGTCGACCAAAGTAAGGAATGCTGTCCCAATTGGCAAGGGTAAAGTCCGGGTGGACCGCAGTGATGGAGGGATTGTCATCATCCTCCCTATCCCGAATGCTGGCCATTATGTCAAGGCAATCATCGTCTGGCCATTATGTTCATTATGAACGATGATGCGTATACCGGACATCATCCGTATGACGTCTTGCTTGATTCTTCGTTCCTCTTCTTCCACTGCGGGATTTGGAACAAAGATTTCTTTCTCCTTCACCGGTACCGGCTTGGGACATAACATAGCCATTACATTGGCTGGCACCTTTACGGGAGGTTGTGCCGACTCAAAGTTTGAAGGCGAAGCTAAACGCCACGTGGTTGAAGCTGAAGGAATTTGCTGATGCTTATGAGGATTCCCGTGACTAGAGCTGAAAGAATAGCCTAGTCCAGCTGTTCCACTTTGCTTGGTTAAGTGAATAGGGTATTTGATACCTTGGCAATCTTTACCCAACCTTTGTCCTGGTTTATGACCCAACGACATCATTTCTTGAGTATCCGACATTACCTCGGCAAAAATTTTGGGTTCGGGCAATAGTGCTCCAATAGCATGGTATTGGGTGTTGCTTATTTCCAAAGCATGAAAACTGACTGGTTCCACATCCTCATTGGCATTGATGAACAGTATGTCCCCATCTTTGAGGAATCTCCGATTCGGCGTTGACTATGACCTCGGTTAGTTATTATTGATGATATTTTTGGTGAAGAGTGGAGGGGATTTTGACCATATGAATCCATGGTTGTCGAGAGCGGAGTTGTATCCGAATCTATCTTGAGCACATGGAAAGATACGCGAGAATGTGTGAGGACCAATTTCGATTGGCAAATTCAATTACTCGGCCGAATTTGGCGGGCTCCATCAAAAGCTTTGATGATAGTATGGCTACTCCGAATTCGGTTGAGATTGATGTTCATCTTTACCAAGGTAGCATATGGGAAGATATTCAGAGAGGAACCTCCATCTATTAAGACTCCTGCTACCATATATCCGGAGGACAAGACCATGATAATGTAGCGGTTTGCAATAACGCCGGTCCTTCTAAGCGGTATGTCATCATCAGTGAAGGATATCACATTGTTGTTGAAAATGTGATCAACCATATGTTGAAATTTTTTCGTATCCACTGATGTCGAGAGATAGGCTTCTTCCAAAACCTTTAACAAGACCTTCCAGTGATTCTCGAAATTTAGGAACAAGTCCAAAATTGATATTTGTTGTGGAGCTTCTTTCAAGCTTAAAACCACCGCAATTTCGTTATGACCCACAACGCGGAGGAATTTCTCAATCTTCTCCATGGGTATTTTCCCCTTTGATTTGGTGGTAGACTTCATCACCCGATGGGGGAGATACAACGGGTTTTCCTTTGACACTGTAGCAGTTGTATGTGAGGTGGATCCTTCACCCTCTCCATAATTCCATGGAACTTTGCATAAGCTAACAATAGGATATTGTGCTCTACACGGCAAGTTGATTGGCTCAGGAGCGGCCACTTTCAAAGGATTGTTTCCTCCTTTGAGTTGAATTGTTGGCGTTGTGAGTAAGGCATTAATCCCATCATCTTCAGTGGATATGACTGCTACCACACTTTTCCACGTAGTAGGGCCTGCATTCTCGCTTGCACGTAAAATAGTGTCGTTATCTGCCAAGCGTAGTACACCACTGTCGATTAGATTTTGAATAAGGTGGTGGAGTGCCCAGCATTCTTACGTCTTGTGACCATGAGGCCGGGAGTGGTATTGACATACTCCATCGAGTTGTGTACCGTCCCGAGCGGGGTTGATTGGAGGTAGAAGTGAACTGATCCTTCCTTCATTGATTAACATATGAAGAATTTCCTCCATAGGTTGGCCCAGATAGGTGAATTCCCTTTTGTTGGCGAAATCTCGATGGGCTTTGGCATTTTCTCTCTTCATCACTTTGTCTTCCAGCATTTCATTTTCTTAAGGCGACGAGGGAATATTCATGACAATGGGTAGGAGACTGGCGTGCTCCTGGCTGATAAACTGACGAGTCACTTGATGCTGATAAGTCACTAGTTCCGCCAATTGTTCAATTTGTTTGCAGAGAGCTTTCATCTTTCATTCCATTGCGAATTGGAACTTAGCATAATCCCATCTATCATCACCATCTTTGATGGTTTGGGAAGAATCACAGCTGAAGTTGGAACTCTGTCCACTGCTCCAATTAATCATGTTGACCTCTTTTTCTTTGTGTTGAGGAAGAGGGTAGTCTTGAACATGAGGCTGATCGGGTTTGGTGACTACAATCTCCCCGTTGTCTATTAGGTCCTGGATCTTTTGCTTCAAGGTCCAGCAATCCTGAGTATCATGTCCAGGTGCCCCGACATGATAAGCACATTTCCTAGCAGCATTGAAACCCCGTCCATTAGGGCTGGCTGGTGGAAGAAGATGTGTAATTTTCTTATGTGTTGTCAGAAGATTTAAAATGTTCTCGAGGGTATCCCCTAAGGGTGTAAACACTCGAGGGCGTTTAACTTCTCCACCTTTTGGTATTGGAGGGTTTGCAGACTGTGTTGGAAAGGGAGTGTAGTTTCTCCTTTGAATAGGCATGTTTTGATTACCTTTTTGCCCCTGTAGTATCAGGGAAACATCTTCCTCTTTCTTTTTATGGACCCTCTGGGGGTTGTTCCCATAATTTCTAGATTGGATGTGATCAACAACAACTTTGAGTGTGGCTAGGTCTTGAATCTTTCCTGACTTCAACCCCATTTTAGCCATCTCCCCATGCTTGACCATTTTAGAAAATGGTTTACCGATGCCGGCTAAAACTCTCTCATAGAAGGGAGATTCTTGTATGTATATGAAAGTCATGACCATTTCGATTTCGCCATAGAAGGACTAACACAGGCGACCAGCGTCTCCACCTTTGAGCATACTCTCTGAAAGACTCGTTAGACTGTTTCTTTATCTTGGTAATTTGATACCGATCAGGAGCCATTTGAGTTTGAAAACTGTATTGAGTGATGAAGGCATGTGCTAGCTCTTCCCAACTATGGATTTTAGAGTTGTCTAATCTTATGTACCACGAACGGGCTTCTCTAGTTAAACTCCTTTGGAATAATTGCATTCTGAGCTTTTCATCCTCTGCATAGGATCCAAGTTCTCCAATAAATACTTTTAGATGTGTGTAAGGATCCCGTAACCCGTCATATTTTTCAAAGTAAGGAGTTTTAAATTTTTCTGGATAGTGAACACCAGGAAAAATACATAGATCAACATATGAAACACTCCCGTGTGTTCCAATTCCTTTGATAGTGCGAAGGGTCTCTTCCATTTGGAGGATTTTCTTTTTGATGTCGCCAGTGTCTGGACCTCCAGTGGGATGGGTGGCATCAAGAGTTTTGTTGGTTGTATCCAACTGTGGTTCCGGTATGGTAATGACCGGGTCTCCCCCTTGTGTGGAGGATTCAACATGTACGGTATTTTTTACGACCGCAGTGTGGTGGTGTAATTCTTTGAGTAGAAACGACCAAATCGTAATTTGTTTAATTAATCCGTCAATTCTTTGCGGCTGGATTAAGTTCGATGCAGTGGGATGACTGACATGATTGATTTGTAGGCTGTTGCCTTTTGGACTTTGAGGCTGGTAGTAGGTCCGATTGATTCCTATGAAAGACTGGCATAGTTTAGTCTTTAGGGGATGTATACAATAACATGCTATGTGATGTGTCCATTTTTAGGAGTTTTTATCCTACACAACGGGTGTCAGCTGTTTATAGCATGTTAATATGTATGTGTACACATTTCTTCATATTTCTAATTACATAGAGATAGATATGGAAAGTAATTACAAGTAATTGTGTTTTACAAGTAATTGAAATGAGAGCATTAGGAGACTTTCCTTCGTTTTGGGTTTATCAGAGGCTGACCTATCTTAGGTTACTCTCGCGGCTTTTTTGGCATGAAGGTTCCCAAATCATCGTAATCTAATAGACGGGAAGTTAATCCGGTCTTTCAACTGGAGCGAATTTGGGTGGTGCCTTTCACCAACCTCGGAGAATTAGTCTTCTCACGAGTCCAGTAATCAAACACCGACGGGATAGCCTCCTGGTGGAGGGACCACTCAACATACATTTACATACATCGCGTCTCACCGTATGAAAATGATGACATGTGCGAAGCACTAATATCTAAAGTAGATATGGTGCGAAACACTAATATCATAAAGCAGTTTATAGTGCGAAGCACTAAGTAAGGAAATGCATTCGTACACATTCATCAAAATGTAAATGCAACATCCACACAAATAGGCAGATAACAGTTTTGGAAAGATTGTGATAGCGGCTTAAGTCCTCTTACTGGAGTCCCCAGTAGAGTCGCCACCTATCGACGTCGGGATTTTTGGATGTCCCTTTCCGTTACTTGTTCTTTGGTGTTCTTGTTTTAGGTGAGATTTGTTTGAAAAAACAAGTGAAAAAGGTCAGACATGTATGATGTCGACGATGGGACTGTTAAGAGTCGCCAGTTGGTTTTTTAAATGGTTGTACCAACACAACCGATAAAAGGTTTGCACATTGACCCAATGATGTGACAGCGATATCTGAATTCGGTGAAACCAAGAGATTCGTTTAGGGTCCGGGGACTTGGTTATGCCGGGGGAAGGTGTTAGGCACCCCCCGACATCCGTGTTACCACGGTGACTGCCTCTTTTCAAGAAACTATTATCTGAGTGTGTGTGTGTAGGTCAATCTGATGTTATATGGAAGTTGTGCAAGGCCTCGTTCGAACCTATATACACAGGGTTCGAATTTATGTAAAAATTCAATTTTTAGCAAGATATGGCAGTGATGTTTTATAAAAGAGGTTTTTCAAACACTGATGCTCAATAGGAATTGAGACCTTTTACACTCCCATTTTTATCAAGTGATCGGCTTGATTGATTTTATTTGACGAAGGCGAGGCATCCGTATGAAAATAATATATATAAATAAAGCAGACTTCCTCGTGGGTATGGAAACCATCTGAGGAAATTTAGACATCACAGAATAATTTACAAGCCGCTTACAGCTGAAAGTGTCCATCACGGGAACCGAATCTAGATTCAATGGGATGAATCTGTGATCACATGATTCCTAGGCTCACAAGATACTGCAGTTTATATGAAAGCAGTAAGAAGTATATATATATATATATATATATATATATATATATATAAAAGCTGTAAATATATATATATACAGACAGGATCACCAACCACAAAGGACCTCCATGGGGGATCAAAAATATAAATAAAGCTGTTAAAATGGCCAACTGCCACGAAGTAAACTCCAGCAGGGGATTTAAATCGTAAATAAAGTCAGTAAGTATCAACCACCCACAAGTAAACTCGAGGTGGGACAATATATATATATATATATATATATATATATATATATATATAAAGCAATAAAAGCATATAGGATGTGAAATCCAGGCTCATCTAATAGAGTCCGACCACAATTCATATATATATATATATATATATAGATATATATATATATATATATATAAAAGCGAGTAAACGCACCAGACCAAAGTCTAGGCTCATCGAACAAAGTTCGACACATAGTTAATATATATAAATGTAAATATATATATTAAAGCAAGTAAACGCTCCAGACCGAAGTCTAGGCTCAATCGAGGCATAACTTGATAATGTTAGTCAATATATATATATATAGACTGGAATGAAACCACGGACCGAAGTCCGGGCAAAAACAAGCAACACGACTGTCAACGTGTAGAAGGGTGTGTGCACAGATGAAGAGAAAGACTCTAAAGTGTGTGAGAAGGCTTAAAGCTGATTGCTAAAAAAGGCTTCTATATCTTTAGAGTGGGTAAACACTGGCTTTTGTGGGAACAAAAGAGGCTATATATGAGCTCACAAGTGTTTAAAAGTGGGAAAATACACTGTATGGCGAGTGCAGAGCAAATTGTGCAAGGTTTCCCCGTCTTTTTCTCTTAGAAAATCAGCACCCAAGCCCTCTATTTATAGGTAATATGAACCGCAGGTGTACCTGCGGCTGAGACGTAGGTGTACCAGAGGCAACCCGGGTTGGCCCGGGTTTGTCGGGTCAGGTCGTCTCGAAGTACGTGCACTCAGGCACTATAATGTCCACTCGAATTTTCAGAAGTGCAATCCGGGCATCCGTTTGAGGTATACAGGACCTATTTCGGACCGCCGTTGTCGAGAGTTTAACGATGGCATGGGATTAGAGTTTGTGCGAAGTCTTTGAAGATGGGACGATTCCCTACGGTCTTCAAGCTTCAACTTTCATCCGTTACCCCGCACAATAGTCACTCGGGATTGGTTAGCCTTGTGGGACATCATTGCGTATAGACGTGACGTGGCATCGATTTGGTTAGATGACGATATTGCCCTTTACCGGTGTTATCGCCGGGTTGGGCCGATAAAGCAGACGTTGTTTCGGCTTATTTGGATTGGAATTGACTTTGCAATTGTTGAAGGTCCTCATTATCATCTTTGAGGTGTGCTTGTCTTCCCGATTT
The DNA here is from genome assembly GCA_020205615.1 of Panax quinquefolius. Classification (NCBI taxonomy): domain Eukaryota; kingdom Viridiplantae; phylum Streptophyta; class Magnoliopsida; order Apiales; family Araliaceae; genus Panax; species Panax quinquefolius. Next base: position 381,983 of record JAINUW010000583.1, read on the forward strand.
TATTGTCGGGTTGGTACAGTGCATCTCGTTGTGAGCGCCGAGATTGAAGCTGGTCGCATTTGAAACAAGCATTTTCGGGGTTATCTCTGAAACTGCTTTCCTTGGGGTTATCACCAAGGTTGGTGGCTATTCCCATGGTTGGAACTGAGACTGGATACCTCGGGGTTATCTCCGAGATTAATCGGTCTTCTCCGGTGTGTGTTCCGGTGTTGTATCTACATGCCTCGGGGTTACATCCGAGGTTTGATTTGTTACTCCCAGATTGGGATCAGGGGTTGATGCTGAACTTTCGGTAGTATCCGGCATGGATTTGGATTGTCTTTCAGGGTTCTCTCTTAAAAGGCGAATCTGTCCTCCTATAATGTTAGTGACAGTGGTACAGAAAATTTCGAGTGTCTACACCGGTTATTTCCTCTCTATCATGATTTTTTCATTTCTCATCTCCTGTATTTCTGATATCATTCTAGAATATAGTTTCAAAATAAGGGTTAATTGACATGTCACATATTATCCCTATACTCTTACCGACCAATTAAATACCAAATAAACTTAGGTAGGTCATACTAGCGAAGAAATTCCCTGTCTCTCCCCTCATAGTTCTTGTCTCACATCTCAGCCAGGGATCATATCCCTAAGCTTTGATACCAACTATGACGCCCCCAAAATAGGTATACATCACCTATTTCGAAGTCATGAGATACATGGTACGTAATACAAATACAAACTTAAATATACAACATGAGCTGTGAGTTTTAATACAAATATTATCTTCTAGACAGTATACAAACTCAAAATAAGTCCTCAATAAATTTATTATCACACTATTTCACCGAATAGTGAGGACTACTAATGCAACCATCTGGACCGTCAATCCATTTCCTGACTAGTCCCAGCTATATTCTTAGTTCCTGAAGAGAACATTGAAAGAAAGGGTGAGCTCAACTAGTCCAGTAAGAAATATTATGACTATGATAATGCAGAATAGATTATCATTAGCCTTCAACAATGTTAAACTGATAGAATATAATAGACAACAAGTTTAACTGCAGCGGAACAAGCAATCCATTAGAAGAGTAAACTAGAGCATAAAATCTACTTTCTTCTATGATTTAAAAAGTTTTTCATCAACTTTATCGCTGAGACTCAACTTAATAAATAAAATCGAATCATCCCTGCACCACGGCCAAGGATATTCATGTAATCATCAATGGTCATGACTATACCGAATAATCCCTGGTCATAATCATACCAACAATTGTCCACCAATGAATTACAAGCCAATGAGGACTTTTACCACATCGTTCGTCACATTACGGTCATGATCATACCAAAAAATCCCTGGTCATAATCATACCAAGTCCATCTATGCACGTAAGCCAAAGAAGACTTTCAATATAATATAAGCATGAGGATGATGACAATTAAATAAAACAAGTTCAAGAATAAATTTTAAAGATTTATAAGTTAATTTATCATGAGCTCAATAACGTCCAAATTGTCAACGTGATACTTCTTTATGGAGTAAAATTCAAGAATGCTCAAAAGAATATTTCCATGAAAAGATACTGGATGAATCGCAAATATCAAGGATATTCCACTAATTTCATGGAGTAAGCCAAAACTTTAACCAACTGAGTAAAATAGAATATATGAAACTGCAAATGGATTTTCGCCGCCATGCGATAATCCACGTAGACAGATTATTCCAACAGAATAATAAAGAATGGAATAACAGAAGAATTCACCAGGCGTGCAGTAACAATCCGGAATTTTGGAATATCCAGAATTTAGGTTTAAAGAATTAGTTATTAATAAAAGGAAATTTTATTAATACTATTCTGTGCTATGTGTTTATTAATCGTTTTATAACCTAGGATGATTATAATTCAGGAGGATTCTGGCTACGAGCTAGATTTAATGAGTAAGAATTTTCAAGACGAAAATGAAAGTTTTCCGAGAATAAAATATTTTTCGGCGAAAAAGACAAAATAGGCACTATTCATCCGTTTCTGCTCGGAGATTTATTTTGAAATTCTGAGAAGTTATTGATTACGTAAAATGTTGAGACGTGATGGAATATTCAATAATATTTCAGTTATGGCAAAAACAAAGTTTTCGCCTGCGGACTAAAAACCTAAGGGTTAGGGAAAGTGAGTTCCGAGAATGTAATGAGTGCGTATAATAACTAGGGCTATTATGCGTGAGAAATAGGAGTATGATACGAGTTATTATACGAGTATATTACGAAGATTAGTACGACGTATAATACGAATATCGTACGAACAATATAAGAAGAGAAGACGAGATTACGAGAAAGGAATGCGTAGAATACAATCGTAGAATACGATAAGTCTTAATGGACTTTATGTTCATGGACTTTGTAGAATCCAATTGGACTTGGATTATGTCAAGCCCAATGATTTGTGAAGTTAAGCCCAAGTTAGGCCCAAGAAGAATTAGGATTAAGCCTAATCCAAAGAAATTAACCGCGGATCGAACCGATGAGTCACCGGATGGGTAAAACCCATGGGGATGACCCATGAGCATAAGGGGCGGCCACTTGGACATCAAGTAAAGGTGGTGACCAAGTAAACTTGGTGGCTAAGTTGTTAAGGAGGTGGGAATTGTGATTTTAGGGGCGAAATGACTATTTTGCCCCTAACTTTGAAAATCTATAAATAGAAAGCTAATTTTTTATTTTCTAGGATTTTGAAAATCCTAGAACTTGAGAGAGAGAGAGAGAACTCGGTTGGGAGAAAAGAAGGAAGAGAATGAGCATTAATGCTCGGATCAAAAGTGATCGAGAAATAGAAAAGCTCGCAAATCGCCGGCTTTGTATAACGGAAGAAAAATAAAGAAGAACGGTAATCCGAACCCTAGTTTCTTCTAATATTTTTTTTAAGTTTAATATATTTAAAACATAACTTAATGAGAATAAGGAGTAAAAGTTGTTAGTAATGATTTCATATGGTTGATATCATGAGAAAATAAAGAAATAAGAATAAGAAGTTTAGTTTGTAAATTTCTTAAGGAAGTAAAAGATTCGTGAGGATTTTGAGCGATCCGAATGAAAATTATGAACGAGTAGGTGAATTAAGTAAGGAATGATGTTCTATAACATTAAATTACAAGAAAACGTAGAATCTTAATCCAAAATATCGATTAAAATGAAGAACGATAGAATAACGCGAAGAACACGAAGAACGTTGTTGATGGACAAATTTAAAACCATCGTAGTATAATTGTTGTTGATGGACAAGTTTAAAACCATCGCGTATAAGTTAGATGCTTATTGCTTGGTTAGGAACGTTAGAAACGTTTATAAAGAATGTATTAAAATTAAGCTATAACGAAGTTATGGCAAAATTTTTGTAAAAAATGAACGAGAATTTGAAAGTTAGTAAATGAACCCAAATGTGTAGGGTTTCATAAGAATGTAAGAGAACGTAGAAAACGTGACTCGTGGATTCAAGAAAGAATGAATTCTGAGTTCGGATGACCGAATTAATGACGAACGAACAAAAAATGTTAAAAACGTTAAAATGAACTAAGAATGAAGATTAAGCCAATTGAGTGCATGTTAACGGATTCAGAACAAAAGTCTGTCTGAGGGTAATCCAAGTACGTAAGGTAAGGAAGAAAATGGCTTTGGAACGACCTCGTTCCGAGTTATAACGAAGAAGTTATGAGATTTTGAAATCAGCGTCTCAAGCTTGTAAAAGACTTAGAAAAATTTTCTAAGTTTCATGCTCGGCGCTGCAGCGCGAGTCGTGCCTTGGAGGCTGGTGCCGTAGGGCGAACTCGGCCAAAATCTTCTAGAGAGTGGCACCGCAGCGCGAGAGATAACAAAGGACTTGGCGCCGCAGCGCTTGTCCGGGAAGAGAGGAGAGAGAAGTAGGTCGCGCCGCAACGCGAGAGGAAGGGAAGCACGGCGCCGCGACGCCGGTGCAGAGCAATGTCCAGAAATGAGATTTTAATTTCTCAGTTACTGGAGGATGTGCAAGAAAGAAGTATAAACATGTAGTTCACGTAATGTAACATTCAATCAAGTGTTGTAGACCTTTAGTGAAGGTTGAACGAAAAGATTTAACGAGATTAAAAGATATAGAATGTAAGAGCTAGATTACGTTACCGATATTCGGGGACCGTAGTCGTAATGAACGAACGTGAAGGGTTACTGTGATTTTGATTCCTTAGACGTTGAGTGATGAAGGTAACAAGTAACATTTCGATGTTATGTTGTGATAATGAGAGATAAGTGTAAAGCGTATAGAGGCGGCGTGAACGCAACGTTATTTGCGATGAACGATCGATCTTAGTATACAATGAACCGTATGGTTTTGACATTAAGAAAGAATAATGAACATGGGGTTCATGGGATGGATAACGATCGAAAGCAATTAAAACCTTGAGTAAAGGTTGAATGAGAGATTAAGAGACGAGCAACGTGAACGTTGAATACGTAAACGATCCTCGTGAATTGTATTCGCGTTTGACGAACGTGCTAAGTATACCCTGGTTGTATGACTTAGACGTTGATGAATGTATTAAGAAAGATACTAATGGTATCAAGAAAGCCGTATCGAACGGTAAAGAGATTAATGAAAGCCGAATGTGAATTGGATAAGAATTAATCCTGAGGTATGGAAATTACTTGCCAGAAAGCGAAAAGGAATATGAAATTAACTTAACGAACATTATAATTTAATAATTCGTATAAGTTAAGAGAAAGTTAGGTTGTGGTACAATCGTAACCTTTGATGGTTGACATATGGGAGCTGGGCTAAACAATTCCTTCAGAGAGCGAAGGTATATACGAAACTGGCAACCGATCTAACTCACTGTGATGGCAGTGTAGATGAGACGAGAACTTGTTTGTTGGTTGTTTATGGGAAACCACTCAGAGTACCATATGTGTAACGACCGAAAAATTCGGATCTTATTGTAAAATGATTTTATTAAGTTAAATAATAATAAAATCATATTCCATGTGTTATCAAGATGGTTGTCATTGTATAACCTATTGATGTTAGAATATCGTAGTATTTGGGCTACGTGGATGAATTAAAGTGTTTGAATTTCCAAGACGAAAATAAGAGTTTTCTGAGAAATTTTCCAAAAAATACTATTCATCGGTATTTGCTCGGGATATAATTTTAAGTTTTCGAGAAATACGTAATGATGGAATAACAATGTAAGATGGATTATGTAATAAAAATCTATTTATGGAAAATGTAATAAATCGCTTGTGGACTTAATTTATAAATGTTAAGTAAAGCGAAATGTTAAGAAGTAAGTAATAATGGTATGATATGTTGGTATTGTACAAAGTAATGAAAATGAGTATAATACGAAGTATTATATGAGTTGGTATGAATGATGAAATACGGTATATAAATTCTATAAGAATTAGAATACGAAAATACATCAAGAAATGTTAATGGACTTGGATGATTGATTAATAATTAGGGACAAGTCCAAATGAAATAAAGGGAGAGGCCCAACTATTATTAATGAACCAATAAGTGTTTATTAATGCAAAGCCCAAAGGATTTATTAATCCAAGCCCAAAACTAAAGTCCAATAAATTGGTTGACCCATGGGGCAAACCATATTAATATGGTTGAATGTGTGGTGACCAAGTGATGTGGTGATCAAGTAAGTGTGATGATCAAGTAGGAGTATTGACCAAGACTAAAGAGTAATAACCAAGTGTAGGATTTAAGTTGTGCCTTGCAAGTAATGAATAGTAAGGAGGTAGTTTAAGGAGGTGGGATGTTTTAAATACTAAACTACCCTAACCTTGAAAATTCTATAAATAGAAGAAGCTTGCAAGCCATTTGTTGGTTGCTCAAATAATCTAGACATCACAAAGTGCTTAAGTGTTAGAGAGATTAAGTTACAAATAAGTCACTTCCATAAGCCAAGAAAAGAAGAAGCTACTTATCAAAGACTTCTAAAGTAAGACTTCTTCTCCAAATATCTTCTATCTCTATCATGATAGGATGATAAGAAAAGTGGGATTAAGAAACATGAATGAGTAAGTAAAGAACTTAAGCCAATTAAGTTGGTAATAAGTCATTTAAGCTAGCATGAGTTATAAACTTATGTGAAAATAATATGAACTTGTAAGAAGTTTATTAAGAGAAATGAAATGAATGTAAAAGAACTTATATGATTATATGTACCATGTATACCTAAGTTAAGTTATATGTTGAGAACATATGAGAAATGATGGTTAAGAAACTTTAATTGTCATAAGTCATAAATAATCAAATCTTAAGTAGTTTATAATTTTATAAGTTATGAGCTCTTGAAGAATAAGTCCAAAAATCCAACCATGAATATAAGTTATTGTATTAAGGATGTTAAAATGTTCACATGATGAATGGAAGTCATTTGTAATGTTGAACAAATCATAAGAATGAAGAATTGCCGGAATTTGCACGATTGGACGATAAACGTCGAATACGTAAAATTCTCGGAATGAAAGTCAAATTTTGTGTTGGATCACAAAACCTTTGTTTTCCAATAGAGACAAGTCATAATTTGCATTTAAGAGTTGCGGACTCGAAAATGACTGGATTTCGACTTAGAACGAAGAAACGAGCGCTGAACGTTCACGAACGTTTATCGTTTACGTTAAAAATGAACCAATAGGTGAATTTTTAGCAAACAAAGTCATATAGATAAATTTCTTGAATGGTCATATATAGTACGTAATTTGTGAACCGTAGGCTTTTGAACGAGCCAATTCGGAGTTATAACGAAGAAGTTATGCGTCCGGGAAGTTCACAAAATTTCAAAATTGAAATTATAATCTGGTGCACAGAGTTGGTGCTTGTGCCAACCCTAAGGCAAAAAGACTTCAAGGCCATGACGCGGAATAATAATCGAGCATCATACTGCAAGAGTTCGCTGCAGCGTGAACCTTAGTTCAATAAGTAGTGCCGCAGCGCCAATTCCGGGTCAGAGATGCAATAAGGCTCGCGTTGCAGCGCGAGATGTAAGTATAAATCTGGCACCGCAGCGCCAGTCTCAGAAAAAAGATAGTAAGGAAATTTTCTAAGTGCAAAGAAAAGAAATGGAAGTAAACATAACTTAAGGGAGGTAATGTAACATTGTTAAACTTTGTTAAACCATAAGGAATGTACTGTAAAGGTTAAGATAGCCTAGTCAAATATAAATGCAATGGTAAATGACAAACCGGAATGAATAGTAATTGAATCTAGTACACAATTAGATTGAAATAAAGAGTATGATATAGTCATATACATACTTGATTATATGTGACCTAATGTAAGGCATTATGTGATCATGAATTGTAGAGACTTGAACGACTTGAATATAAAGTTAAAACACCATAGCAGACACTAAAGGCAAGTATTCTAACTCTTGTTTCAATTCAATCTGAACAAGTTTTTGATGTTCATGTATTCTTTCACATGAATTGAGATATGTTGAAGTTAAAGTAAGTTCCTTTGGCTAGACTTGAAATATTGATAATCTAATCATGTATTGTCAATGGTTGCTATCTTTTGTCAACTACTTGTATGGTTTTCAACAGAAGACTGAAATGTTAAACAAATGTTTGGTCGATAAAACGACAGGCACGTGAGGTTGCCAAATGCTTAAACGTACATAAGTTTAACGGATATAGTGTTGATCAACATAGAGTACAATAGGCTGATCACCTAGAAGTGCTCGTAAGTAATATCGAAGACTTTGACTGGTTTGCTTAGGGTTGTCCTTTTCCAATAAAGAATGAATACTCGAGGTCTCTGACTGGAGTGAATGTTTTACTAATACTGTTGTTATTGTAAAACATTTTGAAAGAAAAGATGAAGTGCTATTTTGAATTATCAATAGTACTTCAGAACTATTGTTCCGTTATCGTAGATATTTGATTTGTATGTGTCAAGCATGTTGTTATTAAATTGTTATACTTGCTAAGCTAGTTATGCTCACTCTTGCTTGAACCATATGAATACAGCTAAGACTGAACGTCCCGAAGGATCAGGAAAAGATAAAGGAAAAGCTAAGGCAGATTTCTAAGCTGTTTTGTAATAGTATAGGTCTATTGTTGTAATGTAACTGATATTATGACAAAGAACCTTTGTAATGGGTTTAGAAGTTGGGAAATGTAAATATTACTTTAAATATATAGAGGGTATATTCGTTCTTTGAGACTTTTCAATTGAATGAATGTATGAATGTTGTACAGTATAGCACCATCTGTCGGGTTGGAAGATACCCGGATTTGGGGGCGCTACAAGTTGGTATCAAAGCCTAGGTTATAAAACTTAAGGGGGAAAGTAGAACCTTAAGTCATAACCTTATGAAAGAATAAATAAGTAAAAGATGGAAAGTAACCTTATAAAAATGCATTATATTATGTTATGTATTACTATTATTTTACTGACGTGTACTAATCAAACTATATTGTTTTATTGTAGATGTCAGGAGAAAATGATATGTATAGAGATATACATGTAGTAAGCGAGGATTCGATTAATCGTGTAGAGATACTACCAAATCCGTGAGCCAGAGAACCGAGTTGGTGACCATCGAAGCCGGGAGACTCGGGCGACTTAGACTACATGTCTATATTTGATGGCATGCTAGAGGAGGAAGTGGACGTGATGTCCTTTGACCGAGTTCCACCTACAGAGACCCGTGTTCCACTCCACGGAGGAAATGTCTAGGGGGAATCAATGAAGGCTTTGTTTATGTCGGTATTGGATAGGAATGTCCATTACTGCCAAAAGGTTAAGGAGTTGAAAGAGGAACTCCGAGCTGTCCATGAGGACAGGACTAGTATGGAAGGAATGTGGGAAGAGGAGCACAATGATAGAGTCCTAGCTATGGACAAAGTCCGAGATTTGAGAGGAGAAGTCTTTGAGCTCAAGCAGGAGCTAAAGACTAAGAAGCGGAAGTTGGAGAGGATGTCCTATATTCATAGGAGTTCTCATGTAGATTTTTAGGAGCAGGTTGCTGGATATCAGGTAGAAGCAGGACAGACCCGTCATACCATCAGCAGAGATGTTATTGCAGGTTTGGCCAGAGCTAATTTTGAGAATGCCTTACGGCAGATGTAATCTAGCAATAGCTAGAGTAGAATAGATATGTAAATATTATGTATCTAGTAGTGACGTAAAACCCTCTTTTGTATAACAAAGGGTAGTCTTTTGTAAATCCCAATTTTTGGAAAGTAATTGTGGGATGGTAATGTAATCAGCTAAGGCTGAGTAATGTAAACAATGTAGTGTTATACTACAAGTTATGAATAAATATAAATCTTTTCATGGAATATGTTGAGTAATGAGTATGAGTTGTTGTTTTATTACAAACAATAACAAAACGAAAGAATAAAGTAATAATGATGTGTTGTTTTCTTAATGAAAGAAAATGCCATGAAGAAGGAGACAACGAAATCGAGCTTAATGTTAACCAACCGGAGGGTGGACTGGTTAATCCATTGCAAGAGTTCGTTAATCTTTTAACGGCTGCATTTAATAGAACAGGGACTAATGTACTCATAATTCCTGGAGTAGTACGAGCTACTAATTTTAAGGATTTCAAAAGCGTAGGTCCGCCGGAGTTCAAGGGAACTACGGACCCTATAGAAGCCCAGACATGGGTAAAAGAAATTGAGAAAGCATTTGTAATAGCAAATGTTGAGGAGGGTCAAAAGGTTGCCTTTGCAACCTATTTGATGAAGGGAGAGGCCAACTCTTGGTGGGAGACAAACCAGGCTAGGGCCGATATAGGAAACCTAACATGGGAGAGGTTCAAGGAGATTTTCTTCGAGAACTATTTTCCCACGAGTATGCAATGGAGGATGGAGATGAGGTTTCTAGAATTAAGACAAGGGGATATGACAGTTCCCCAGTATGCTGCCAAGTTTAATTAACTGGCACGATTCACTCCACATCAAGTGGACACTGAAGTGAGAAAGGCTAGAAGGTTCGAGCGGGGCTTGAAACCCTGGCTCTATAGCCGCATCTCTGTGTTCCAAAGTACTTCCTTTGGAACCATACTAGAAAATGCAATAATTGCCGAAGGTGGGAATGAGGCTCTTAGCCAGTACCACAAAGATAAGAAGACCAAAGGTAGGGTTGATGGAGGAACCAAGACTGAGGGAGCCAGTGGAAGTGGTGACGGTCAGAAGAGAAAGGGCTTTAACTCTGGGAATACCGGAGCGAAACAAGAGGACTCCAAGAGGAGGATGGAGGCCTGTAAAACCTGCGAAAAGACTCACTTAGGAGTGTGTCTCAAAGGTAAGGCGGTATGTTATAATTGTGGACAGGAAGGGCACATTTCGCCTAACTGTCCCAATCCGAAGAAGAATCACGGATGCTTTGTATGTGGATCCACTGACCACATAGCAAAGAACTGCCCGAAGAAGGGGATAGAAAGAAATAAGGGACCTAATAGCGGGAAGTTAGCTATTAGTGGTCCAGCTCAGCCGGGGAAATCAATGGCCCGCACCTTTAATATGACGGTCCAAGATGCGGTGGCATCAGGGGATGTAGTTGCAGGTATTATTCCGATCAACAATATGAATGCATACGCTTTATTTGATTCAAAAGTGCTACTTGTTCGTTTATAGCATGTGATTTTGCTGCTAGACGACTAGAATTATTTCCCAAAAAATTGTCTATACCTTTAAACATTAAGGTAGCAAACGAAGAGATAATTCCTGTTGAAGATATTCATAGGAGTTGTTGAGTAGATGTACGTGGTTGTAAGTTATCGGTAGATTTAATACCGATAAAGTTAGGAGAATTCGACGTAATTCTCGGAATGGATTAGTTGATTAACCATGGAGCAATTATTGATTGCCAAAAGAAATGTGTGAGTATCAGGACGTTGAAGCAACCTCCTGTAGTATTTTACGGTAGTAAATTGCCGGGACGTCCGTGTTGCCTTACGATGACATAAACTAGAAAACTTTTAAGAAAGGGTTGTGTAGGTTACCTATGCCATGTTGTTGATACCCAGAGAGGGGGAGCAACCATGGAACAAATACCTATAGTAAACGAATTCATGGATGTATGTCCAAGTGAGTTACCGGGTTTACCACCGGATAGGGAGATCGAATTTGTGATAGACACTGTGCCATGAAGCAAGACCTTAGGTCTCAAAGGCACGTAGATCGTATGTGCTTTGTGGAAATGAAAGAACTAATGGTTCAGCTACATGAACTATTGGACAAGAAGTACATTCAACCAAGTGTTTCGCCGTGGGAAGCACCGGTGTTGTTTGTCAAAAAGAAAGATGGATCGTTAAGGATTTGTGTAAGACCCCAGCTTTTATAAATAAAGATAATATTATTTTTGAATATTATGGAATAAATTTGATATAATGTTATAGTTGTGGGTAATATTTATAAATTTTGCAAAGTAAGCAAGTTGTTATAAAATATTCATTTGGTGGGGAATATTAAAGACGACTACTCAATCATTAGTCGACCCTATTAATGGAAGTATTGTCGTAGTTAGAAAACGACAAAATTATCTTTCTATAAAAATAACGGCGGAGGTGTTACCGTTAAAAGCTGTTGAACTACCCGGTGGTAAAAAAATGCGATGTCTGGCGTGGTTGCATAGTAGCACTACAGTATTGATTATTGATGCTTACGTGAGAAGTCACTTAGCTATACTCAATTATTACTTCTGAGAATTGTTGCATCATATCTCTTATATTATTGATTCAATTATTGTCACAAAGATCATCATCGTATAATATGTTATATTATTAATTGAGACGACAAGTTATAAATGATTAATAATTGTTGAAAGATTAAAAATGTGTTGATTAAAAATAAAATGATTTGTGGTAATATTTATTCAATCCTTGATGTATATAAAGAGTACATTATATGAGACGTTTGTGGTAAGTTGATTATTTTATGGGGGCCCATATGTCATCATCTAAGAGTCTCTTCATCAATAGTAATTACCTTTGTGAATAGTAATTACCTTTGTGAATAGTAATTACCTTCGCCAATCAATAGTATTTACCTTCATCAATAGTATTTACCTTCGTCATTAGTAATTACCTTCTTCAATAGTAATTACCTTCGTCGAATAGTAATTACCTAAATCAATAGTATTTACCTTCGTCGATAGTAATTACCTTCTTGATAGTAATTACCTTCATCAATAGTAATTACCTTCGTCAATAGTAATTACCCCTTCACAAATAGTAGTTGTCCTTGATATTACCAAGAGTTAAGCGCCTCTTGATTGTTCCAAGGGTTAATTACCCCTTCATGAAATAGTAGTTGTCTCTTCAATATTACCAAGAGTCATTTTGACCCTTCGTTAAGACCAAGAGCCACCCTCGGTTTTCTATAAATAGAAAGCTCATTCCTTCATTATTTCTTACTTAATTCCTTTGAAACTCTAGAGAGAGAAACTATAGAGAAAGAAGAAAAGTATTCGCTACTTCACTTTTCCAATATTCGGTTCTTCTAAGGTAGGGAATATTATTTGTTGTACTTGTAAAGGGTGTTATTCTTTCTTATTCATGAAGAGAACTGTTGTTATTCCATTGCTTATTATTCTATTGGAAAAAACACGTGATACGCGCGGTTTCCCTATACTTGGTGACATTCTTCTATTATTACATTGGAACATCTCATGCGTGTGTTTTACACAGGACTGGTTCCGTCATTATTATTATTCATTGGAACATCACATCATGTGTTTTACAGGACTGGTTTAAAATCTTTATTATTATTACATTTGAACATCTTATGCGTGTGTTTTACAGGACTGGTTTAAAATCTTTATTATTATTACATTGGAACATCACATGCTCATGTGTTTTACGCCGGACTGGTTCCATTCTTTATTATTACATTGGAAGATCACATGCATGCGTTTTACGCCGGACTGGTTAAGTTATTATTTATTATTATGTTGGAATAACTTTGCACATGCGGTCTATCGCATGCATGGTGATTTCTTTTGTTATTCCATTCTTTATTATACCCAGTTGGTTAAAACTTTGACTTCTATACTCCATGAAATTAGTTGAATATCCTTGATATTTTCGTTTCATCCAGTATCTTTTCATGGAAATATTCTTCTGATCATTCTTGAATTTTCTCTACAAAATAGTATCATGTTGACAATTTGGACGTTAATAATTCACGGATAAAATAATTCTTGAACTTGTTTTATTGAATTCTTATATAATTGTCATCATCCTCATATTTATATTATGTTGAAAGTCATCGTGGCTTTTGTAGTGCATAGATGGACTTGGTATGATTATGACCGAGAGACTATTGATTGTAATCATGACCGTAATGTCACAAATGATGTGGTAAAAATCCTCGATGGTAGTAGTGCATTGATGGACGATTGTTGGCATGATCATGACCATTAATGAATACACAACTATTCTTGGCCCGTAGTGCATGAATAATTTTGGTCGTGATACTAAAGAATATCCTTGGTCAGAAAGTAGTGCGGGGTGATTCGATGATGTGGAATATTTATTAAAGTGAGTCTCAAACTATACAAATGATGAAAAACCTTTTAAATCATAAAAGATAGTAGATTTTATTTTCTACTTGACTCTTTTAATGGATTCTTTGGATTTCATTGTAGTTAAACTTGATGTTCATTATATTTTATCGCTTAACAATTGTTGTAGGCTAATGATAATTTATTACGCATTATCTTAGTCATAATATTTCTTCTTGAGCTAGTTGAGCTCACCCTTCTCTTTCACTTTGTTCTCTTGTGAAATGAGAATATATTTGGGACGAGTCGGGGAGCGGAGTAATGGTCCGGAGGATAGCATTAGTAGTCCTCACTATTCTCGTGAAATAGTGTGATAATAATTGTAATGAGGACTCCTTTTGAGTTTGTATAATATCTAGTAGACAATATTTGTATTCAAACTCATAGTTTATGTCGTATTGTACCACGGCAGTTATATTAGTAAGTTGTATTTAAATTACGTATATATATCCGACTACCCAAGATGGGTGATGTATACCTAATTTTGGGGGCGTCATAGTTGGTATCAAAGCTTAGGGATATGATCCCTGGCTAAGATGTGAGAATAGTACTAGAAGGGGAGAGACGGGGAATACCTTCGCTAGTATGACCTACCTAAGTTTATGTGCTATTTTATTGGTCGGTCAGAATATAGGGATAATTTGTTACATGTCAATTAACCTTTTGTTTTGTGAAAGTATCTGAAAATGACATCTGCGAATGTTGAGAATAGCAATGGAGCACAGGCGATCGTTGATTCACCACATATCAATAATCAGGATAATGTGCATCGGAAGGCGACAATCCTCATTCAAACAACAACACCTTGACCAAATGATGAATGATCAAATGTTCGGAGGCTTTATGCAATTTATGCAATAGAAGGCGAGAGCGACTCTGTCCAAAACGTAGGTGGAAACACGGAAAACTCTCACGGTCACCGCTAAACAATTCAAGGAGCTGGGACCACCGGAGTTTAAGGGAGAGCCAAAACCACTTCGGCGGAAGCATGGATAAAGCAGATTACCAAGATATTTGATGTCTTGGGATGCTCCGAGGAGCAAAGGTTCCTTCACGCCTTTATGTTGTGCGAGAGGCAGATTACTAGTGGGAATTCCAAAAGCGTACTCAACTCTTTGTCAGATGAAGATATCTTGGGAGAAGTTCCGAGGAGTACATTCAACCACAAATACTTTCCCGAAAGTATTCGCCACATGAAGGAGGTGGAGTTTATCAAGTTGGAACAAAACAATATGACCAGTGTCGCAATACGAGGAAAAATTTGCGAGTTATCACGGTTTTCGTCCCACTTGGTGGATAATGAAGAGAGAATGGCGAAATGTTTTTAAGAGGTTTAAAAGCGGGAGATACGTCAACATCTTATTTCTCATAAAGCGTGTTTGTATTCAGATGTTGTAAATAGGGCTCGATTAGTGGAGCGCGATAACGAGTCAACGCAACTAAAAAAGAGAGCAAACCGGCAAAATTATAATACCGGTGATAGTAGTCATCAAGCGGTGACAACAAGCGTGGAGGAATCAACGGGCGAGATATGGTAACCACCGGTGGTAATCGAGGCAAAAACAATAAGAATGGACATTTCAAGAAAAGGAGATTCAACAATGATGGAAAGGCGTCGACCAAAGACTTAAGGAAGGAGAAAGACCACCTATCATATGCTTCAAATGCGGAGGAGAGGGACACATCGATCCGAACTGTGCATATGCCAGTCAAAGCATGTTATAATTGTGGAAGAGAAGGTCACTTAGCTCGATTTTGTCGTTCATCAAGACAAATTCAACTAGGATGGAGGCACCAAAGGTAGTCGGAAAAAGTCAAACCCAGAAGTCAAGGGAGAGCGTTTGTTGTGACCTCCCGGAGAGAGCAAGGAACCCGAATGAGGTCATCACGGGTAAGCTTATCATAAACTCTAATGAAGTCTATACTTTATTTGATACGGTTCTACCCATTCTTTTATTTCTCTCTACTTGCGTTCATCGATTAAATTTGACTCAAGAAATTAGACTTTGACTTATCTGTGGAAACTCCGTTGGGAGAAACCTTCATTACATCCACTTTGTTTATAAGTCTTGTTTGGTTCAAATCAAGTACCCTAACATTACCGTCGATCTTATTTCATTAAAAATACTTGCATTTGACGTGATTCTAGGGATTGATTGGTTAACTACTTATCATGCAAAAATTGATTGTTTTCGTAAGGTTGTTATCTTTCATATTCCTAATCAACCTATTATGCGAATTCAAATGGCCAAACCATTAAAATCAATCATAGTCATCTCAAGCCATAAAGCTATTCGTTTATTGAAAAACGGATGTCAAGCTTTCTTAGCTCATGTCACAGATTTAAACAAAAATACGTCAGTTTTGAACGATATTTCTATTGTTAATAAATTTCCTGACGTATTCCTCGAAGAACTTCCTGGCCTACCCCCAGAGCGTGAAATTGAATTTTGTATCGATCTTGAACCCGATAAAACCTATTTCCAAAGCCCCATATCGAATGGCTCTATTGAACTTCGAGGAGTTAAAGACCCAAATGCGAGAATTGTTAGACATTGGCTTTATTCGTCCTAGTACTTCTCCTTGGGGTGCTCCTGTTCTATTCGTGAAGAAGAAAGATGGGAGTATGCGACTTTGTATTGATTATCGAGAGTTGAATCATGTCACCATCAAAAATAGGTATCCATTGCCACGTATTGATGACTGTTTGACCCGATTGCAAGGAGCCAAATTCTTTTCAAAGATTGATCTTCGTTCCGGATATCACCAATTGAAGATTAGAACCGCTGACATTCCAAAGACGGCTTTCAGAACTCGGTACGGGCATTATGAATTCCTAGTCATGTCCTTTGGATTGACTAATGCTCCTCGCCGCCTTCATGGATATGATGAACCAAGTATTCAAGGAATATTTAGATCACTTTGTGTTCGTCTTTAGTGATGACATCCTTATTTATTCCAAAAGCCGAAGTGAAGATCATGAGCAACACTTGAGGTCGACACTCCAAAAGCTTCGTGAATATAAGCTTTATGCCAAGTTGAAGAAATGCGAGTTCGGCTTGAAGAAGTAGCATTCCTTGGGCGCGTGGTATCAAGTCATGGAATATCTCATGACCCAAAGAAAGATTGAAGCTATTCAAAGTGGGAACAACCTAAATCGATGACCGAAGCACGTAGCTTTCTCGGTTTATTTGGTTATAATCGGAGATTCGTGGAAGGATTTTCTCGAATCGCTACTCCATTGACTCGGTGACTCGAAAAGATACAAAGTTCGGTTGGAGCGAAGAATATGAGAAGAGTTTTCAAGAACTCAAGAAGAGACTTATTTCAAAGACTGTTACGACAATACCATCGGCTCGGAAGGATTTGTCATTTCTGATGATGCTTCGGACAAAGGGTTGGGATGTGTTCTCATGCAACATGGAAAAGTTATAGCTTTATGCCTCGCGATAACTCAAAGAATATGAGAGGAATTATCCTACTCATGATCTAGAGTTGGCGGTATTGTCTTTGCACTTAAAATTTGGAGGCATTACTTGTATGGGAGAAAGTGGAGATCTTTACGGATCATAAAAGCCTCAAATATTTCTTCACTCAAAAGGAACTCAACACATGCGACAACGACGTTGGCTTGAACTGTTGAAAGATTATGATCATACCATCAATACCATCCTAGAAAAGTGAGCGTGGTAGGCGACGCATTGAGTAGAAGATCATATGCAAGTCTGAGTGCGTTATTATCAACGCAAAGGCCCATTTTGTGTGACTTGCAAAAGATGGAGATAGAGTTAAAGACTCGGAGACGCGTGTGATGATAGCGAGTATACTGAGTAGAACCGACTTTAATCGATAAAGTTAAAGTCGCTTTCAAGCTACTGGACTTGGAGGCGATGCGTATGAGGAAGAAAGTGCAAGAAGGTGCTATCAGGAAGCAAGAATCGATGAAGAAGGAATACTTGAGTCAACTCGGACTTTGTGTTCCTAACGACCACGATTTAATGTATAATATCATGATGGAGGCGCACAACACACCATTTGCAATCCATCACAGGAGTACCAAAATGTATCGTGATATTCGTGATACATTTTGGTGGAGCAATATGAAGAGAGAGATAGCTCTGTTTATCTCAAGGTGTCTAACTTGTCAACGAGTTAAAGCGGAGCATCAAGTACCAAAAGGTCCATTACAACCACTTGAAATTCTAGAATGGAAGTGGGAGCACATTACCATGGATTTCGTTACCGGTCTTCCTAAGGTTTCTCAAGGCATTGATGCAATTGGGGTCATTGTTGATAGATTGACCAAGTCTGCTCATTTCTTACCGATACGAGAAACTTATACACTTTAATGTCTTGCTCGTATGTACATAAACGAGATTGTAAGAGGCGCAAGGTATCTTTGGTATCCATAGTTTCTGATCGAGACCCAAGATTCACTTCACGATTTTGGGTTAGTTTGCAAAAAGCTATGGGCATAGACTTACGATTTAGCTCGGCATATCATCCTCAGACAGACGGATAGTCGGAGAGGACTATTCAAACTCTTGAAGATCTATTAAGACTCTGTGTCGTTGATTTCAAGGGGAGTTGGGACAAGTTCTTACCATTGGTGGAGTTTTCTTACAACAACAGTTATCAAGCAAGTATTGGCATGACTCCATTCGAAGCGTTGTATGGAAGAAAGTGTCATTCTCCAGTATGCTGGGATGAGGTGGGTGAAGCAACGTTGTTGGGACCGGAGTTGGTACGTATGACTACGGAAAAGATTCAAACGATCCAAACAACGTATAAAAATCTCACAAAATCGATTAAAAGAGTTATGCCGATCTTCATCGAAAGGACGTGGAATTCGATATAGGAGATCATGTGTTGTTAAGAGTTGCTCCATGGAAAGGAGTTACAAGATTTGGAAAGAGAGGAAAACTTAATCCTCGATTCATCGGTCCATTTTAATCCTCGATCGAGTAGGGGCGTGGGCTATAGACTCGCTTTACCACCAAATATGTCTCGTGTTCATAATGTTTTCACATATCCATGTTACGTAAATATGTGAAAGACTCGAACCATATTATTGAGTTAGAGGCCCGGACGAAATAGCGGAAGATTTGACGTATGAAGAGGTTCCTATTCAAATTTTGGATAAGAAGGAACATATTCTACGCTCCAAGGTTATACCTCAAGTCAAAGTTTTTGTGGAGGAACCACGATGTTGAGGAAATGACTTGGGAGTTAGAATCGAAATGAAATCAAGGTATCCTTACCTCTTCGACATACCAGTACGTACCCTAATTTCGAGGGAAGAAATTTCATAAGAAGGGAGGTTGTAAGACCTGACTTTTATAAATAAAGATGAATTTTCTATAAATATTATTTTTGAATATTATGGAATAAATTTGATATAATGTTATAGTTGTGGGTAATATTTATAAATTTTGCAAAGTAAGCAAGTTGTTATAAAATATTCGTTTGACTCGGGAATATTCTTTTTTGTCGGGGAATATTAAATACGACTACTCAATCATTAGTGGACCCCAACAAGCGGAAGTATTGTCGTAGTTAGAAAACAACAAAATTATCTTTCTATAAAAATAACTGGCGGAGGTGTTACCGTTAAAACTGTTGAACTACCCGGTGGTAAAATGCGATGTCTGGCATTGGTTGCATAGTAGCACACGGTATTGATTATTGATGCTTACGTGAGAAGTCACTTAGCTATACTCAATTATTGCTACGATAATTCACCGCATCATATCTCTTATATTATTGATTCAATTATTGTCACAAGATTATCATCATATAATATGTTATATTATTAATTGAGACGACAAGTTATAAATGATTAATAATTGTTGAAAGATTAAAAATGTGTTGTTTAAAAATAAAATAATTTGTGGTAATATTTATTCAATCCTTGATGTATATAAAGAGTCTGTTATGAGACGTTTGTGGTAAGTTGATTATTTTATGGGGGGCCCATATGTCATCATCTAAGAGTCTCTTAATCAATAGTAATTACCTTTGTGAATAGTAATTACCTTTGTGAATAGTAATTACCTTCGTCAATAGTATTTACCTTCATCAATAGTATTTACCTTCGTCAATATTAATTACCTTCTTCAATAGTAATTACCTTCGTCAATAGTAATTACCTTCGTCAATAGTAATTACCTTCGTCAATAGTAATTACCTTCGTCAATAGTAATTACCTTCTTCAATAGTAATTACCTTCGTCAATAGTAATTACCTTAAATCGATAGTAATTACCCCTTCACAAATAGTAGTTGTCCTTCAATATTACCAAGAGTTAAGCGCCTCTTGATTGTTCCAAGGGTTAATTACCCCTTCGCAAATAGTAGTTGTCTCTTAATATTACCAAGAGTCATTTTGACCCTTCGTTAAGACCAAGAGCCACCCTCAGTTTTTCTATAAATAGAAAGCTCATTCCTTCATTATTTCTTCACGAATTCACTTTGAAACTACAGAGAGAGAAACTATAGAGAGAAAGAAGAAAAGTATTCTCGCTACTTCACTTTTCCAATATTCAGTTCTTCTAAGGTAGGGAATATTATTTGTTGTACTCGTAAAGGGTGTTATTCTTTCTTATTCATGAAGAGAACTGTTGTTATTCCATTGCTTATTATTCTATTGGAATAACTTTGTATCTCATGATTTACCCTATACTTGGTGACATTCTTTTATTATTCATTGGAACATCACATGCGTGTGTTTTACAAGGACTGGTTAAAATCTTTATTATTATTACATTGGAACATCACATGCGTCAGGTGTTTTACAGGACCTTGTTAAAATCTTTTTATTATTATTGGAACATCATCATGCACGTGTGTTTTACAGGACTGGTTAAAATCTTTATTATTTATACATTGGAACATCACATGCATGTGTTTTACATGCGGACTGGTTCCATTCTTTATTATTCTGTTGGAACATCACGTCTGCATGCGTTTTCATGGGACTGGTTCCGTTATTTATTATTATGTTGGAATAACTCGCATGCGTATGCGGTCTATCACATGCATGGTGATTTCTTTTGTTATTCCATTCTTTATTATACCGGTTGGTTAAAACTTTGACTTCTATACTCCATGAAATTAGTAGAATATCCTTGATATTTGCGTTTCATCCAAAGATCTTTCATGGAAATATTCTTCCGATCATTCTTGAATTTTACTCTACAAAACAATATCATGTTGACAATTTGGACGTTAATAATTCACGGATAAAATAATTCTTGAACTTGTTTTATTGAATTCTTATATCATTGTCATCATCCTCATGTTTATATTATGTTGAAAGTCATATGGCTTTTGTAGTGCATAGATGGACTTGGTATGATTATGACCGAGAGACTATTCGGTGTAATCATGGTAGTAATGTTACAAATGATGTGGTAAAAATCCTCGATGGTAGTAGTGCATTGATGGATGATTGTTGGCATGATCATGACCATTAATGAATACACAACTATTCTTGGCCCGTAGAAGTGCATGAATAATTTTGGTCGTGATACTAAAGAATATCCTTGGCCATAGTGCAGGGGTGATTCGATGATGTGTAATATTTATTAAAGCTGAGTCTCAGCTATAACAGTGATGAAAAACCTTTTAAATCATAAAAGATAGTAGATTTTATTTTCTACTTGACTCTTTTAATGGATTCTTTGGTTCATTTGTAGTTAAACTTGATGTTCATTATATTTTATCGGTTTAACATTGTTGTAGGCTAATGATAATTTATTACGCATTATCTTAGTCATAATATTTCTTCATTGAGCTAGTTGAGCTCACCCTTTCTTTCACCGTTTCTTCGTGAAATGAGAATATATTTGGGACGAGTCGGGGAACGGAGTAATGGTCTAGAGGATAGCATTAGTAGTCTTCACTATTCTGTGAAATAGTGTGATAATAATTGTAATGAGGACTCCTTTTGAGTTTTATAATATCTAGTAGACAATATTTATATTCAAACTCACAGTTTATGTTGTATTGTACACGACAGTTATATTAGTAAGTTGTATTTAAATTCTGTACCACGTATCTGACTACCCAAGATGGGTGATGTATACCTAATTTTGGGGGCGTCACAATTTGTATCGACTATCGAGAGTTGAACAAGTTAACGATAAAGAATAAATACCCATTGCCCAGGATCGATGATCTCTTTGATCAATTAAAAGGGGAAAAGTATTTTTCTAAAATAGATTTTCGGACGGAGTATCATCAGTTGAAGGTTAAGAAGGAAGATGTACCAAAGACTGCATTAAGGACTCGTTATGGTCATTACGAGTTTCTGGTGATGTCATTTGGGTTGACGAATGCACCTGCTGCATTTATGGACATGATGAACAGCGTGTTCAAATTATATTTGGACAAGTTCGTCGTGGTGTATATCGATGATATTCTAGTCTATTCTAAGACGCTAGAAGATCATGCCGAACGCTTAAGATTAGTGTTGGAGACACTAAGGAAGAAGAAGTTATATGCGAAATTCACCAAATGTGAATTTTGGTGGAAAGGTATGATTTTTAGGTCATGTCATTGACGAGAGGGATTCAGTGGATCCGGTGAAGAAGGTGGAAGCAGTAATGAATTGGGAACAACCAAAAACGCCTATTGAGGTGCGGAGTTTCCTAGGGTTAGCCGGGTACTATCGAAGATTTATCAAAGATTTTTCGAAGATAGCTACCTCATTGACTAATTTAACAAGGAAGACGGTGAAATACGTATGGATGGATAAATGTGAAGACAGTTTTCAAGAACTGAAGAAAAGATTAAGTGAAGCTCCTATTTTGTCATTACCAGATGACACGGGAAATTTTGTAGTGTATAGTGATGCTTCGCATAGAGGACTTGGTTGTGTGCTTATGCAGCATGGCAAAGTCATTGCGTATACATCTCGACAATTGAAGGATTATGAGAAAGTTTATCCTACTCATGATCTAGAACTGGCAGCGGTAGTGTTTGCCCTAAAGATAAGGAGGCATTATCTTTATGGGGAAAAATGTGAGATATATACGGACCATAAAAGTCTAAAGTATATCTTCAATCAGAAGGAGTTGAATATGAGATAGAGAAGATGGCTGGAGTTGATAAAGGATTATGATTGTGAAATCCTGTATCACCCTGGAAAAGCCAATGTAGTTGCCGACGCCTTAAGTAGGAAGGGTCGGGAAAAGTTATCTATGTTAACGGCTCAAAAGGACTTAATAACAGAGATGGCTAGGATGGAAATAGAAGTGAAGATGCCGAGTGATTCGAGGCAATTACTCTTTGCGATGGAGATGCAATCTACCATCGTAGAAAGGGTCAAGGAGGTACAACTCAAGGTGGATGAGTGTAACCAAATGAAGAAGCGGTTATCCGAGAAGGAAGAGGTTAATTATAGTCTTGATAATGAGGGATTATTAAGATTTGAGGGAAGAATTTGGATTCTGAATGAGACAGAATTAAAGGAGCAAGTGTTACAAGAAGCTCATAGTTCGAGGTACTCGATACATCATGGTAGCACTAAGATGTATCAAGACCTTCGACAGAGTTTTTGGTGGCCAAACATGAAGAGAGAAATAGCAGAGTATGTGAGTAGGTGCTTAACTTGTCAAAAAGTTAAGGCCAAACATCAACGACCCAATGGTTTATTACAGTCATTGGAGATTCCAGAGTGGAAGTCGGAGCATATCACGATGGACTTCGTGGTGGGACTTCTGACGACGCAAAAAGGGTACGATTCGATTTGGGTAATAGTGGACCGGTTGACTAAGTCGGCTCACTTTTTGCCAATTAGGGTCAAGTATAACTTAGACCAGTTAGCTAAACTTTATGTCAAGGAAATCATTTCCAGACATGGAGTACTGATATCGATTGTGTCAGATCGTGATCCACGATTCACATCGAACATTTGGAGGAGTTTGCAAGAGCAATTGGGAATACAGCTGAGGTTAAGCACGACTTATCATCCACAAACTGATGGGCAGAGAGAAAGAACAATTCAGACGTTAGAAGACATGTTGAGGTCTTGTTTCATGGATTACAAGGGTAGTTGGGATGATCACCTACCACTAGTAGAGTTTGCATATAATAACAGTTATCATGCAAGCATAGGTATGCCGCCGTATGAAGCTCTATATGGGAGAAAATGCAGAACACCTTTGTGTTGGGATGAGGTGGGAGAATGCGGGATGCTAGGACCAGAATTGGTGCAACAAACAGCGAATGTGGTAAAGTTAATTCGAATGCATCTTGTTACAGCTCAGGACAGACAGAAAAAGTATGCTGACTCACATAGATTAAATCGAGAGTTTGAGGTGGGCTCGTATGTGTTTCTAAAGGTATCTCCTTGGAAAGGAAAGATACGCTTTGGAAAGAAAGGAAAGTTAAGTCCAAGGTTTATAGGACCTTTTGAAGTATTAAAACGGGTGGGAGAGGTAGCTTATATGGTAGCATTACCTCCAGACCTAGAACGAATACATAACGTATTCCACGTATCTGTATTACGTCCATATAAGACGGACTATAAGCATGTAATCGAGTATGAACCGATTCATATCGAGAAAGACTTAACCTATGAAGAGTCGCCGATGCAGATCATTGATAGAAAGGAACAAGATCTGAGGAACAAGGTAATACCATCAGTAAAGGTGATATGGAAAAACTACGACGCTGAAGAAGCAACGTGTGAACTAGAAGAAAAGATGAAGAAAAATTTTCCTCATCTATTTGATTAAAGTAAGACGAGATTCTGGGGACAGAATCTTTATAAGGGGGGAAGAATGTAACGACCGAGAAATTCGGATCTTATTATAAAATGATTTTATTAAGTTAAATAATAATAAAATCATATTCCATGTGTTATCAAGATGGTTGTCATTGTATAACCTATTGATGTTAGAATATCGTAGTATTTGGGTTACGTGGATGAATTAAAGTGTTTGAATTTCCAAGACGAAAATAAAAGTTTTCTGATAAATTTTCCGAAAACATTATTCATCGGTATTTGCTCGGGATATAATTTTAAGTTTCTGAGAAATACGTAATGATGGAATAATAAGGTAAGATGGATTATGTAATAAAACTCTAGTTATGGAAAATGTAATAAATCGCTTGTGGGCTTAATTTATAAATGTTAAGTAAAGCAAAATGTTAAGAAATAAGTAATAATGGTATGATACGTTGGTATTGTACAAAGTAATGAAAACGAGTATAATACGAAGTATTATACGAGTTGGTATGAATGATGAAATACCGTATATAAATTCTATAAGAATTAGAATACGAAAATACATCAAGAAATGTTAATGAACTTGGATGATTGATTAATAATTAGGGACAAGTCCAAATGAATTAAAGGGAGAGGCCCAACTATTATTAATGAACCAATAAGTGTTTATTAATGCAAAGCCCAAAGGATTTATTAATCCAAGCCCAGAACTAAAGTCCAATAAATTGGTTGACCCATGGGGCAAACCATATTAATATGGTTGAATGTGTGGTGACCAAGTGATGTGGTGATCAAGTAAGTGTGATGATCAAGTAGGAGTATTGACCAAGACTAAAGAGTAATGACCAAGTGTAGGATTTAAGTTGTGCCTTGCAAGTAATGAATAGTAAGGAGGTGGTTTAAGGAGGTGGGATGTTTTAAAGACTAAACTACCCTAACCTTGGAAATTCTATAAATAGAAGAAGCTTGCAAACCATTTGTTGGTTGCTCAAATAATCTAGACATCACAAAGTGCTTAAGTGTTAGAGAGATTAAGTTGCAAATAAGTCACTTCCATAAGCCAAGAAAAGAAGAAGCTACTTATCAAAGACTTCTAAAGTAAGACTTCTTCTCCAAATATCTTCTATCTCTATCATGATAGAATGATAAGAAAAGTGGGATTAAGAAACATGAATGAGTAAGTAATGAACTTAAGCCAATTAAGTTGGTAATAAGTCATTTAAGCTAGCATGAGTTATAAACTTATGTGAAAATAATATGAACTTGTAAGAAGTTTATTAAGAGAAATGAAATGAATGTAAAAGAACTTATATGATTATATGTATCATGTATACCTAAGTTAAGTCATATGTTTAGAACATATGAGAAATGATGGTTAAGAAACTTTAATTGTCATAGGTCATAAATAATCAAATCTTAAGTAGTTTTTAATTTGACAAGTTATGAGCTCTTGAAGAATAAGTCCAAAAATCCAACCATGAATATAAGTTGTTGTATTAAGGATGTTAAAATGTTCACATGATGAATGGAAGTCATTTGTAATGTTGAACAAATCATAAGAATGAAGAATTGCCGGAATTTACACGATTAGACGATAAACGTCGAATACGTAAAATTCTCGGAATGAAAGTCAAATTTTGTGTTGGATCACGAAACCTTTGTTTTCCAATAGAGACAAGTCATAATTGGCATTTAAGAGTTGCGGACTCAAAAATGACTAGATTCCGACTTAGAACGAATAAACGAGCGTTGAACGTTCAAGAACGTTTATCGTTTACGTTAAAAATGAACCAATAGGTGATTTTTTAGCAAACAAAGTCAAATAGATAAAATTCTTGAATGGTCATGTAGAGTACGTAATTTGTGAACCGTAGGCTTTTGAACGAGCCAATTCGGACTTATAACGAAGAAGTTATGCCTCCGGGAAGTTCACAAAATTTCAAAACTGAAATTATTATCTGGTACACGAGTCAGCATATGGCCAACCCTAAACAAAAGACCCGTTCATGACGCACGGAACGAAGAATCGAAAGCACATCAGAAGAGTTAAGCCCAGCGAACCTTATTTCAATAAGTGGCGCCGCAGTGCCAAGTCCGGGTCAGACATGCAATAAGGCTCGTGCCATGTAGATGAGATGTAGAAAAATAAATCTCAGAAGCGCCGATCTCGTAACAAAGATAGTAAAGAAATTTTCTAAGTGCAAAGAAAAGAAATGGAAGTAAACATAACTTAAGGGAGGTAATGTAACATTGTTAAACTTTGTTAAACCTTAAGGAATGTAATGTAAAGGTTAAGATAGCCTAGTCAAATATAAATGCAATGGTAAATGAAAAACCGGAACGAATTGTAATTGAATCTAGTACACAATTAGATTGAAATAAAGAGTATGACATAGTCATATACATACTTGATTATATGTGACCTAATGTAAGGCATTATGTGATCATGTATTGTAGAGACTTGAACGACTTGAATATAAAGTTAAAACACCATAGTAGACGCTAAAGGCATGTATTCTAACTCTTGTTTCAGTTCAATCTGAACAAGTTTTTGATGTTCATGTATTCTTTCACATGAATTGAGATATGTTGAAGTTAAAGTAAGTTCCTCTGGATAGACTTGAAATATTGATAATCTAATCATGTATTGTCAATGGTTGCTATCTTTTGTCAACTACTTATATGGTTTTCAACAGAAGACTGAAATGTTAAACAAATGTTTGGTCGGTAAAACGACAGGCACGTGAGGTTGACAAATGCTTAAACGTACATACGTTTAACGGATGTAGTGTTGATCAACATAGAGTACAATAGGCTGATCACCTAGAAGTGCTCGTAAGTAATATCGGGCTGACGAATTTGCTTCCGGGTTGTCATTTTCCAATAAAGAATGAATACTCGAGGTCTCTGACCGGAGTGAATGTTTTACTAATATTGTTGTTATTGTAAAACATTTTGAAAGAAAAGATGAAGTGCTATTTTGAATTATCAATAGTACTTCATAACTATTGTTCAGTTATCGAAGATATAGGATTTGTATGTGTCAAGAATGTTGTTATTAAATTGTTATACTTGTTGAGCTAGTTATGCTCACTCTTGCTTGAACCATATGAATACAGCTAAGACTGAACGTCCCGAAAGATCAGGAAAAGATAAAGGAAAAGCTAAGGCAGATTTCTAAGTTGTTTTGTAATAGTATAGGTCTATTGTTGTAATATAACTGATATTATGACAAAGAACCTTTGTAATGGGTTTAGAACTTGGGAAATGTAAATATTACTTTAAATATATAGAGGGTATATTCGTTCTTTAAGACTTTTCAATTGAATGAATGTATGAATATTGTACACTATAGAACCTTCTGTCGGGTTGGAAGATACCCGGATTTGGGGGCGCTACAATATGGACTACTAGCAGAGAAGCGATATGTGCTAAGTCCTAGAGAAGTATAAGAAGAAGATAAGAATGTAAATCATCGAAGATGATGAACATTTTGAGTAAGACATTTCCATATGTCATAAAGCCGTAAAGCGGTAAAGAAAGTTGGTCGCGTAAACTTAGTTGTAAGAACGTGAACCTTAACAAGTAAAGTTAAGTAAACCAATGCGTAAGTCAAGTATATGAGTAATTGGTGTATTTGTTATTTCCTTATGTATTATATGGACTGGAATGAGCAGTTGAGTGTAAGCTGTAGCTCTGCGTAAGGCAAGTTTCCTAACTTCATTCATACTATATGAATGCTAGTTTCTTAAACTTCTTAGATGTTGAACTTGAGAAGTTCTGTCTATGTGTAAATGTGTGATATTTGTGCAAGGTGGTAGAACGTATGAGGCCTTGTGCCACAATTTGAACACTTCGGTGTTTTTATGATATGAACTATT
The DNA here is from genome assembly GCA_020205615.1 of Panax quinquefolius. Classification (NCBI taxonomy): domain Eukaryota; kingdom Viridiplantae; phylum Streptophyta; class Magnoliopsida; order Apiales; family Araliaceae; genus Panax; species Panax quinquefolius. Next base: position 410,139 of record JAINUW010000583.1, read on the forward strand.
TTATGATTGAACTGTTCAATACAAGTATGCCGGTTTATACATGAACCGTTATTGTTAAGTCCGTGCTATTGATTCTAGCCAGACACGATGTGTATGAAAGATAGTAGAGAATGAAAGTATTTCAAAGTGAATGTGACTAATGTTTAAAAATGATAGGAATCAAGATTATTCCTATTGTTCAAGCTGCTTCATAACCTTTGTTCGGTTATTGAAGTTCCAAAGAAATGTTAAACTCTTGAAGTTGTATGTTTAACTGCTATGACTTGTTGGGCAATTGAATGCTCACACTTGCTTTAAATAAAAAACATTTTCAGCGAACGATGTTAGAAGAACTTAAGGATCCCGTAGATCAAGCTAACGGTATCCAGGTGAAGTGCCATTCAGAATGTGAATGAGCGAGAAGATCAAGTGAAGACTTGTAATGTAGAAAGAAGAAAATTAAACTATAGACTAGTTTAATGAACGATTATGTATCCTTGGTGGCGGATAAAAGTCACTCGTGTAAGATGTAAAGAATAATGTAATTATCATTATTTGTAATGAGAAAAGTTATAAGGTTTTTAGAACCTAGGATTTGAGAGTGTAAGTCATTATATTTCAGTATATAATGATGTATGCAGAATGAATGATGTACTCGTGACGTACGGAATCCGGGTGTGAAGATAGACCGAATTTCGGGGCGTTACAAGTTGGTATCAGAGCTGATTGGTTATAAACCTTAGGTATTAGTACCTAAGACTATACTCGTAAATAGAAGGATAAGAAGATCACCACGTGATCATTGCAAATCGTAGTAACAGATGAGCTGTTAAACGATGAATGATTTATAGCTAATGCTATGAATGAATGGTACTACAAAGTTGTACGGGAAGAAGAACTCAGATTGAGTTGTAAAGGATAGTATACGAATTAAAGAAAATTCTTATTAAGTAAAGAGAAAGTTAGATGTTGTAAGATTTCAATTGAGGACTCATGTGATGGCTGAGTTGAATGAATCTTTGTATGCGCAGAGGTTTGTGCTTGGTGTAACAACCACTCAGTTTATTACAGTGATAATCATTGAAATTGGTTGCGCTATCAAGATGTATATGACGAGAAGGTGAATCTTTTCTCATGTATATACTTGATAGGTAGAAAATGATAAGATAGGTGCGGGTTCTTGAAACTCATACTTATGAAAAGTTTGTGACTCATAGTTATATGCTATGTTTCTGAGCCCTAAGCATATGGATAGTCCTTGATTTGTTCTTGGATTACATATTCCGAAGATAAGTTCTTAAACACATATGGTTGTGGAAAGTTACTAAACACATAAAGTGTGGTAAGTTAATGAACTATACTAAGGTATATGAATGTTTAGACTAAAAGAAAGTATTTTCAGTAGCCTTAGCATTAAAGGTGCTAGAGAAGATTAAGTATTTTCGCAAGTAAGACAGTGAAGGAAAATGGAGAATAAGATATTCCAAGTCATCTAGTTATGCTAGATTTCAAAATTTCTTGAAATCGTGCTAATGTGCGCGTTTTAAAAATGAAAGAATTGGTTCAACTTTTGGAACCAATGGATTTTAAAAGAACTTTTCTTGGGATGTCTACGCTAATTGTTTCGACTAGACAGGAATTGATTTGAAATATCAAAATGAATTTTATATCATCAGTGCATTTGATGCAAGGATGGTAAAAGGATGGAGTTATTAATGCAATTAAACCTGGTGTTGGATTTGATCTTAGGATCAATAACCCGCTATGGTATGATGCATAATGATGAAGTCATAAACTGACGAAGTCCTCAACGTACTGTGAAAAGTGCGGTATCATGACGTCATGAAACGTTTTGATGTGTTGCAAACGAATTTAAAGAATTAGTCGATGTCAAGCGAGTTGACTAGACGAATGTTTCAAGTTGATGTCCAATTTATTGGTATGGTCGAGGCTATTTGATTTGGCTAAGACGAATGATAAGTCATGATTAAAAGAAAATCGAGCTTTCTTCGAAGCGCTATGCCGAACCAAATTGTTTTGGTGCGGATTCTAATGATTAAGTCTGAGGTGAACATACTCCAAAATGGTGTTATATGATGGGTTGATCACCTACGTATGGAAGAGGTAGTTTACCTTCTTTGTGATTGTAAACTGACCGTGGAAATAAAGGTTACGGCATCATGCTATTTAACCTAGTAAGAGTTCATGGTCAATTTGACCCCTCAGCAAAAGTATGAAATGTTTTAAAGGAATCTTTATATTCCTCGTTATTCCTTTCACTTCATGATTCTTGATAAGTTATGAAGGTGAGGGAATGTTTGAAAGATAAGAACTTCTTTGAAGAGAAGTTGAGAAGCAGATTAAGTTAAAATTTCGAGGGTGAAATTCTGTGATGAAGGGGTGAATGTGATGACCCGGGTATGGGTATGGTTTTAAGAAATTTCGAGGACAGAATTTTTATAAGGAGGGAAGAATGTAACAATCCGGAATTTTGGATTATCCAGAATTTTGGTTGAAAGAATTAGTTATTAATAAAAGGAAATTTTATTAATACTATTCTATGCTATGTGTTTATTAATCGTTCTATAACCTAGGATGATTATAAGTCTGGAGGATTCTGGTTACGAGCTAGATTTAACGAGTAAGAATTTTCAAGACGAAAATGAAAGTTTTTCGGGAATAAAATATTTTTCGGGGAAAAATACGAAATAGGCACTATTCATCCGTTTCTGCTCGGAGATTTATTTTGAAATTCTGAGAAGTTATTGATTACGTAAAATGTTGAGACGTGATGGAATATTCAATAATATTTCAGTTATGGCAAAAACGAAGTTTTCGCATGCGGACTCAAAACCTAAGGGTTAGGGAAAGTGAGTTCTGAGAATGTAATGAGTGCGTATAATAACTAGGGCTATTATGCGTGAGAAATACGAGTATGATACGAGTTATTATACGAGTATATTACGAAGATTAGTACGACGTATAATACGAATATCTTACGAACAATATACGAAGAGAAGACGAGATTACAAGAAAGGAATGCGTAGAATACGATCGTAGAATACGATAAGTCTTAATGGACTTTATGTTCATGGACTTTGTAGAATCCAATTGGACTTGGATTCTGTCAAGCCCAATAATTAGTGAAATTAAGCCCAAGTTAGGCCCAAGAAGAATTAGGATTAAGCTCGATCCAAAGAAATTAACCGCAGATTGAACCGATGAGTCACCGGATGGGTAAAACCCATGGGGCAACCCATAGGGATGACCCATGGGCATAAGAGGCGGCCACTTGGCCATCAAGTAAGGGTGGTGGCCAAGTAAACTTGGTGGCTAAGTTGTTAAGGAGGTGGGAATAGTGATTTTAGGGGCGAAATGACTATTTTGCCCCTAGCTTTGAAAATCTATAAATAGAAAGCTAATTTTTTATTTTTTAGGATTTTGAAAATCCTAGATCTTGAGAGAGAGAGAGAGAGAGAGCTCGGTTGGGAGAGGAGAATGAAGAGAATGAGCATGAATGCTCGGATCAAAAGTGATCGAGAAATAGAAAAGCTCGCAAATCACGGCCAGATAATCTGAAGAGAAATAAAGAAGAACGGTAATTCGAACCCTAGTTTCTTCTAATATTTTTTTTAAGTTTAATATGTTTAATACATAACTTAATGAGAATAAGGAGTAAAAGATGTTAGTAATGATTTCATATGGTTGAAATCATGAGAAAATAAAGAAATAAGAATAAGAAGTTTAGTTTGTAAATTTCTTAAGGAAGTATAAGATTCGTGAGGATTTTGAGCGATCCGAATGAATATTATGAACGAGTAGGTGAATTAAGTAAGGAATGATGTTCTATAACATCAAAATCCAAGAAAAAGTAGAATCGTAATCCAAAATATCGATTAAAATGAAGAACGAACGAAGAACGCGAAGAACACGAAGAACGTTGTTGATTGACAAATTTAAAACCATCGTAGTATAATTGTTGTTGATGGACAAGTTTAAAACCATCGCGTATAAGTTAGATGCTTATTGCTTGGTTAGGAACGTTAGAAACGTTCATAAAGAGCGGATTAAAATTAAGCTATAACGAAGTTATGGCAAAATTTTTGTAAAAGATGAACAAGAATTTGAAAGTTAGTAAATGAACCCGAACGTGTAGGGTTTCATAAGAATGTAAGAGAACATAGAAAACGTGACTCGTGGACTCAAGAAAGAATGAATTCCGAGTCTGGATAACCGAATTACGGACGAAAGAACAAAGAACGTTAAAATGAACTAAGAATGAAGATTAAGCCAATTGAATGACATATTAACGGATTAAGAATAAAGTTCTGTCCAAGGGTAATTGAAGTACGTAAGGTAAGGAAGAAAATGGCTTTGGAACAACCTCGTTCCGAGTTATAACGAAGAAGTTATGAGATTTCGAAATCAGCGTCTCAAGCTTGTAAAAGACTTAGAAAATTTTTCTAGGTTTCATGTTTCAAGGCCGCAAAGACGAAGTCGTCGTGCCTTGAGTAGGTGCTACAATGCGAACTCGGCCAAAATCTTTTGGAGAGTGGCACCGCAGCGCGAGAGATAACAAAGGACTTGCACCGCAATGGCCTTGATCCGAAAGAGAGAGAGAAGTAGGTCGCGCGCAGCGATGCGAGAGAAAGGAAAAGAAAAAGTAGCACAAATACCGTCTGAGCAATGCCCAGAAATGAGATTTTAATTTCTCAGTTACTGGAGGATGTGCAAGAAAGAAGTATGAACATGTAGTTCACGTAATGTAACATTCAATCAAGTGTTGTAAACTTTTAGTGAAGGTTGAATGGAAAGATTTAACGAGATTAAAAGATAGAGAATGTAAGAGCTAGGCTACGTAACCGATATTCGGGGACCGTAGTCGTAATGAACGAACGTGAGGGGTTACTGTGATTGTGATTCCTTAGACATTGAGTGATGAAGGTAACAAGTAACATTTCGATGTTATGTTGTGTTAATGAGAGATAAGTGTAAAGCGTATAGACGCTGTGAACGCAATGTTGTTGCGATGAACGATCGGTCTTAGCATATAGCGAACTGTATGGTTTTGAAATTAAGAAAGAATAATGAACATGGGGTTCATGGGATGGATAACGATCGAAAGCAATTAAAACCTTGAGTAAAGGTTGAATGAGAGATTAAGAGACGAACAACGTGAACGTTGAATACGTAAACGATCCTCGTGAATTGTATTCGCGTTTGACGAACGTGCTAAGTATACCCTGGTTGTATGACTTAGATGTTGATGAATGTAGTAAGTAAGATACTAATGGTATCAAGAAAGTCGTATCGAATGGTAAAGAGATTAATGAAAGCCGAATGTGAATCGGATAAGAATGAATCCTGAAGTATGGCAATTACTTGCCAGAAAGCCAAAAGGAATAAGAAATTAACTTAACGAACATTATAATTTAATAATTCGTATAAGTTATGAGAAAGTTAGGTTGTGGTACAATTGTAACCATTGATGGTTGACATATGGGAGCTGGGCTAAACAATTCCTTCAAAGAGCGAAGGTATATACGAAACTGGCAACCGATCTAACTCACTGTGATGGCAGTGTAGATGAGACGGGAACTTGTTTGTTGGTTGTTTGTGGGAAACCACTCAGAGTACCATATGGACTACTAGCAGAGAAGCGATATGTGCTAAGTCCTAGAGAAGTATAAGAAGAAGATAAGAATATAAATCACCGAAGATGATGAACATTTTGAGTAAGACATCTCCATATGTCATAAAGCCGTAAATCGGTAAAGAAAGTTGGTCGCGTAAACTTAGTTGTAAGAATGCGAACCTTAACAAATAAAGTTAAGTAAACCAATGCGTAAGTCAAGTATATGACTAATTGGTGTATTTGTTATTTCCTTATATGTTATAGGGATTGGAATGAGCAGTTCAACGTAAGCTGTAGCTGTGCGTAAGGCAAGTTTCCTAACTTCATTCATACTATATGAATGCTAGTTTCTTAAACTTCTCAGATGTTGAACATGAGAAGTTCTGTCTATGTGCAAATGTGTGATATTTGTGCAAGGTGGTAGAACGTATGAGGCCTTGTGCCACAATGTGAACACTTCGGTGTTTTTATGATATGAACTATTCTATGATTGAACTATTCAATACAAGTATGCCGGTTTATACATGAACCGTTATTGTTAAGTCTGTGCTATTGATTCTAGCCAGACAGGATGTGTATGAAAGATTGAAGAGAATGAAAGTATTTCAAAGTGAATGTTACTAATGTTTTAAAATGATAGGAATCGAGATTATTCCTATTGTTCAAGCTGCTTCATAACCTTTGTTCGGTAATTGAAGTTCCAAAGAAATGTTAAACTCTTGAAGTTGTATGTTTAACTGCTATGACTTGCTGGGCAATTGAATGCTCACACTTGCTTTAAATGAAAAACATTTTCAGCGAACGATGTTAGAAGAACTTAAGGATCCCGTAGATCAAGCTAACGGTATCTAGATGAAGTGCCATTCAGAATGTGAATGAGCGAGAAGATCAAGTGAAGACTTGTAATGTAGAAAGAAGAAAATTAAACTATATACTAGTTTAACGAACGATTATGTATCCTTGGTGGCGGATAAAAGTTACTCGTGCAAGATGTAAAGAATAATGTAATTATCATTATTTGTAATGAGAAAAGTTATAAGGATTTTAGAACCTAGGATTTGAGAGTGTATGTCGTTATATTTCAGTATATAATGATGTATGCAGAATGAATGATGTACTCGTGACGTACGAAATTCGGGTGTGAAGATAGACTGGATTTCGGGGCGTTACACGTGCATAATCCACACAGATAGGTTATTCCAACAGAATTATAAAGAATGGAATAACAACATAATTCACCAGGCGTGCGATAGACCGCACAGACAGGTTATTCCAGCATAATAATAAAGAATGGAACCAGATCATGCGTAATCCGCACAAACAGGATATTCCAATAAAATAATAAAGAATGGAATAACAACAGAATTCACCAGGCATGCGATAGACCGCACAGACAGGTTATTCCAACAGAATAATAAAGAATGGAATAACAACAGAATTCACCAGTTATGCGATAGACCGCACAGATATGTTATTCCAACAGAATAATAAAGAATGGAATAATCGAAGAATTTCACTATGTATGCGGTACTTCACATAAACAGGTTATTCCAACATAATAATAAAGAATGGAATAACAATAGCTCTCTTCATGAATACGAAAGAAATAATACCCCTTACGAGTACAACAAATAATATCCCTTACCTTAGAAAAACTGAATACTTGAGTAGTGAAGTAGCAGAATACTTTTCTTCTTTCTCTCTATAGTTTCTCTCTCTAGAGTTTCAGTGAATTCGTAAGAAATAATGAAGGAATGAGCTTCTATTTATAGGAGAATGGACTGAATAGTAACTAATTCATGAACGGTCCAGATTGATTTACTTTTAAACAGACGGTCCATATTAATTTACTATTAAACTTAAAGGGCTAGTCCATCTTGATTTACTATTAAAACTTTAAACCAGCGATCCATATTGATTTATTATTATAACTTTCCACCAGGGGTCCATATTGATTTACTATTATATCTTCAACCAACGATCCATATTGATTTACTATTATAACTTCAACCAACGGTCTGAAAAATTATCACATCTCCTCATGGAATAATATTGTACCCAAAAATGATTTGGACCGAAAAGAAATATATGTTTTGGGTGAATAGTAACCTGTGAATAGTACTACGACACGAAAAGTGCCCCAGATACCTGAGTGAACAATACTAGAGTGAACAGTAATTGGGTGAATAGTAACCCATGAATAGTACTCCGACACGAAAAGTGCCCCGAATACTCGATTGGTCAATATAACCTCCAGACATCAATTATTATCGAAATAAATATCGATTTCTACTAACACTAATAATTCCCACACAACGGAACTATCAATTTCATCATTAATCAAATTCATCATTAATATTATAACGCACAATATTTAACAACCAGGTCGTTCCCAGGAAAGAAGGGGCTTTCCAATAAGGATTTCTCCCTATTGGCACACAATTAGGTGACTAAACCTCTCCTTGACAGAACTTCTAGACCCTGTCAATATTGTAAATAATAATATTAATAACTCTGTCATCTCAATTATTGATTTAATAATATATAAAATATCGACAATAATTGAATCAAATAACGTGAGATACTATGCAATAATTACTGTTGCAATAATTGAACAAAACTGAGTGACTTCTCACGTAAGCATCAATAATCAATACCGTGTGCTACTATGCAACCACGCCAGACATCGTATTTTTTACTACCGAAAGTAGTTCAACCGTTTTAACAAAGAATACTTTCGCCGTTATTTTTATAAAAAGATAATTTTGTCGTTTTCTAACTACGACAATACTTCCGTTGTGGGGTCCACTAATGATTGTGCTGTCGTACGGATATTCCCCGATAAAAAGAATATTCTCCGACCAAACGAATATTTTATAACAACTTGCATACTTTGAAAAATTTATAAATATTACCCACAACTATAACATTATATCAAATCCACACCATAATATTTAAAAAAATATTTCGAGAAATTTAAATCTTTATTCATAAAATTTGGGGTCTCACAACAACAAAACAACAACTTGGCCAAAACACTTAGCAGTCGTCAGATTTAACACCTACAAAATCGTTGTAGGAGATTTTTGGGTTTTTGGGTTGCCCAGAAACCATTTTCCGTGCTCGGTCAACGCCTTTTGACCGCTTATAACTTTTAATCTACACATGATATGAACTTGATTCAAGTTCCACATCAAAGCCCTTACAACATACTATAAGTACAAACTTTTAAAACACAAAAACAAATAACAGGTAATGATCTGTGAGCCCTAATATTTTGCTGTCAGGCCATGTCTTAGGGTTCGTAGATCAGTTTCAAAAATTTGATTTTCGTGCATCAAGATGATATGGATCTAAGTTATTACAACCCAGATCACTCAATGACACCCTAATACACAACTTTAACTAAAAAATTACAACATATAACATAAGATCACATGATTTCAAAATTTTAGGGTTTATAACTTTCTAAGGCTTGATCTTGAATCTGATCCTTGTGATCTGATCTTGGTATTCTAACACATGATCTTAGCTTAGCTTTTTACACACTCTCACTCTACATTTCCAAATTTTAGAGAGAGAAGGGTCTTAGAGAAAATGAGAAGTAAAGTGGGCCTTTTCTCTCTCTTTAATCTATATAAATGTTGTATGCAATGTAATCAATTTGGCATGAGGGGTGATATTTATTTGATTTTTCACCACATGGGGTAGCTAGGGTAGTTGAGCAACCAAAGATATAACAAGATTTACAAGTTATGTCACAATAATGCAATAAGGGTATTTTGGACTTTTGGCTTTTAATTTTAATGGCATACAAGTCATTTACCCTTACCCTTAGGGTTTAACCCTTAGAGTTTAGGGTTTAACCCTTAGATTTATGCAATATAATTTCTATGATTTTCAAAATTAGGTTTTCAAAAATTGAAAATTAACATTTCTAAATTATAATTAGGATTCTATAATTATACTATGATTTCCTAATCATAATTCAAGATTTCTAATTAGGATTAATATTTCCTAAATAAAATTTGCTAAATTAGCAATTATGTCCAGAATTGTACATTAGGGTTTCTAACGGAGCAATTAGGGTTTCTAATTCAAAGTTATGGTTTTTAATAATTAGGGTTTCTAATTATTAGCTTTTCCATAATTAGGTTATACATAATAACACTTAAGCCTTATACTTAACATTTAAATTCTCCAATTAGGGTTTCCTGAACCGATTTTAGGGTTTCTTATAAATCATAAGAATTTTTTAATTGAACGTTGACGTTCTTAATATAATCCTGGGTTTGCTCTGATATAGGTTATCTGGTCAACCCTTGACCCTTAACCATATATTGTACACATATACAATCATATACACCAAACATATACACTTATACCCTTAACCTTGAATAATTCACCACAAAAAATTTAAATTCACAAAATTCCTTCTCGGAAATCTCAAATTCATTCACTTATTTTCTGTCTAGGTTTATTATTTGACCTCAATTCAATATTTTAATATTATACAAATATCCAAATTCTCGTGTTGTCGCAATGCAACTGTAAATTTCAAGCAGATTATGGAGAATTAGGCTTACAACTTCACTTTAAGTCTCACTCAGATTCTTACACCTTATTCCAATTCAATTTACTCTATCAGTTTATTAATCAAGAATACTCAAGTAGAATTAGCTATCTCTCGATGCACTAACACCATATTAACTTAAATCCACAAATTGATTTAATTAAGTCAAACACCCTAATTAACCAATTCACTATATCTCTATGTGAATTAAAATCAAATAAGGTTTAAATTATAAGTTCTTTACGCGATTACATGCGATGTTAGGTATATCTCTATCCTAACATTCATCAAGATTCCATCAAATGCAGAATTCAAGAACACATGCTAAAGTGACTAAGTCTAGATTCATACATCATCTCTCGAGTCCATATAAATCCAAATAGAATTGGTGATCAAGCAATTCATAAATTAAAGTGCAAATCACAATAGATAAACTGAATTGATAGATTATTAAACTGAAATTAAGGTATAGCAACCATTGATCAACAATAAAGATCCATTACAAGCCTAAAAAGTAATTTATTTAATTTGCATTCTTCGTGATTCTGACCTTCATTGCTTTCCTCCAATGATATCCACTGAAAATTAGGGCTCAAAGATGACTTGATTGATTTTTCTGTATGTATTTCTGATGTTGTTCTGTTGTCTAATCATAAGTCATATAATTAGTTCATAAACGATGCCCAACAAAATTCCAGTCTATGAGAAATTGTTCCTTGTACGTAGCTGCAGAGTTCTTATTGAAACACAATACTTTCTCTCTCCCCGTACCCCCGCCCCGGTGGAGGTTTTTTCACTGATGAGGCCCACCCTGACGGAGGGGTATCCGGTTGTTATGTTAAGTACCCCCTCCCCGGCCGGGGGTTTCCTTTGCAAATATGCCCGCCCCAGCGGGTGGGGGGGGGGTCTTTGTCTTGTAGTTTGCATGCCATTTCTCGCCATAACGCCACCATTATACCACCATGCCACACATTTCTCTCCTAAACATAAAACAAATACAAAACAAGTAAAAACGAACATAAATAAACAGAATCAACACAATTTAAGTCCAAATCATTAGCCGATTCGTAGGTATAAAACCCACCCATCAAACTCCCCCAAACTTAAACCGTGCTAGCCCTCGAGCACAGAAAAAAATGTAATACAATGCAATGGAATGCAACTAATATACATGCCTATGAATCCAGCAATAATAACAAAGATAAATCTAGTCAACCGACCTTAAAGAAATCAAGTAAATCTGATAATACTTCATATCAAAACAAGTCAGTAATTTCCCAATTAATCATCAAATCTTAAATTGTTATCACTGATATAGTGCGTGTGTGCTCAAGATCCATGATAACTGATGTAAAATAAAATTTAACATATAATTGACTTCTTAGAAGGCATCATACATTGTAAACTCAAGAAATCCAAAACAGTCAAGATCCAACTAAAATCAAACAATTACCAATATCAAGGGTCCAAATGGGGTACTTATGCTTTATTTTTCATTATGAGGGCTTTTTACTCTTTTTCCCATTTTATTCTATTTTTTTAGATGTTTCACATGGCTGTGCAATGTCTAATTCCCTTAGGCTTTTCAATGCTACCTTAGCCAGCTTTCGACTTACAACTCCCAAACCATTTAAGGCCTTAGGGCACAAGGTATAAAGATAATCCCCTCGGGCTTACTTACTCAAGTAATAAAGGCCATGAAACTAAACTAGACACGATATTTATTCATATATTCTTTTTCATTTCTTTTTTAATATATATAACTTATATGCCCCAAATTTTCCCCCAAACTTAGGTTCTTGCCTAACTTTAGCCATCACTGCCTATTATTGTCATTCGTTCATTCAAACTAGCATTATCCTTTAGATGTCCATTATGTGTCAATTTAGACTCAATTAGTTAACAAAGCAGTTTTTACTGTGATATCCTTATTATAACAGTTTCAAACAGAAAAAGATTCAATTCACAATAGGAAATCACATCAAAGCCCTAATAGTCAGCACTATACTTGTCTACTTAATTGTAATCTCATCATTGGTCAAAATAGACTGTAACTATCTAACAGCTGGAATCACGCAAGATAAACTTAAAATGCAACATAAACATTGTAAACTAAATTTTTTTCACTTTTTCAAAATTTTTTTAGATAATAACAAGAACTAAATACAATGATATTCAAACTACACTACTATGCAACTATTATGCATTATACTACGTGAATGCAAACCTAATGAACATGAACTAAACATGATAACATGTGCAAATTAAACAAATAAATAACAAAGCTAAACATGCAACAAATACCTAAACTAAACTCCCCCAAACTTAGCAAATACAATGCCCTCATTGTAAAAATATAACAATACGAACAAGAAGACTGCCCTGAAATTAGCTAAGGTTGAGGTGATGGTGGCCATGGCACAAAGACTCAGCGCTCTTTCATTTTTGAATCAGATGGTGGGTATTGAGGCATGGGCTCTGGCGTCTGGTATGGAAACTACGCGACCGCAACTAGATTTAGAGTCTGTAACACTGCATTGAGAGAGGCCAAAGATGTGTTCATGGCATTTAACATATGGTCATTCCTGGCCGCCAGTCGCTTCATCTGTCGGTTGGCTTCATTATCTCTCTTATCAACATGTCACTAGAGACTGCAGAATTGATTACTGAACATGAATTTACACAACCTGCTAATTTCCTCAGTCTCCTGCTCTCCAGTCATCCCATCTGCTCGAAACTCATCATCCTCAGAGATGTCCTCTGCATCTTCTTCCTCCTTAGAAGCCTCTGGAAATATAAACCTGACACCTCTTGGATGAGACTCCCCCCAGACTAAACAATGTATCCTGCAATAATTCTGTAGTTTAATAGCTGGAGAGGCTGCTGTGAAGGGTCATCTCCTAACCATCGAATGGCCGCTTGCTTGCACAACCCACAGATGAGGGATGGATTTGGAAGTACACCAGAGAATGGCCCTCGCAAGCATCGTCGTATAGAAAAATTGATAATGGAGCCGATGTCGATGTTGAAGTCTTTCACAATTGCGTACAACAGAAGCACTTTCTCCCTTGTCACATCACTAGTATGCGTGGATAGAAACAACTTTGTGCATAGGAACGCATACCAAATCTTGCCATAGCGGCTCAAGTCTTTGCTCAAGAAGATTGTGCCGCCCTTCCTTCCTTTAACCCAAGTAATACCCGACTTAGTTATCTCGATCAAAATTTGGTCATAGTCGGGACTGCTATTACGCAACTGAGTATACTGGCATGTGGCAGGGGCTTGCAGGCTGTAGTACACATTGATGGCATCATGACTGAATGACACTTGCTTACCCCTCACAAACGCCTTGTATGACACCCTATCCTCAGCATTCACATAGAATTCTTTCACCACATTTACAATTGTTGGGTCAGGATCATCAGTGAGCATCTCCTAGCCCTTCTCGTATATTTGCCTTGTCATCTGCCCATCAAAAGAGTCTGGTGCCAAGCCCCTCTCAGGAGTTAGTGCTCTGGGCACTAAGTAGTCATACTTGTCGGTGGCGTTGGGACTTGTGAATTTCTATCTGTCGAAGGCATGAGTGGGTGGTGAAGAACCCGACCCTTCGCTCCTTTGTCGCTTAGATGGTGTTTTTGGTGCCATGACAGTCAATTCAATCACAAAATTCCCCCAAACTTTACTTTGGCAATACTACAAGCACTTGGTGTGCACACCCTTAAACAACCCAAATATGAACACTTTAATCTACTATGGTGCCAATCTAATGAAAATTTGCTAGTAATGGCTTACCCACAACAAGTTGCCCCTTTCTAACGATGATATTGCTGAAGTGTATAATTTTCCCCTCTTTCTCTACAGCAAATCTGAAATTAAGTAATGCCCTAGTCTTGTGATTACTGAACTTGATAGATAATAGGTGTGGATTTGATGTAGTTAAGTTTTAGATTATATAGAGGGTGATGTTATATGTGAATTCGTGGGTTAATGAATGAGATGTTGGGAGTTCGTGTGGATTTTGTGGGTGAGAGAGTGGTTGTGTTTCAGTTTTGGAGAAAGGAAGTGGAGAGGTTGGTTAATACTAACTCTATTCGGCTTAAAAATTTTGACTGGTTCCCGTACCCTCGCCGGGGTGGGGGTATTTATACTAGATTGGTTCATTTGAAAAGTATGGGCAGAGATATCCCATAGGAAGGGGGTCTATCTCTGAGATGACTTTGATTTTTGACTTCTTCTCCACATACGCATGTCTAATGGCATTTTAAGTATCTGAAACACATTGAAATCATAAACATGAGATAATATCATGAAGGTTGAGCAAGTAAGATCGAATTTACTAAAAAAATAGAAACTAACTAACTTCAAATTATACAAGAATGATCTACGAACTACTAGAATTATGAAATAAGCTATGACATGAATAATACGCTTATTTTTTAGTCTTTCAGCCTGACTACTCCCTATTTATGGTGCATCGACGAGTGTGATCGCAGTGGCTTCGTTGCCAATGTCGCCACCCCAGTAATGCTTTAACCGTTGACCGTTGACTTTGAATGTTTCAAGTGGATTTCTACTGTATAGTTCAACGACGCCATATGGGAAGACTGTCTTGATAGTGAATGGCCTCGACCATTATGATTTGAGCTTTTCGAGAAACAATCTTAGTCGTGACTTAAAAAATAATACCGATTGTATCGGTTCGAACTTTTTTTGCATAATCTTTTGGTAATGCCACTTCTTGACTTTATCTTTGTACAATTTTGAGTTTTCATACGCTTGCAGTCGAAATTTGTCGAGTTTGTTCAATTTTGAGTTTGATCAAAGTTGAGTTTCTGAATGACCCAATACGCCTTATGTTATAATTCCACTAAGAGGTGACACGCTTTCCCACAGACCAACTGATAAGGAGACATCCCTATTGGCATTTTGTATGCTGTCCTGTAAGCCTATAGTGTGTCTTCTAACTTTAGAGACCAATATTTTCTTCTTAGATTCACTACCTTCTCCAAAATTTTTTGTTCACCTCTCTGTTGGACACCTCAACTTGACCACTCGTTTGGGCGTGATACACTGTTGCAGCCCTGTGCTTGACCTCATACTTCGTTAAGAGAGCTGTAAATGACCTATTGCAGAAGTGACTTCCCTTGTTACTTATAATTTCTCTTGGCGTGCCAAACCTTGTGAAGATGTTCTTTTGTAAAAACTTAAGAACCACCTTGGCATCGTTTGTAGGGAGTGCTACGACTTCCACCCATTTTGACACGTAGTCCACAGCTAACAAGATATACAAGTTATTGAATAAAGGAGGAAACGGTCCAATGAAGTCCATTCCCCATACATCGAAAATCTCGACTTCCATGATAGTATTGAGAGACATCTCATTCCTCTTCAAGATATTTCACACCTTTTGACATCTGTCATAGTTTTTCATGAAATGGTGGGCATCCTTTAACATAGTAGGCCAGTAAAATCCTGCTTTAAGTATCTTGGCCGTTATCCACTCACTACCATAATGTCCCCCATAAGCAGATGAATGGCATTCGTGCAAACTATTTTTCACTTTGTTGTATGACACATATCTCCGGATCATTTTGTCTGTACACTATCTGAATAAATAGGGCTCGTCCTACATGTACCACTTGACATTATGTAGGAACTTTCTCTTTTGCTGACGTGTCAGATCAGGGGGAAGGATTTTTCTTACCAAGTAATTGGCAAAATCTGTATACCATGGAAACTCTGAGTTTACTCCAAAAAACTGCTCGTCCGGAAATAATTCATTGATTACACATTTATCTGCCCTATCCTTATCCGGATTTTCCAGCCTCAAAAGATGATCCACCACTTAATTTTTTGTCCCCTTCCTATCCTTAATTTCCAAGTCGAATTCCTGAATAAGTAGAGTCCATCTGATTAGTCTAGGCTTAGCATCCTTCTTTGAGATTAAATAACGAATCGCCGAGTGATCCATGTATACCACCAACTTTGTTCCTATTAAGTAAGCTCTGAATTTATCAAAGGCGTATACTACTGGAAGTAACTCCTTCTCGGTGGTTGTGTAGTTCAATTGGGCATCCGTGAGGGATTTACTTGCATTGTATATGGCATGGAATATCTTCTCTCAGCGCTGACCCAAATCAGCCCCTACCGCCTAGTCGCTAGCATCACACATTAATTCAAAAGGCATCGTCCAATCTGGTGTTACAATCACTAGAGCTATGGTCAATCTCTTTTTCAACTGTTCAAACGCTTCTTTACACTCTTAATCAAAATTGAACACTACATCTTTCTCTAAGAGACTACATAGTGGTTTTGCAATATTAGAGAAACCCTTTATAAACCTTCGGTAGAATCTGGCGTGTCCAAGAAAAATGCGGATTCCATTAACTGAGTTCGGCGGTGGAAGATTTTTTATTGTATCCATCTTTGCCTTATCAACCTCTAAACCTTTCGAAGAGACCTTATGCCCCAGAATTATTCCTTCTTCAACCATAAAGTGGCACTTCTCCCAGTTAAACACCAAGTTCGTTTCCACAAATCTCTTCAAGACCATGACCAAATTCTCTAGACAGATATCAAAAGTGTTTCCATAGACTGAGAAGTTGTCCATGAAAACTTCCACATTCTTCTCCACCATGTTTGAGAAGATAAACATCATACATCTTTGGTAAGTCGCCGGAGCGTTACACAAACTAAAGAACATTCTCCTGAATGCAAAGGTGTCGTATGGGCATGTAAAAGTGGTCTTTTCTTGATCCTCGGGAGCTATGACTATTTTTTTGTACCCCGAATATCCATCCAATAAACAGCAGAATTCATGCCCAGCCAACCTGTCCAACATTTGATCGATAAAGGGTAGAGGAAAGTGGTCCTTTTGAGTAGCCTTATTTAACCTTTTGCAGTCCATGCAAACCCTCCATCTGGTCATTGTCCTCGTCGGAATCAGTTCATTGTCGTCGTTCTTCACTACTGTCATTCCACCCTTTTTCGACACGCACTAAACTAGACTAACCCATGTACTGTCTAAAATCGGGTAAATAATTCCCACATCAAACCACTTCAGTATTTCCTTCTTTACCACTTCTTTCATGATCGGATTTAGTCACCTCTGTTGTTCCACTGTTGGCTTTGAATCCTCTTCTAATAGAATCTTGTGCATACAAAAGGAGGGGTTAATCCCCTTTATGTTGGCAATTGTCCACCCTATCGCAGACTTGTATTCTCTCAAAATTCTTAGCAATTTACTTTCCTGCAATTCGTTAAGCGCGGATGCAATAATAATAGGTAAAGTATTTGAATTTCCCAAATAAGCATACTCGAGATGTTTAGGAAGAGGTTTAAGCTCAAGAGTGGGTGGCTCCTCAAGTGAAGGTTTCATCCGTGCCGAAGCTTGTTCTTTTGTATGTAGTGGCTCGAATGGTACCTTGAACTTGCTAACTCTAGGCAAAGAATCCTGCATATGTAATTAATCTACGAACTCTGGATTATCTAAGTCCTCATCCCAGAGTAGAGTGTTTTCTAACGGATCTTTGACAAAACTTTTAACAAAGTCTTCATTAACTATCCTATCTATCACATCCAACCGGAAACACTCATTCTCATCTGTATGGAACCTCGTGGCCTTAAACACATTGAATTTAACTTCCTGGTCTTAAACCATCATGGTTAATTTCCCTTTCTGAACATCGATGAGAGTCCTACCCGTAGCCAAAAATGGCGTCCCTAAGATGATTGGGATGTTTTTTGTCCTCTTCATAATCTTGAATTATGAAATTTATTGGAAAAATAAATTTATCCACCTTAACCAAGATGTCTTCCACAATTCCTCTTGGACTTGTCACTGATCTATCCGCTAACTATAGAGATATGTTTGTAGGCTTCAGAGTTGGCAAACTTAACTGAGTATAAATTGACAACGGCATGAGGTTCACACTCACCCCCAAGTCACACAAACACTTGTTGAAGGCATTATTACCGATTGTGCAAGGAATGGTGAAACTCCCCGGATCCTTCAACTTCAGAGGCAATTTTCTCTATAAAACTGCACGACATTCCTCCGTTAAAGCTACAGTCTCGTAATCCTCTAAATTTTTCTTCCTTGACAGAATACCCTTAATAAATTTGGCATAACTTGACATTTGCTCTAGGGCTTCTGCGAAGGGAATGTTAATATGAAATTTCTTGAAAACTTCCAAAAACTTTGAGAATTGCTTGTCCAATTTATTTTTTTGAACTCTCTGTTGAAATGGTGGTGGAGGATACACAACTAGCCCAACATCTATCTTACTCTTGTCCCTTTTCTTTTCCTCACCCTATTTCCTTTCAACCACTTTGTCTTCACCTTCTTTGTCATCTTTCTTAGCTGAATTTTCTACATTCTGCCCCTTAAGATGCTTTCCACACCTCAAAGTGATTGTTTGACACTACTCGTGATTTCCCTTTGAATTCTTTTCTATGTCGCTAGGTAGAGTTCCTTGAGGCCTATTATTAAGTGCTAAAACAAGCTGTCCCATATGAGTTTCTAAGTTCTTGATGGCTGTATTTTCATTGCCGCTTCATTTCTCGATATATACTTCAACAAAAGCTCTTTTAAATCTGCTTTTTTCTATTCCTGCGGAGTTACTTATTGATGCTGATTTTGAAACCCCGGGGGATAAGAAGGTCGTGGAGCCTAATACTTTTGATATTAGCCCATGAAAAATTATGATGATTTCTATTCCCCGGATTGTAGGCATTCTGATACATATTCTGCGTAACCCTATTGTAGCTGCCCACAAACTGTACCGTTGTTGGGTTAATGGCACATTGTTCTGTAGGATGTTCCCCCACACACAATTCGCAAACATAAGCAACCTGTTGTGTTTGTGCACCTGTTAGAGCATCCATTTTCTTCGACAAAGATGAAATTTGTGCCGCTAACGCTATTACACCATCTACCTCTAATACCCCAACTACCTTTTGCTGTGTCATTCTCGTTGTAGGCTATTGGTAGTTGTTAGTTGCCATCATCTCTATCAGATCATACGCCTCCTCATAGCTCTTAGCCATGAACGCTCCACCCGAAGCTGCATCAATACTGGTCCTGAGATTACCACTCAACCCATTGTAGAATGTGTTCATTTGCAGCCATTTAGGTAGTCCATGATGTTGGAATTTCCTAAGTAGTTCCTTGTACCTTTCCCATGCCTCATATAATGATTCCCCATGAACGCTCCACCCGAAGCTACATCAATACTGGTCCTAAGATTACCACTCAACTAATTGTAGAATGTGTTCATTTGTAGCCATTTAGGTAGTCCATGATGTGGGCATTTCCTAAGTAGTTCCTTGTACCTTTCACATGCCTCATACAATGATTCCCCATGAAGCTACTCAAACATTGTAATCTTATTCCTCATCTTAGCAGTCTTGACTGGTGGGAAAAACTTGGCCAGGAACTTCTAAGCAAGGTCGTCCCATGTAGTAATCGACCCCGGCGGTAGAGAGTGTAACCAACTTTTCGCATTTTCCTGCAGTGTGAATGGGAACAAGCGAAGTCTGACTGTATCATCTGACACTCCATTGTATCTGAAGGTGCCACATATTTCCAAAAAGCTAATCAAGTGTTCATTCGGATCGTCGTTGGCTAATCCCCCGAACTGCAATGAGTTCTGAATCATCTGTATGGTCCCAAGTTTGATCTCAAAATTGTTCGCAGCTATTGCAGGCCTGGTGATACTCGACTGAAGCTCTTTCACCCTAGGAGTAGCATAATCCCTTAGCGCTTTATGATTCTCTGCAGCCATAGTTTCTTCCTGTTTCTCAAAGTTCTCCTTAGTGTCCTTAATCCACTTATTGAGACTTTGAAACTATTTCTCGATGTCATCCTCGAAAGGAAGCAAGTTTGGCTTCTTAGACCGAGTTTGCATAAACTAACTCAGAGAACCTGAAACATGAAAGAATAAAACAAAAGATTTTTTTAAAAAAAAAAGTAAAACTGAACTAATTGAACCGATATTGAAAAATACTACTCCCTCCGTCCCAAATTAACTGCTCAGTTTTGATTTTTTAAAGTCAAATTGACTATTCTTATAATTAATAATTAAACATATATAAATATATTTCTAAAATTACAAAAATTAGGATTAGTAATAAATTGTATATACTTTCTTTTGGTTATAATCTCTTCACCTATATTTTAGCAAAAATAGTAAAAAGATTAGTTTTAAAAATGGTCAATTTGACTTTAAAAAGTCAAAATTGAGCAATTAATTTTGGACGGAGGGAGTAAAATCAAAACTAGTCCCGGGAAACGGTGCCAAAAACTTGTTGGGTCAAATATATATATGCTCAACACGCAAATATACGTGGTTAATAAGTATTATTATAGTAAGAAAATGTATGGTTCCCACATAGACTAGTATGAAATTAAACCTAACAATTACCAGTTTTATATTAACCCAATTTTATTAAACTACTCAAATTAAGGATCATAAATAAGAAAACTATGAAACTAAAAATCCAAATCAATCAACACACTAAGCAACCATAAATTTAAAGCAGATAATGGAGAATTAAGCTTACAACTTAACTTTAAGTCTCACTCAGATTCTCACACCTTATTCAAGTTCAATTTACTATCTCAGTTTATTAATCAAGAACACTCAAGTAGAATTAGCCATCTCTCGATGCACTAACACCGTATTAACTTAAATCCACAAATTGATAGAATTAAGTCAAACACCCTAATTAACTAATTCATTATATCTCTATGTGAATTAAAATCAAATAAGGTTTAAATTATAAGTTATTTACGCGATTACACGCGACGTTAGGTATATCTCTATCATAACATTCATTGATAGATTATGCTAAAGTGACTAAGTCTAGATTCACACATCATCTCTCGAGTCCATATAAATCCACACAGAATTGGTGATCAAACAATTCATAAATTAAAGTGCAAATCACAATAGATAAACTTAAATGATAGATAATTAAACTAAAATTAAGGCATAACAACCATTGATCAATAATAAAGATCCATTACAAGCCTAAAAAGTAATTTCGTTCATCATAAATGAATTAAATACTGAAATTAGTAGAGAAAACATCATCCCAATTACAATAATTAAATTAAAAGACAAAGAATAGTTACAAAACCACTATATCCTCGCTCCAATTTGCAATCTTTATGATTCTGACCTTCCTTGCTTTCCTCCAATGATCTCCACTGAATATTAGGGCACAAAGATGACTTGATTAATTTTTCTGTATGCATTTCTGTTGTTGCTGTGTCGTCTGATAATAATTCATATAATTAGTTCATAAACGACGCCGAACAGAGTTCTAGTCCATGCCAAATTGTTCCTTGTAAGCAGCTGCAGAGTTCTAATTGAAACATAACACTTTATCTCTCCCCTTACCCACGCCCTAGTGGAGGTTTTTACACAGATGAGGCCCACCCCGAAGGAGGGGTATTCTATTCTTGAGTTAAGTACCCCCGCCCCAGCGGGGGTTTTTTTTTGCAAATATATCTGCCCCGGTCGTGGGGGATGTGTGTCTTGTTGTTCTGATTTTGCCTTTTTGCATGCCATTACTCGCCATAACGCCACCATTATACCACGATGCCACGTATTGCACTCCTAAACATAAAATAAGTAAAAACGAACATAAATAGACAGGATCAACATAG
Source organism: Panax quinquefolius (assembly GCA_020205615.1). Lineage (NCBI taxonomy): Eukaryota > Viridiplantae > Streptophyta > Magnoliopsida > Apiales > Araliaceae > Panax > Panax quinquefolius. The sequence continues at coordinate 432,000 of JAINUW010000583.1, forward strand.
GTTAAGTCCAAATCAGAAGCCAATTCATATGTATAAAACTCACTCATCAGTAATGTCCTAAACCACGTTCTTAATTTCAATTTTTACAATTTCTTAGAAATATTCATGAATACTTGTTATTAAATTGATGGTTAAAACTTGTTGCTCAATCTTAATTCTCTAATCATTCCCACGATTCTTGCCCCACGGACGCTTATTTAAATTAATCCCATTCATAACAAGTTAAGCAAAAATCTCTTTCTAAGAATACTTAACATGTAAATTATCGCTAATGCATGTAAATTGAGATTGAAAGCTCATAAAGAGATGAAAGAGCCATACCTCATATGTGGATTATTCATTCTGAGAACAGTATGATTGGAAAAGACCAAATGATCATACCGAATTGCTAGTGAGATGATATGAGGGAAGCTCTGATGATGATGGACCATGCTGATGGTGCTGACTGGTGCATTTTCCTCTTTAGGATGGTTGATAAATGCCCTAGTGTTTAGTTGTCACTATTTTTGAGATTGCCCCAATCTTGTTATAAGGGTCACAATATCGGGTTGTCACCGATTTTGAAATTATCCCAGTCTTGATTGTTGTCTTGGATAGTTGCTTTGACAGATGGGCTGATAAGATGCTGAGATTACGAGAGGCTTTTACCTCTATACCATATGGTGAGCAGGTAGTGGATTTGGGATTTGATGCCCTCAATCATTGTTCCCAAATTGTTTGCGCAATCGGCCTTAATAGTTTTCTTCTGATTTGATGAAGACTTGTGATTGAGGGTTTTGGCTCTTTGAAGGTCCTCGCTACTATTTGTTCTTGATATATTACTGTGTTTGTTGATACAACTTTGATGATTGATGTCGAGAGGCCTTCAGACTCCATTAAATATTGGCCCAAAGATCTCAGCTTGGTTGGTGATGACTTCACCCAAGTTTGATTTGATATGTAAGGTTTGATTTGTTGTCTTGATCTAGGGGAACAGGTCGTCAAGTATGAGATAGACTTTGCCATAACGGTTTCCCATGTATTGCTGGAGGTCAAAAGAGATCAAGTCTTCTCGCACTTCAGGAGCGATGTGTTGCTGACGAGTTGCATCTTATGATGATGGCCATTTCATCCTTGTTGCTGGTTATCTTGGGATTGATGTTTGGGTTTGGATATTTCTTTTGAGGGTACGACCGCACCACTAATGACTGCCTACATACTCCTATTGATGAGGGAAGAGCAGGTCTATGTAGTTCCTACTTGATGAGCTAAACGATTTAAGAAGTTTTTTTGGGTTTTTGTTTGGTTTGATCGCACCATAAATGGCTGCCTACATATTCCCATTGATGAGGGGAGATCAGGTCTTTCGTAGTTCAGGCTTGATAAGCTGAAACCTGACTGGCTTGATTTTTTTTGATTTTTTTTTTGATATTTTGATATTGAATTTTTTTCAATATTTACATGCATGGAAAATAAAAGGCATACTACGAAGAAAGTGATGTTAGGTTTGTAATATTCATGAACGCAATCAAATTGCAAAAATAAGCGGAAACGTGGAAAATCAGAGTTTAAAAATTTTACAAACCATATACCTGGATCACCCTTTATGCACAATTATTAATTAAACGAAAAAGATGAATAAGAAAACATACCCTTGAAGATCCGAGCTTCCTCAGGTACAAGTTCACCTCCAATTCTTTTCGCGTTCAACTTGAATCCACCGGGTTTTGTTCCATCCTTTGATCAACGTTAGCCACCCAAGTGTTTGGCCTCTAGAGGTGATCCACCAAGGAAGAAAAAGGATTTAAGAAGATGGGTGGTTGGCTAAACCCTAGTTTTTCTATCTCTATAGAAAATAAGCGTACTCTCCAACCATTGGAATTATTACGTAGTCTCCACATCTGATATAAGACTCCTCTTATAAAGATATCATGTAACCCTATTAAAATAAGGTATTATTTAATTAAACCCTTTTAATTAAAGGGGCTCCCTAATCTTATTAGGGATAATTAATTAAACTCATTTAACTAATTTTCCTTCCTAATCCAATTAGGAATAAATGAGAGTACTTATATTAAATTAATTCCTAACTCTTTTAGAAATTAAAATAATAATAATAATTGTAATAATATTAATAAGACTCCTCTTATTAATTTATATTTAATATTTCTAAAATATTAAATAATAAATATTAAGCTATTTAATTTATTCTATCACCATAGATTAAATTAAATATACATAACATATTATTACGATTATGCCATTAACTTCTTAAATAATTATTCTTTCTTTTATGGTGTGACCCTTTAGGTTCTCCATATTAAACCTAGGTTGTGAATAAATCAATTAGAACAATTCTAATCTTATTTAAATAAATAAATTAAACAATTAATTTATTTAAATAAATAATATTTATTCTACAATAGGGATAAGCCTCCTAGCGATCAACGACTTTCCAGATAATATAGATTTCAACATTAATCATAAAAGAACCTTTGAGTAAATAGTTACCAGATTATTCAATCCTTCCCCATACAATGTCCCAATTAAATATAAGACATGGAATTACTGTCAAGTCTTATTTTATTTAATTATATGTATTTCGATCCTTAAATGCACAACTCAAATAATGCAAATTAGAAACTCCTTTCTAATTTCATTCTCGCCGCCGCCAAGGACTCATGGGTTGTCATTTATCGAATCACATAGGACATTTCTTTTTTTTTAATAAGTGGTAGATTCTTTATTGATCATACATTATCTCCATGTACAACTTATTATACCCAAGCATACCCTTTGATATACCCTAAGGGTCTTAAGGAATAAGTCAAAGTATAACTCATCATACACAAGATACTATGATGATCTCAAGTCCAAGGATTACTTGTACTACTATCACTACAGAATTCCTATCGACAAAAGTAAGTAAAACTCCATTAGGTATTCCTTAGCTTAGCCCACGCTCAGATGAACTTGTTCTCTAATAAGCACCTACATACTTGCTTTAGTGTCTCCACACAAATGATCATGAGATCAATCATCCTCATTCAATGAGCAAGCAACGTATGTATGTACCAATCTATCCGGATTCACTAATCCCCAATTTAGTAATCCAATGATTGGGAACTATTTTAGTTTTAAGCTTTCTATGAATTTAGATCTCATTAGAATGATCATCATCATTATTCTAAAAGCATTGCTTAAAACTATGGGTTTATCACATATTATAAAACAGCATTATGTAGATAATTAAAAGCCTTTAATAAATTAATACTTTTTTATTAATAAATGAATAAGATTGTTACAAAGTATATGTTTTATCATCAAACATGACTGGCTTGTGTGCATATTACTTTCAATCTCCCACTTGCACTAGAGCCAATCGCCATTGTATCTTATACTTTTCTTCTCTAAGTGACGATTATCCTGCTGTTAGATAAGCTTTAGTTAATGGATATGTAATGTTGTTCATGAGAGTCCACTATCTGTATAGTGATTTCCATCTTTCAATGATTCTAATAATCAAATGAAAGTGCCACAACACATGTTTAGATCCAAGATGAGACTTAGGAACTATTCCTAGTTCTGTAATGAACTTTTAATCCAAACAATCAACTCATGACTTCATTTATAGCTAAACCAAACCAACTCTTTGTTGTTTGGAACCTTTCCAATTCAATCGCACCACACTGCTCAAGATAACGCTTTACCTTTAAGTGGATTTTTCGTCATCTTAGTGCATCTCGAAAAACTTGAGTCCGTTAAGCCCTCTAGTTTTAATTTAGACCCACAATGAATATGATCACATCCTTAGTGCTTGGGTTAAGCACTTTAAGATGTTTTTTCGACTCATAGTGAACTTCTCCACAATATGGTGATCAACATTAGATCTTGTATATTTCATTGCATACATGATAGTCACTCATGCGATCTCTCTTTCGAGAGTGCGTGGGGACTATAAAGAGAGATACACTCCATAGCTCATCAACATGAGACATCTCTTGGAGTTTGCCATGCTAAACGACTTTAGCATCAAATGAATATACGTTCCTTGGGTTAAGTTGAGCATCCTTTTAAATCTATCTATATAGATTTGCATCCCCAATAATGATACTCTTCCCAAATCATTCATGGAGGATTGTTTAGACAACTTTATCTTTCTTGATTGTAGCATTGGTATGTAATTCCTCATCCGTAGTAGTATATCAACATATAATACTAGAAATTTCACGACGCTCCCATCGACCCTTTTGTACACACTAGAACTCTTACCTCGTCAGATGTAACTCGGATCATCATCTTCTATGATGCGTACTTCATCATCATCATCCATGATAAATCCACACCTCCTAGGTATCTTGGTACTATTCGGTTATGATTTACATTTGTGGTACAATAGGTCATCTCTGAGTGTTCCTCTTATTTGACTTATAGTGTTTTGTGGTTCTTGAACTCTTCAAGATCTATTATCCTCCCACTAGCCCCTTTTAATGATAAACACCTTTATCTTTAGGCGGCGTGTTTCAGTAACAAACACCTTTTGCTAAGTAGGATTATAGAACATATACCCTAAACTTACTTTAGGATGTCCCACAAATTGTACTTGTCAAATCTTGTCCCAAGCTTATCCTTTGAAACCTTTTCACATAAGTTGGACAACCCCTTATCTTAACATACTTAAGATTAGGAATCCTCCCCATACATAACTTTTATGGAGTCTTAAATAATTTTGAGGTTACCTTTTTCGTAGATATGTCTGCCATTTCTAGGACATGACCACAGAAGGATTTGGAATGTCGGTAAAATCATTATGGATCGCACCATGTTCAAATAGGTATGATTTTCCTTTCGGATACATCAATCAATTATTATGTATCGAGAGGCGTCCATTATGAGAAAACCATTTGAGATGATCTAGAAACTTATTGCACAAGTATTCCTTCCTTGATCCGATCAAAGAATCCTAATACTTTGCCAATTTGTTTCACTTTTGAATTCTTTGAACCTTTCAAATAATTCACACTTGTATTTCAGCAAATACACACATTCAACTCTTTGAATGATCATCTCCTTTTCTTATGCTAGTTTGTTCAATTTGCAAAATATATTTTTCACGTAAGTCAAGTATACAAAATCCATTAAGTAATATTCCAGTTCTATACAAAATATTATTATTATAAATAGAACAACAATTGTTCTTAATTATAATACCAAAAATTTTTATTGTCCAACAACAAAATAGAAATAATATTTCTAACAAGAACTGAAATACAATAACAACTTATTGACTTAATAGATTTTCCCATAGGCATTGCTAAACTATAAGTTTCAATGGCTAATGTAGCAACCTTTGCTTCATTTTCCACACATAGGATTACTTATCTTTGTTTAACTTTCTACTTTTGCTTGGTCCCTTCATAAATCTATATTTATGATAACCAAAGTCGGTATCCAATACCCAAGTAGAACCTTGACTTAAAGAAAAAATTATTTTAAATCATGAACAAATTTGTATTTGTAACCGAAACTTCATTAAGCTTCTTTGGTTAGCCACTGCAAGGTGCTTCTCGCAGTTTCTTTCCAGTGTCCATGTTTATTGCAGTGGAAGCAAACTCCTTTGCTATCCATATCATCTTTGTTCTTATTATCCTTTATTTTGCCTTTCTATTTACCTTCTTTGAATCTTTCTTCTTTTCAGAAGATCCTTTGGCCCCTACCAGTAAGAAATGGTCTTTCTTGGTTGGAAAGTGACTCTCATCATTTTTCAACATGTTAAGCAAATCAACGAAACTGATATCTAGCTTGTTTATATGAAAAATTCACAACAATTGTGAAAGGAGTCCGGGAGTGAGTGCAAGATCAAATCTTGGCTCAACTCTCCATCCATGACAAAACCAGTTGTCCTAATTTGATCAATCAAATTGATTATGTTAAGAACTTTTTTCTGCATTTATAGTGCCATTGGCCATTCTAGATCGGAAGAGCTCCTTAGATATCTCGATATCTATCGGTCTTACTTTCCTCACCATCAACTACTTGATGTGCGGGAATATAGTAAAGCATCCATAGTTTCATCTTCGACAAGCTCGTTACTCATGGATGCGAGCATGATGCATCGAGCCAATGTGGATAATTTTGCCACTTTCTAAAAGTAGCAATCTCTTCCTCGAGGCATTATCTCGCAACCATTGCGAGGATAGGCGTATTAAGGACATAAGATAGCTTTTCAAATATGAGAACTATTCTCAAATTCCTTAACCAATCCGTTTTAATTGATGCAGTTAATTTAGCATCTAATATGCTTCGCAGTGATAGTAATTTTAGACATTGTAAAATTTTGTAAATGAATTTGTATTTAACAACATTTTAACATACATTCTTTTATTAATTACCAAAATAATTTAGGTCTTGTTTTAAATTGGTATCTCTCACTATTTTCTTCAAACTATATTACCCTCACTTATATAGTTCGGCAAAATCTAATTAAAGATTTGCTAGTGAGAATAAGGATCCCATTTCAAATGTATATAGCCTTGTGGTGACACAACAAACTATATATAAATAAATAGGTAGACAACTTTTGTCAATTACATCAACTATGCAACTCCTTTTCTTTTGCCTCTTAGATTATTTTGATCAAGTGGTGGCACATCCGAATCAAAATTATCCAATTTAAGTCCGACCTAGCACTCCATATATTCAAAAAAGAAAAATATCATCCTTGTGGTGACACAACAAAACAATATTGTTCAATTTTCTTTATAAGCATCAAATGTGATAAATTAACATCTTAAATACTTAATACTTGCCTTGTGGTGACACAACAAACTCATATTAAATCTTTAATACTCTATTAATTTTATCATGCTAGAAGGCGACGTTCGATATTCCAAATATCTTTGAACGCTTAGGACTTAATATAAAAAAAATGAGGGGTTTGTTATTAATTTGTCTCATCTTGTTTAGCGCGCATGCATATATATATAAAATACGCGTCATATTAATGAACATGCGAAGCATGTTTGCATAATATATAATATATATATATAGTATAAGCATGCACATATAGAATACTATATTCTACTTGGATTGATTATGGACTTTTATTCTAGTTTGGTTCACTAGAGCCACCAAGTGAACCAAAAGGTCAAACCCTAGGGGTGCAAGAAATAATATTTAAATATAACTATTACATTTAAACCCGGGCTCTATTACAAACGGGTGTTCAAGCGCTCCTTGCTCCTTGATCTCCAATTCTTCAAAATTAATTCTAATTATTCCTATTACAAAACTATTTAAAATAAATAGAAACCTTGATCAGCAGTCAAGGGGAAGTACATAAGAGGGAGTTAGAATTTACATTAAGAAAAATTAGAGAAGACGAGGTACGCAGACCCCATTTAATAAAACCCATACATTCATGCATCCAACCAAAATAAAATCCAATCACATTGGTCAATAGTCCATAATCAATCCCATTTATTATCATACACATCTTCATATGCATCAATAAATAACATTCATCTTTTGAATAATAAACATTTAATATATATATTGATATCATTTAATGGGCAAATTTAGTTAGTATAAAATCTAATTTTGAATCAAAATAAACTCCTTTATTTTAATCCAAATTTAAATCAAAATAAAACTATTTTATTTTAATTTATCTAATTTTTGAATAAAATAAACTATTTTATTTTAATCAAAATCTTTAATCAAAATAAACTCTTTTATTTTAATTAATTATGGAATCCAATTCCATGTAAAAAAAATAAACTCCTTTATTAAAGGAAACACAGATTCTCTTTCTATTCATAAATAAACTCCTTTATTTTGAATAATATGAAATCATATTTCATATTTAAATAAACTCCTTTATTTAAGGAAATTAGGATTCTCTTTCCTATTCACAAATAAACTCCTTTATTTTGAATAATATGAAATCATATTTCATATCTAAATAAACTCCTTTATTTAAGGAAATTAGGATTCTCTTTCCTATTCACAAATAAACTCTTTTATTTTGAATAATATGAAATCTTATTTCATATCTAAATAAACTCCTTTATTTAAGGAAATTAGGATTTCTTTCCTATTCACAAATAAACTCCTTTATTTTGAATAATATGAAATCTTATTTCATATCTAAATAAACTCCTTTATTTAAGAAAAATATAATCCAATTTCAACTCCAATTAGTTATCATGGAATCCAATTCCAACTCTAATTAGTTAATATGAAATTCTAATTTTAAAATTAAAATAAACCTTTTTATTTTAAGATTAAAATAAACATTTTATTTTAAAATTAAAATAAACTTTTATTTTAATTATAAAATTATTAAAATATATATTATATATACATAATATATATTACGGTAATATATATATATATATATATATATATATATATATATATATATATATATATATGTAAGTATTACATTTAATAAAAACGTGGTCCTGCATATAATATATATATAATAAACTTAATAGTCCATGAAACATTACTGCATTAGGACACAAATCATGTTCCTTCCTTTGGTGGCACGTGCATCACCCTTGTTTAATATATATAAAATATAATATAATATAAAACATGCAGTTTAAGATCCTGTAACCTTGAATAAAATTGATTCGGCAAAACATGAAGAAAAAAAAAAAGATTCGCGATTATAGGCTTTTGTGAATATGATTTTTGTTTTGTTTTTTTTTTAATAAATTTTATGCAACAAATTATTCCCAATTAAATTGTTCTAAACACATATCAATACACATATCAAATTAAAACAATTAATAATTCGCATAAAGGTTTGGCTCTGATGCCACTGTTAGGTTTGTAATATTCATGAACGCAATCAAATTGTAAAAATAAGCGGAAACGTGGAAAATCAGAGTTTAAAAATTTTACAAACCATATACCTGGATCACCCTTTATGCACAATTATTAATTAAACGAAAAAGATGAATAAGAAACATACCCTTGAAGATTCGAGCTTCCTCAGGTACAAGTTCACCTCCAATCCTTTTCGCGTTCAACTTGAATCCACCGGGTTTGGTTCCTTCCTTTGATCAACGTTAGCCACCCAAGTGTTTGGCCTCTAGAGGTGATCCACCAAGGAAGAAGAAGGATTTAAGAAGATGGGTGGTTGGCTAAACCCTAGTTTTTCTATCTCTATAGAAAATAAGCGTACTCTCCAACCATTGGAATTATTATGTAGTCTCCACATCTGATATAAGACTCCTCTTATAAAGATATCATGTAACCCTATTAAAATAAGGTATTATTTAATTAAACCCTTTTAATTAAAGGGGCTCCCTAATCTTATTAGGGATAATTAATTAAACTCCTTTAACTAACTTTTCTTCCTAATCCAATTAGGAATAAATGAGAGTACTTATATTAAATTAATTCCTAAACTCTTTTAGAAATTAAAATAATAATAATAATTATAATAATATTAATAAGACTCCTCTTATTAATTTATATTTAATATTTCTAAAATATTAAATAATAAATATTAAGCTATTTAATTTATTCTATCATCATAGATTAAATTAAATATACATAACATATTATTACGATTATGCCATTAACTTCTTAAATAATTATTCTTTCTTTTTATGGTGTGACCCTTTAGGTTCTCCATATTAAACCGGTTGTGAATAAATCAATTAGAACAATTCTAATCTTATTTAAATAAATAAATTAAACAATTAATTTATTTAAATAAATAATATTTATTCTACAATAGGGATAAGCCCCTAGCGATCAACGACTTTCCGGATAATATAGATTTTAACATTAATCATAAAAGAACCTTTGAGTAAATAGTTACCGTCTTATTCAATCCTTCCCCCATACAATGTCCCAATTAAATATAAGACATGGAATTATTGTCAAGTCTTATTTTATTTAATTATATGTATTTCGATACATAAATGCACAACTCAAATAATGCAAATTAGAAACTCCTTTCTAATTTCATTTCGCCTTAACGCCAAGGACTACTTGGGTTGTCATTTATCGAATCACATAGGACATTCTCTTCTTTTAATATAAGTGGTAGATTCTTTATTGATCATACATTATCTCCATGTACAACTTATTATACCCAAGCATACCCTTTGATATACCCTAAGGGTCTTAAGGAATAAGTCAAAGTATAACTCATCATACACAAGATACTATGATGATCTCAAGTCCAAGGATTACTTGTACTACTATCACTACAGGAATTCCTATTGACAGGCAAGTAAAACTCCATTAGGTATTCCTTAGTGAGCCACGTTCAGTGAACTTATTCTCTAATAAGCATCAACATACTTGCTTTAGTGTCTCCACACAAATGATCATGAGATCAATCATCCTCATTCAATGAGCAAGCAACGTATGTACCAATCTATCCGGATTCACTAATCCCCAATTTAGTAATCCAATGATTGGGAACTATTTTAGTTTTAAGCTTTCTAAGAATTTATATCTCATTAGAATGATCATCATCATTATTCTAAAAGCATTGCTTAAAACTATGGGTTTATCACATATTATAAAACAACATCATGTAGATAATTAAAAGCCTTTAATAAATTAATACTTTTTATTAATAAATGAATAAGATTGTTACAAAGTATATGCTTTATCATCAAACATGATTGGCTTGTGTGCATACTACTTTCAAGTGATACCATCCCAACATCTCTTGGAACTCACAACTTTATCCCCTGGTTCTACATCTTCTAGGCTAGGTAAGGCCTGATAATCCAGTTGTCAGTGGTTATGTTGCCTTAAAGGCTCGTGATAGAGGTTACCTCTTGGTTCTGAATATCTTCACTCATGTTCATAACTTGATTGCCTCTTGATTCAGTACATTCCTTAGGGATGCCTGAACTGGACCCATCGCAAAAAGGTATGAACTCCAGATTCTTTGATGGGTTGGTTTCCCAAACAACCTCAATACCTTTTTCTTTATCTGTTCCTTCACCTTTTTCCTAGGCTTGAGATGATTTGACTATGAAATCTCACTCAAATTGGTATTGTATTTCTCGCAAGAAACTTTCTTTTTTGGCTTTTTCTCCCTTGGAAAGGATCAATATTTCCTCCTCATAATCCAAGATGATAAAATTAGGAACGTGATTGCTATCTTTTGGCCACAAGATGCTCGATGTTGGTGGATGAATCTCCTTTGGGGATTTTCTTGTTTCCTCAGGCATTCCCTACATTAGGATCAGTCCACCTTGTGTTCTGTTAGGATTGGTGCTCATAGCTGTCACCTCCTTTGAATTGTCTATCTCGAGTGGACATCTTAAGCTATTTTTACTTCCTTATCACCTTTTATAGTTATGGGGAATTCTATCTTCAGCTCTCCATTTTCAATGAGATCCTAGATTTTATGTCGCAAAGACCAACATTCCCTAGTCGCATGTCCAGGTGAGTTAGAATGGTAGAGACATATCTTGGTGGAATCATAACTCTTTATCTTGGGATTTATAAGAGGCAACAACTCAGTAATCCTTCCTTCGCTTATCAAAAAGTGTAGCATTTCTTCATTTGATTTGCTCAGAGGGGTGAATTTTTGGGCTCTTTTGGAGGTTGTTTGATCTTTTTTCTTTGAGAATTTGCATTCCCCCGAGAGATTTTTCCGTTGGGGAGATCTTCTAGCAATTTTATCATCCCCCTTTTCTTGTCCTTTCAGCCTGCTTTGATCTTCTTCAATTAGCTGGCTCATCTTGGAGAGATATGGACTTGCAATATGGTTAACCACTTTTTTCTCTTGGCTTTCTAATAGTTGAGAGAAAAATTACCTCGTATCCTGATGTTGGCGCACTATCAGCTTAGCCAGCAGATTTACTTGATTCTGGATCGTCTCTAATTTCTGCATTACTATTATACCCTCCTCCAAGTTTTCTTACTCTATGACATTTCTTATGTGCCTTTGCGGATATTCCTCCATCCTTCACGTGTACTTTCGATTTGGATACATTTTAGCACTTCCTAACCTGATCATGTTTACAACTTCCGTATCATGCTGCGACAGAAGGTTTATTTTGTTGGTCAGGTTGTTGGACCGCTGTACAATACTGCCGATTTCGATCAGATTCAAAATTTTATGTTTTAAGGACCATCAATCTTGTGTGTTGTGTCCTGGAATCCCTTAATGGTAAGCACATCTCTAACTTGGATTGTATCTTTTGCTCCCTGGTTCCAGAGGTGGAGCCAGTTCGGTAATTTTCTTGTGATCCATTAACATCACCAATACATTCTCAAAGGAATCTCCCAGGGAGTGAACACCCAATTTTCTGTTCTTTAAAAAAACAATCATGTCCTGGCATTGGTTGAATGCAGCCTGTTGTTGAAATGGCAAATTGTCTTGCTTTTTCCAAATGGAGGGACTGTAGGTTGGTCTCCTAGCTTGCCCCTGTAAAACGAGGGATACATCTTTATTACCTGTATCGGTTACCCTTTTTGGATCACTCACATACTTTTCAGTCTGTATATGTTTGGCGGCCGCTTCCAAGCCAGTGAAGTCTTTAACCTTGCTTACCTTCCGGCCCATCTCTGTCATTTGGTCGTGTTTGATCATCTCCGAGAATGACTTTCCTATGCCGGCTAGGATTCTCTCATAATAAGGCACCTTTTGGATATAAATAAATGTCATTACCATCTCAATTTCTGTCATTGATTGAATGACTTGCGCAGCCAGATGTCTCCAACTTTGGGCATATTCTCAGAAAGACTCAGTACTTTGCTTTTTGACTTTAGTCACTTGGTATCAATCCGGTGCCATTTATGATTGAAAATGATATTGATTTAGAAATTTGTGGGCCAATTCTTCCGAGTTGTGGATTTTGGCATTGTCAAGACTGGCATACCAGGCTTTAGCCTCTCTAGTGAGACTCTTTCAGAAAAGCTGCATTCTTAGGCTTTCATCTCCTGCATAAGACCCCATCTTGCAAATGTATACTTTTAGGTGCGTATGGGGATCTCCTGCCCCATTGTACTTTTCAAACTTTAGGACTTGGAATTTGTTAGGATATCGAGCCCATGGGGATATGCAGAGATCTAGATTGGTGACACTTCCATAGTTTCAAGCCCTTTTGATTGACTGGATGGTTTCCTGCATTTGTTGGACTTTCCTTCTTATATCCCCAGTTTTTCGATCATCCCTGAGTTTTGTGATTTCAAGGGTTTTATTGGTTCCTTTATTGGAATGAGGTTCAGGTATCTGGGTTTCTATCTTTTTGTCAATACCCTGACTGCCCCCTTGGTGTGAATGACTCTAGTTGAGTAGGCATTGTTTGGCCCCGAGTGTTTTAACTATATTCTTTAAGAAAGATAACCAATTATGCGATCTAATTTCTTAGTCCCTCGAACTCCTCTCGGGAAACAGGAGTAGGTTCAGGCTGGGCACTTGTAGCCATATTTGGAAGTGGGCTTAGTGCCTTTTTGGACTTTGAATGGATAACGAGACCAATCGTTTCCCTAGAAAAAGACTATGTAGTTTAGTCTGGGAAACGGGAAAATGTTACATGCTATGTAATGTGTCCATTTTCTAGGAGTGTTTTAAGGTTTTCCTGCAAAATGGATGCCAGTCGTTTTGATGACAGGATAGCATGGCAGGTCTTGATATGAAAAGGGAATGCATGTTCACATATTCCTTTATATTTTCCATTACATAGAGATTGACGTGGAAATGAAATTAGAAGTAATTGAAATGGGAAGGTATGAAGAGACTTCCCTCTGCGTTAGGTTTATCAGATGCTGACCTATCTTAGGTTACTATTGCAGATTTTTGGTATGAAGGTCCCCGGATCATCACAATTTACTCGATGGAAAGTTAATCTGATCTTTCAACTGGAGCGAATCTAGATGGTGCTTTTCCTGAGCCTCATGGAATTAGTCTCCCGACGAGTCCATTAATCAAACACCGACAAATAGCCTCCTGGTGGTGGGACTCCACAACATACATTCACATACATCGCGTCTCACTGTATGGAAATGATGACATGTGCGAAGCACTAATATCACATGCAGATATGGTGTGAAGCACTAAGTGCAGTAAATAAAGCATTAGTACAAATTCATTCAAATGTAAATGCATCATTCACACATAAGCAGATAAAAGTTTTTGAATAGTTTGAATAGCGGCTTAAGCCCTCTTACTAGAATCCCCAACAGAGTCGCCACTAGTCGACGTCGGGATTTTATTTGTTCATGTCTGTGCTTGTCTTTTGGTGTTCTCATTTTAGGTGAGATTTGTTTGAAAAAACAAGTTTGAAAAGGTTCGACATGTGTATGTCGACGATTTGACCGTAAGAGTCACCTGTTGGTTATTTTTAAATGGCTGCACCAACTCAACTGAGAAAAGGTTTGCACAAAGACCTAGTGATGTGACACTGTTTAACTGGTCTGCAAAACCGAAATTCGTTAGGGTCCGGGGGCTTGATTAAGAGGAGGGAAGGTGTTAGGCACCCCTGACTTCCGTGATAACACGATTACCACCATTTTTTATTTAAACTTTTACCTATTTTTGTGTGTGTGTGTGTTAAGTTTATGTGCAGTTGTTTGGAAGTAGTGTTATGCCTCGTTTGCACCTATATACAAAGGGTTTGACTTTTGTATAAAAGTTTAATTTTAACAAGATATAGTAGTGATGTTTTGTATAACAGGTTTTTCAAAACCTTGTGCTCACTAGTAATTGAGGCATTTGATACTTCCATTTTTATTATGTGTTCTACTTGTTTACTTTTATTTTTGAAATGCGAAGTATCTTCGGGAAAATAAGATGCATAGAAGTGCCAAACTAGTTGTGGGCATGCGAGCCATCTAAAGAAATTCAGACACCGTGAATAATTTACAAGCTGATTGCAGCTGAAAATGTCCATCATGGGAACCGAATCTAGATCAAGAAGCTGAATTTGTGATCACATTATTCCTAGGCTCACATGACAAAGCAATATGTGCAAAATCTAGAAAATGGGCCGTATTTGAGTAAATCTAAGCATTCCACCTTCAACGGTTCCAATTTAGTTACCATGAACCGGTTAAAGTGAGAAATAGCTAGATTTAGGCAAATCTAGCCCGCAGGATTATAAAAGCTAGAAAAAAGAACTAGATCATAGTAAATCTAAACTATTTCAGCTTCAACAGTTTCAATTTAGTCACCATGAACCAGTTAAAGTGAGAAATAGTTAGATTCAGGCAAATCTAGCCCGTAGGCTGAATAACAATTATAAATATATATATGTAGTAAAAGGCCACGAAGTAATCTCAAGGCCGTACAAAAATGTAAATATAGCTGTAAACGCATCGGATATCACACCCAGGCTCAATCAAACAGAGTTTGATGAAAAGATATATATATATATATATATATATATATATATATATATTTGGTCCGGATCTTAAGGTCACCCATTATCCAACTCACCCAAGCTCACCCCCTTTAGCGACAGACTCGGCGACGGTTCGGTCATACAACCGTCGTCTATACTTTTAACGTCGGACAATATATAGCGTCGCTAAAAGTATAGACGACAGTTGTATGACCGAACCGTCGTCGGGTCGGTCACTAAAGGAGGTTGAGCTCGGGTGAGTTGAATAAAGGGTGAGCTTAAGATCCGGACTCTATATATACATATAAGTAATAAAAGGCCACGGATCAACGATCCGGGCATAACCACACAACGCGAATCTCAACGTTAGTAGATATATATATACAGAAGTAGTAGAAAGCTTAACAATCTAAAAAATCTGAAAAATCTTATAATGGGCTGCCAAGAAGACTTCAGATTATTTTTGATGCCTGAAAGCTCAGTTTCCAACAGTTAAACTTCAGTATGTTTCAAAACATGAGCTTACAAGTGTTTAGAAAAAAAAATCATGCAGTTTGGAGCATTCTAGAAGAGGTTACAGGCTGAAATGGGGAGAGTTTTCTCTCTTTTTTCTTCCTTTTTTCTTCAATTTTATGGCCGATGGGGGGGAATATTTATAGACCCAAAGTGTCGTGGGTCAACCTGCGGCTGCCCGGGCTGCCCCGACCTTAGTGGGTCCTGTCATCTCGAAGTACGTGCACTCAGACGATGGGTTGTCTGCTCGAACCTTCATAACTTTCAAACGGGGAGTCCGATGGAAGGGTGCCATACCATTCCAGAAAGCTATTTTCGAGAGCTACGCAATGACATAGGGTTTGAACTTTTTTGAAATAGGGAAGATGGGTCCATGACTTAAATAGCATTTTCGGGTCTCCGTCAGGTAGTTCGTTGAGCTGTTTTGCGTAGTTTGCGTTCAGAAGTTAAGATATGGTTCTTGTGGGACCTCTTTTGAATAATTTTGAGTTGAAATGAGTTGATATGATTTGAGTTGAGGTTGAGTTGGAAAAAAGACTATTTTGCCCCTCCCGGGGTTATTTCCTGCTTAGGCGCAGTTGTATCAGTCTTTTCTCAATGTTATCTCTCTAAGGTTGGCCTGGTATTGATTTTGACTGTCTTGGGGTTATCTCTGAGGTTTGATTGACCTCCTGGGGTTTACTCTGGGCTTTGAACTTGATCTCTCTCTAGGGTTGGAACTGACTTTCTCGGGGTTATCTCCGAGATTAGAGACTAATTTCCTCGAGTTATCTCCGGGGTTGGAAACTGATGTTATGGTCCCCCAGGGTTATCTATGGAATGTGAAAAAGATGCTTTTGTCCTCCTGCATAGTTAGTAAAAGAAAAACAAAATTTCGAGTGTCTACAATTTTCATCAAAACAGCCTCTTTTGCAGCTTCACTTGCAGCTATATACTCTGCCTCGGTCACTGAATCAACAACTGTTTGCTATTTGGAACTTTTCCAACTCACTGTGCCACCATTTAAGATAAACACATACCCCGAAATGGATTACTGTCATCTTGGTCCGTTTGAAAACTTGAGTCTGTGAAGCCCTCTAGTTTCAATTCAAATCCACCATAGACAAGAAATAAATCCTTTGTTTTCTCCTTCTACACCATGGATTCCAACTTCAATGCAAATCCAAAATCCAGTCAATCATTTCTCTATATAAGGACAATTGCATTCTCAATTTTCTGTTACGTGAAAAATTATCAGTTTGAGAGTTCTATGTTGTTGAGCAATTGTAGAAGTATAATCACTATGTGAGAAGTTCGATTCAAGCTTAAGGATGTATAAATTATATTTGTGTTCTTGAATTGGGTCTTGCTAAATTCTTGAAATTCCTTAAAATTCTATGTCAATTGATATGAATTAAACATGTTATAATGTGTTTAGGAAGTAGGTTTACATGTATAAAACTTTTAATGATGGAATGAAACCTATTTAAATCAAAAAGGATCAAAGTTGGGTAAGGCTCTGCAAAACAGAGTCTGTTACTGTTGTGATTCCAGGCATGGCACAGTTGTGCCCTGTTTATACTAGGGTACAGCGCAGCTGCGCCATACCCCAAGATTAGTTAATGACTTTTGTAATGCTAGGTGTTGTGAACTTGGTATCATGACTTAGATAAATACCTAAAAAGGGGTATAACATGAGATATAATGCTTTCTTATGTAGTATGAAGTGATCAACATGATTTAGTGAGAGATTTGTAATAAAAACTTAAAGTTTTGAAAACAAACATTGATGTAATACTTGTCCTACAAGTTATGAACTTAGTATGTTATACACATGCTTGCTTTCAAAATATAAATGATCATGATATAGTGTATATGGTGTCTTTGTTCATGACCAAACTTATTAGACCCTGTGTTAGAGAAGTTTTCAAGAAAAAGCTTGATATGTTAAAGTTAATATACTGAATGATACATGATGTAGGTTCTGATCTTGGAAAGATGTTAACATGACTTAGTTACATATGATGAGAGTTTTAAAGTTGCCTTGTATGTGTTATATTCCATCATTCATGTTAAAATGATTTCAAAGGCAACCTTGAACATGTTTTCAAACTGAAGTTGCATTATATATGAGTACTTAGATTTTATAGATTTAAGATGTCATGTTTATGTTTATTATATCTCCAAACATGATTCATATGTATTGGACATAATGATGACTAAATCAAACACAGGTTTAAAGCATGATTCAAAATACTAAACTGTGAGACCCCAGATTTTCTGAATAAATATTTAATTTTCTTGAAATAATTTTTTTGAATATTATGGTGTGGATTTGATATAATGTTATAGTTGTGGGTAATATTTATAAATTTTGCAAAGTACGCAAGTTGTTATATAATATTCGATTGGTGGGGGAATATTTGATTTATCAGGGAATATTCGTGCAATGGCACAATCATTGGTGGACCCCACAACGGAATTATTGTCGGATTGAGAAAACGATAAAAATATTTTATGAAAATAACGGTGGAAGTTTTACCATTAATACTGTTGAACTACTTGGTAGTAAAAGTACAGTAATACGCGTGGTTGCATAGTAGCACACAGTATTAATTATTGATACTTGCGTGATAAGTCACTCAGTTTTGTTGGTATTATTAATGTAATAAAACAGAATACTTTTATAAAGTTATTTTATAAATAGAATATATTATATTCTATTATGCATAGTGTTGCATAATTATGCGTATAGTGTTTTGCATAGTAAAATCTTTTTATATAAAAAGCAGAATACTTTTATAAAGTTATTCTATTAATAGAATATATTATATTCTATTATGCATAGTGTTGCATAGTGTTTGCATAGTGTTTTGAATTGTAAAATCTTTTTATATAAAAGCAGAATACTTTTATAAAGTTATTCTATAAATATAATATATTTTATTTTATTATGCATAGTGTTTTTTATAGTGTATGCGTAGTATTTTGCATAGTAAAATCTTTTTATATAAAAGCAGAATACTTTTATAAAGTTATCTATTTTATTAGACAATAAATATAATATATTATATTTTATTATACATAGTATTTGCATAGTGCTGCATAGTGTTTTTGCATAGTAAAATCTTTTATAAAGTTATTTATTTTATTAGATTATAAATAGAATATATTATATTTTATTTAAAAGATTTTGCTTTAAATATGGACCGTCAGATTAAAGTAAATCAATCTGGACCGTTCATGAGTTAGTTAATTATTATCTGATCCATTTTCTATAAATAGAAGCTCGTTCATTCATTATTTCTTACGAATTCAATTGACACTCTCTGAAAGAGAAACTATAGAGAGAAAGAAGAAAAGTGTTACGCTACTTCACTACTTCTATATCCGATCTTGTTCTTTCTAAGGTAGGAAATATTATTTGTTGTACTCATAAGGGTATTCTTTCTTTCTTATTCATGAAGAGAACTTCTATTATTCCATTCTTTATTATTACATTGGAATAACTTTTTGATATCGCTGGATACCCTATACTTGGTGAAATTCTTTTGTTATTTCATTCTTTATTATTACATTGGAATATCACATGCATGCATGCGTTTCTGTGGGACTTGGTTAAAATCTTTATTATTATTACATTGGAATATCGTATACATGCGTTTTATGTGGGACTGGTTCCGTCTTTATTGGTATTACTGTTGGAATAACTTGTCTATCTGAAAGTACCACATGCGTGGTGATTTACATTATTATTCCATTCATTATTATTACATTTGGAACATCACATGCGTGCTTTTACGCATGACACTGGTTACATTAATTATTATTACTGTTGGAATAACTTTGTCATGCAATCACCGCATGCATGGTGATTTCTTTTGTTATTCCATTCTTTATTATACTCAGTTGGTTAAAACTTTGACTTCTATACTCCATGAAATTAGTGGAATATCCTTGATATTTGCGCTTCATACAGTATCTTTTCATGGAAATATTCTTCTGAGCATTCTTGAATTTTACTCTACAAAGCAGTATCATGTTGACAATTTGGACGTTATTAGTTCCTGGATAAATTAATTCTTGAACTTGTTTTATTGAATTCTTATATCATTGTCATCATCCTCATGCTTATATTTTGTTGAAAGTCATCTGTGGCCTGTAGTGCATAGATGGAATTGGTATGATTATGACGGGGATTATTGATTGTAATCATGACCGTAATGTTACAAATGATGTGGTAAAAGTCCTCATTGGCCCGTAGTGCATTGATGGACAGTTTTTGGTATGATTACGGCTATGGATTCTCTTCGGCCAATGGTGCAAAGATGAATTGTTTTATGTCATGATCGGGACCGTTGATGAAAACATAATTATCTTTAGGTGTAGTGCATGGATAATTCGTGGTCGTGATACTAAAGAATATCCTTGGCCATAGTGCAGCGGTGATTAGATGATGTGGATTATTTATTAAGCTAAGTCCCATCGATAAAAGTGATGAAAAACCTTTTAAATTATAAAAGATAGTAGATTTTATTCTCTACTTGACTCTTTTTATGGATTGCTTGTTCCGCTGCAGTTAAACTTGATGTTTCTTATATTGTATCAGTTTAACAATGTTTAAGGCTAATGATAATTTATTCTGCATTATCTTAGTCATAATATTTCTTACTAGGCTAGTTGAGCTCACCCTTTCTTTCACTGTTCTCTTCAGGAAATAAGAATATAGCAGGGACGAGTCGGGGAACGGAGTGATGGTCCTAGAATAATTGTAATGAGGACTACTTTTGAGTTTGTATACTCTCTAGTAGACAATATTTGTATTCAAACTCACAGTTTATATTTTATCGTAATGTACACGACAGTTGTATTTGAATTCTGTACCATGTATCTGGCGACTCAAGATGGGAGATGTATACCTATTTTGGGGGCGTCACAGTTGGTATCAAAGCTTAGGGATATGATCCCTGGCTAAGATGTGAGACAAGAACTAGGAGGGGAGAGATGGGGAATTCCTTCGCTAGTATGACCTACCTAAGTTTATTTGGTATTTGATTGGTTGATCAGAGTATATGGATAATATGTTACATGTCAATTAAATTTTGTTTTGTGGCAGTATTTGCAAATGGCATCCGAAAAAGTTGGGATAAGCAATAGAGCACAGGAGACTGTTGATTATCCATAGATCAATAATCAGGACAATGTGCAACAGGATGGCGATAATCCTCCTGTAAATAACAACACTGATCAATTAACTAACGACGGTACGTTTAAGAGTTTTTTAGAATTCATGCAACATCAGGCGAAGGCGGCTCCTGTTCATAATGCAGGAGGGAACAATGGCAACCCACGGTTGGTCACCGCTAAGAAATTCAAGGAGCTAGGACCACCGGAGTTTTGGGAAAGCCAGAACCACTTAAGGCGGAGACGTGGTTAAAATAGATCACCAAGATATTTGATGTATTGGGATGCTCCGAGGAGTAAAAGGTTCCCTTTGCCACCTTATGTTGCATGAAGAGGCAGATCACTGGTGGGAATCTGTAAAACGAACCCAGCCTGACGCACTCAAGATGTCTTGGGAGAAGTTCCAAGAGTTGTTCAGTGACAAGTACTTTCCCGAAAGCATTCGTCACATGAAGGAGGTGGAATTTATCAAGTTGGGGCAAAACAACATGACCGTATCGCAGTACGAAGCCAAGTTTTTCGAGTTGTCCCGATTTGCGTCCCACTTGGTTGATAATGAAGAGAGAATGATGCGGATGTTTTTAAGAGGTTTGAAGCCGGAGATACGTCAATATCTTATTTCTCATAAACTGTGTTTGTATTCAGATGTTGTAAATAGGGCTCAGTTAGTGGAGCGCAATAACAAGTCAACGCAACCAAAAGAGAGCAGCCGGCAAAATGATAATACCGGTGATAATAGTCATAAAAGCGGTGACAATAAGCATGGAGGGAATCAACATGCCAGAAATAGTAACCACTTCAGTGGTAATCATGGTCAAAACAATAAGAATGGACATTTCAAGAAGAGGAGATTCAACAATGATGGAAAGACGTCAGCACCAACACCCGTTGTTAAGGAAGGAGAACGACCACTTATCATATGCTTCCAATACGGAGGGGAGGGACACATCAGTCCAAACTGCGCGATGTCGTCCAAAGCATGTTATAATTGTGGAAGAGAAGGTCACTTAGCCCGATTTTGTCGTTCACCGAAGACAAGTTCAGCTAGGAAGGAGGCACCAAAGGCCGTCCCAGAAAAGCCAAAGCCGATAGTTTAAGAGAGAGCGTTTTTTTTTGTGACGAGGAACCTAAATAAAATTATCACGTGTATGTTAGTCATAAACTCTTGCGAAGTCTATACCGTGTTAGATACCGATTCTACTCACTCTTTTATTGCACCTAGTTCTGTTCAATGTTTGAAGTTAACTCCAGAGAAGTTAGACTTTGATATATCTGTTTAAACTCAGTTGGGAGAAACCTTCGTTACCTCCAATATTTATAAATCTTGTTCAAATCAACACTTTCACGTTACCTGTCGATTGTATTTCTTTGAAAATACTTGCCTTTGATGTGATTTTAGGAATCGATTGGTTAACTACTCATCATGTTTTTCGTAAGGTTGTTAGCTTTTATATTCTTAACCAACCTGTTATGCGAATTCAAGCAACCAAACCACTAAAGTCAATCATTGTCATATCAAGCCATAAGTAAAGAACCCCGGTCCTTTCATTGTTGACTTCCTTGTGTAGAATGCACCGAAGCCAGACTTTCTGTAGGCAATGTCATGAATGACGATGGCAATTTGATAGGTATCAATGTAACGTGTTATCCAAGTCTTGGATGAGAGTCACAGTTTTGAATGATATTTCTATTGTTAATAAATTTTCTGACGTATTCTTGAAGACTTCTTAGCCTACCCCTATAGCGTGAAATCAAATTTTGTATTGACCGCAGTACAAAACCCATTTCTAAAACCCTCAAATATTTCTTTACTTAAAACGAACGTAACATGCGCCAAAGACGTTGGCTCGAGATATTAAAGATTACGATCATACCATTCACTACCATTGTGGGAAAGCGAATGTGGTAGCTGACGCGTTGAGTAGAAGATCGTATGCGTTTACGAGTGCGATGTTTTTAACACAAAGGCCCATTTTGTACGACTTACAAATGATGAAGATAGAGTTAAAGACTCTAGGAACCCAAATGAAGATAACGAATATACGAGTAGAATCGACTTTAATCGATAAAGTTAAAGCCGCTCAAGCTACATACTCAGAGCTGATGAATGTGAAGAAGAAGGTTCAAGAGAGCGTTATTCTAGAAGCAAGAATCGACGAAGAGAGGAAATCTCAACCCTCGATTTAATTGGCCCATTTGAAATCCTTGATGAAGTAGCAACTGTGGTCTATAGACTCGTTTTACCGCCAAGTATGTTGCGTGTTCAGAACATTTTTTTTTACGTATCGATGTTACGTAAATATGTGGACGACCCGAACCACGTTATTAAATTAGAATTAAACGATATAGCAGAATATTTAACGTATAACGAGATACGTGTTAAGATCTTGGATAAGAAGAATCGTATTCAACACTCAAAGGTTATACCTCAAGAGTTGGAATTTGAAATAAAGTCGAGGTATCCTCACTTGTTCAGCATACTAAGTACGTACGTAAATTTCGAGGGTAAAATTTCATAAGGAGGGGAGATTGTGAGACCCCAGATTTTATGAATAAATATTTAATTTTCTTGAAATAATTTTTTTGAATATTATGGTGTGGATTTGATATAATGTTATAGTTGTGGGTAATATTTATAAATTTTGCAAAGTACGCAAGTTGTTATATAATATTCGATTGGTCGGGGAATATTTGTTTTATCAGGGAATATTCGTGCAATGGCACAATTATTGGTGGACCCCGCAACAGAATTATTGTCAGATTGAGAAAACGACAAAAATATTTTATGAAAATAACGGCGGAAGTTTTACCGTTAATACTGTTGAACTACTCGGTAGTAAAAGTGCGATGTCTGGCGTGGTTGCATAGTAGCACTGCAGTATTAATTATTGATGCTTACGTGATAAGTCACTCGGTTTTGTTGGTATTATTAATGTAATAAAAGCAGAATACTTTTATAAAGTTATTCTATAAATAGAATATATTATATTACATTATGCATAGTGTTGCATAGTGTCTACGTAGTGTTTTGCATAGTAAAATCTTTTTATATAAAAGCGAATACTTTTATAAAGTTATTCTATAAATAGAATATATTTAATTTTATTATGCATAGTGTTTGTATAGTGTCTGCATAGTGTTTTGCATAGTAAAATCTTTTTATATAAAACAAAATACTTTTATAAAGTTATCAGTTTTATTAGACAATAAATATAATATATTATATTTTATTATGCATAGTGTTTTCATAGTGCTGCATAGTGTTTGCATAGTAAAATCTTTTATAAAGTTATTCGTTTTATTAGATTATAAATAGAATATATTATATTTTATTTAAAGATTTTGCTAAAAATATGGACCGTCAGATTAAAGTAAATCAATCTGGATAGTTAATGAGTTAGTTACTATACGATCCATTTTTCTATAAATAGAAGCTCATTCATTCATTATTTCTTACTTAATTCTTTGAAACTCTAGAGAGAAATTATAGAGAGAAAGAAGAAAAGTGTTACTCGCTACTTCACTACTTTATATCCGATCTTGTTATTTCTAAGGTAGGGAATATTATTTGTTGTACTCATATAAGGGGTATTCTTTTTCTTATTCATGAAGAGAACTTACATTATTCCATTCTTTATTATTACATTGGAATAACTTTTGTATACATGGGATACCTATACTTGGTGAAAGTCTTTTGTTATTTTATTCTTTATTATTACATTTGAATATATCACATACATGCGTTTTACGTCGGACTGGTTAAAATCTTTATTATTATTACATTGGAATATCACATCTCTGCGTTTCTGTGGGACTGATTAAAATCTTTATTGGTATTTTGTTGGAATAACTTTGTCTACATGCGAAGTACCGCATGCATGGTGATTTCGATATTATTCTGTTGGAACATCACGCTGTGCTTTACGCATGACTGGTTAGATTAATTATTATTACATTGGAATAACTTTGTTTATCTGCAATCCGCATACATGGTGATTTCTTTTGTTATTCCATTCTTTATTATACTCGGTTGGTTAAAACTTTGACTTCCATACTCCATGAAATTAGTGGAATATCCTTGATATTTGCGCTTCATCCAAAGATATCTTTTCATGGAAATATTCTTACGAGCATTCTTGAATTTTACTCTACAAAGCGATATCATGTTGACAATTTGGACGTTATTAGTTCTGGATAAATTAATTCTTGAACTTGTTTTATTGAATTCTTATATCATTGTCATCATCCTCATGCGTATATTTTGTTGAAAGTCATACGTGGCTGTAGTTCATAGATGGACTTGGTATGATTATGACCGAGGATTATTGATTGTAATCATGGTAGTAATGTTACAAATGATGTGGTAAAAGTCCTCATTGGCCCGTAGTGCATTGATGGACAGTTTTTGGTATGATTATGTCTATGGATTCTCTTCGACCAATGGTGCAAAGATGAATTGTTTTATGGCATGATCAGGACCGTTGATGAAAATATGATTATCTTTAGTCATAGTGCATGGATAATTCGTGGTCGCGATACTAAAGAATATCCTTGGCCGTAGTGTAAGGGTGATTCGATGATGTGGATTATTTATTAAGCTGAGTCCCGGCGATAAAAGTGATGAAAAACCTTTTAAATCATAAAAGATAGTAGATTTTATTATCTACTTGACTCTTTTAATGGATTGCTTGTTCCGCTGCAGTTAAACTTGATGTTTGTTATATTGTATCAGTTTAACACTTTTAAGGCTAATGATAATTTATTCTGCATTATCTTGGTCATAATATTTCTTACTGGGCTAGTTGAGCTCACCCTTTCTTTCACTGTTCTCTTCAAGAAATGAGAATATAGCTGGGACGAGTCGGGGAACGGAGTGATGGTCCTAGATGGTGCATTAGTAGTCCTCACTATTCTGTGAAATAGTGTGATAATAATTATAATGAGGACTCCTTTTGAGTTTGTATACTCTCTAGAGACAATATTTGTATTAAAACTCACAGTTTATGTTTTGTCCTATTGTACACGACAGTTGTATTATTAAGTTGTATTTGAATTCTGTACCATGTATTTGGCGACTCAAGATGGGTGATGTATACCTATTTTGGGGGCGTCACATAAATGATGCTAAACATGAATTTATGATACGAATACTATGAGCACGTGTATTAACAGATTATGTGATCTCCATGTAGACATATGGCCAAAGTTATAAACTATGGTAACCACATGACTTTTCTAGTCCTTAATACCATGTAAATTATAAGTTAAAACTTGTGACAATGAACTCAAGAATGGTTATATGCTATGTGAGAACTTCTAGCATATATGCATGTTAAAGTATAAGTGCAGTGGTATGTTACAGTTGGACTAAAATCAGGAGAGTAGAAGCTCAACTCTGGCCAGGCTAGAGGACAGCGCATGTGACGCCCCCAAAATTAGGTATACGTCACCCATCTTGGGTCGCCACTTACATGGTACATAAATTCAAATACAACTTACTAATATAAGCGTAGGTATGCAATCGACATAAAGCTGTGAGTTTGAATACAAATATTATCTACTAGATATTATACAAACTCAAAAGGAGTCCTCATTACAACTATTATCACACTATTTCACGAGAATAGTGAGGACTACTAATGCTATCCTCCGGACCATTACTCCGCTCCCCGACTCATCCAAACTATGTTCTCATTTCACAAGAGAAACGGTGAAAGAAAGGGTGAGCTCAACTAGCCCAAGAAGAAATATTATGACTAAGATAATGCGTAATAAATTATCATTAGCCTTCAACGATGTTAAACCGATAAAATACAATAGACAACCGGTTTAAGCTGCGGTGAATACGCAATCCATTAAAAAATCAAGTAGAGAATAAAGTCTACTATCTTTTAGGTTTTAAAAGGTTTTCATCAATTTTTATCACGAGACTCGACTTAATAAATAAACCACCACATCTAATCATCCCGTACTACGATCAAGGATTTTCATCAAATTATCAATGGTCGTGACTATACCGAATCACCCCCGGTCATAATCATACCAAAACTATCCATCAACGCATTACGAGCCATTGAGGACTTTAGTCACATCATTTATATCAAGTCATGATTATACAAGAATGATCACGGTCATAATCATACTAAGTTCATCTATGCACGTAAGCAAAGATAACATAATATAACATGAGGATGATGACAATGACATAATAATTCAATAAAACAAGTTCAAGAATTATTTAATCCATGAATTATTAACGTCCAAATTGTCAACATGATCAGTTTCAGTAGAAGTAAAATTCAAGAATGATCGAAGAATATTTCCATGAAAAGATATTGGATGAAACGCAAATATCAAGGATATTCTACTAATTTTATGGAGTATAGAAGTCAAAGTTTTCACCAACTGGGTATAATAAAGAATGGAATAACAAAAGAAATCACCATGCATGCAGATTGTGACAGACAAAAGTTATTCCAATGTAATAATAATAACGGAACTGGTCGTGAAATTCACACCGATGGGATGTTCCAATGTAATAATAAAGATGGAACAGATCCGGTGTAAAACACATGAGATAGGATATTCCAGCAGAATGATAAAGACGGAACCGTGTCCTGTAAAACACATGCATGTGATGTTCCAATGTAATAATAAAAAATCGGAACAGTGTCCGGTGTAAAACACATGCACGTGATGTTCCAGCAGAATAATGAAGAATGTCACCAAGTATAGGGTAAAATCGGCGTATCTGAGTTATTCCAGAATAATAAGCAATGGAATAACATAAGGATTTCACCAAGTATAGGGTATCTTGCGTATCAAAGTTATGTATAGGGTATGCCACTTTTACAAAGTTATTCCAATGAATAATAGTGAATGGAATAATGAAGTTCTCTTCAAGAAGAAAGAATAACACCCCTTACTAGTAAAAGAAGCTGAATATAGAAGTAGTGAAGTAGCAGAATACTCTTCTTCTTTCTATAACTTTCTCTCTATAGCTTCTCTCTATAATTTCTCTCTCAGAGTTTCAATGAATTCGTAAGAAAATAATGAAGGAATGAGCTTCTATTTATAGGAAAATGGAATGCATAGTAACTAATCCATGAACGGTCAGATTGATTTACTTTAATCGACGATCCATATTTAAGAAAAATCTTTTAAATAAAATATAATATATTCTATTTATATAAAAAATTTTTTACTATGCGACACTTTATGCAATACTATGCAAAACACTATGTAAAACACTATGCAACACTATGCATAATAAAATATAATATATTCTATTTATAGAATAACTTTAATAAAGTATTCTATTTTATATAAAAGATGTTTCTATTTTATTACGTTAATAATACTGAATAAAACAAAACGTCATTATCATTTATAATAATTCATATTATTAATCGACAATAATGGAATCAAACCGGTGACTTCTCACATAAGCATCAATAATCAATACCGTGTGCTACTATGCAACCACACGACATCGCATTTTTACTACCAAGTAGTTCAACAAGAACTACAGGTAAAACTTCCACCGTTATTTCAATAAAATATTTTTGTCGTTTTCTCAATGATAATATTCGTTGTAGGGTCCACCAATGATTGAGTAGTTGTACAAATATTCCCCGCTAAACCGAATATTCCCGACCAATCGAATATAATATAACCACTTGCATACTTTGCAAAATTTATAAATACTACCCACAACTATAATATTATCTCAAATTCACACCATAATATTAAAAAATTATTTTGACAAAATTTAAATCTTTATTGATAAAATCTGGGGTCTCACAGCGCAGCTGTGCTGTAAGACCCCGAATTTTATGAAATAAAAGTATTCAATTTTTCTATTTAGTAGTTATATTTGATGAATCAAATAGGGTGAGGTGAACCCAACGTTGGAAGAGTGTTTTGACACTATCATACAAGATGTCTAATGACATACAACCTCGTGTTATCACAAGACAGGGTTGTGCACATCCACTTGCTGAGTATATCTATGAACACTACATATATAATCTTGTTGTTTGGTTGAAGTATAATCTAAATTAGAGACAGTGGAGATAATGATATGTCAAGAAAAGACTCACCATTGGAAAGAATATGATAGTAATCTTCGCATTTTTCTTTGGGGTCTATTGGGTCAACCAAGGATAATTCTGTGGGCATATGTTATCTATCATAACCTAGACCCATGGCCTCCCATGTACGAAGGTTTCCTTGAGCATTTTCCAAAGATTTTAATTTCTAAAACAGTTATTGACTATACGTTTATGTAAAGTGCCATTGTGACGTGCTATCCAAGGTTGGGACATGAGTCACAGTTGGTATATATTTGTATCGAAATTAACAACATATGTGTTGTTGTATTTTTCACGACATTTATGATAATAAAGTTGTAGTTGTTTTTTGTACCATGTTTTTGGTGACTTTGAATAGGTTGGATGGATTGGACCTATTTTGGGGGTGTTACATTTGGTATCAGAGCTTAGAGATATGATCTCTGGCGGAGATCCGAGATTAGAACTAGGAAGGGAGAGACGAGTAATATCCTTCGCTAGTGTGTGTCCTACCTAAGCTGATTTTTGTCACTTGATTAGTTAACAAAATGTGATGTGTCAATTAACCTTTGTTTTGAAGCTGTATTCTAGAATGATATCTGAAATACATGAGATGAGAAATAGAGAAATCATGATGACAGGGAAGATGGAATCTAAAATGAAATAAAGGTATTCTCAACTGTTTGAAATACCAGGTACGTAAACTTCGAGGACAAAATTTCATAAAGAGGGGAGATTGTAAGACCCCGAATTTTATGAAATAAAAGTATTCAATTTTTCTATTTAGTAGTTATATTTGGTGAATCAAATAGAGTGAGGCAAACCCTACGTTAGAAGAGTGTTTTGACACTATCATGTAAGATGTCTAATGACATACAACCTCGTGTTATCATAAGACATGGTTGTGCACATCCACTTGATGAGTATATCTACGAACACTACCTATATAATCTTGGTGTTTGGTTGAAGTATAATTCTCAATTAGAGATAGTGGAGATAATGATATATCAAGAGGAGGCTCACCATTAGAAAGAATATGATAGTAATCTTCTCGTTTTTCTTTGGCGTCTATTGGATCAACCAAGGATAATTCTGTGGGCATATGATATCTATCATAACCTAGACGCATGGCCTCCCATGTACGAAGGTTTCCTTGAGCATTTTCCAATGATTTTAATTTCTAAAATAGTTATTGACTATACCTTTATGTAAGGTGCCATTGTGACGTGTTATCCAAGGTTGGGACATGAGTCACAGTTGGTATATATTTGTATCGAAACTCACAACATATGCGTTGTTGTATTTTGCACGACATTTGTGATAATAAAGTTGTAGTTGTTTTCTGTACCATGTTTTTTGCGACTCAGAATAGGTTAAATGGATTGGACCTATTTTAGAGGTGTTATATGCACCGTCCCTAAGCCTAGCCAGGGCGCAGCTGCACCATCCTACAGTCAAGTCTAGACTATGTTTCTGATCTTATGTTCAAAGCATGCTTGTAGGGATAAGTTAACTTACATTATGTGATCAATGTGATATCCAATGTGTTAAGAAACATGCCAGATACTAGAATTAAATACTCAACGAATAATTATAACTTTTAAGAATGAAGTCCGAAAAGGTATTTGCAAGCTATAAGGCAATGATTTGAAAATATGTTGTTGGACTTTGTGGCATCATAGAATCGGATTTGTGTTATGAGGATGTAGGATATGTGATATAGTATGTATACATTTTACAACTAAGTTAGACGTTTATGTGTATGTTTGGACTTATATATCATGATTGAGCATATGAAACTAATTAATATCCTA
Organism: Panax quinquefolius; assembly: GCA_020205615.1. Taxonomy (NCBI): domain Eukaryota; kingdom Viridiplantae; phylum Streptophyta; class Magnoliopsida; order Apiales; family Araliaceae; genus Panax; species Panax quinquefolius. Next base: position 462,879 of record JAINUW010000583.1, read on the forward strand.
TGCGTGTAAATATATTATGTTAGGATTTGAAATAGGGTATTAAACTTTACTTTGGTAAACTACGCTTGAGGCAAGTATCTAAACTCTCTTTTATATTGAGCAATTTTCGTACTTACACAAATTTGGATTTGTGCAAGTTCTCAAATTTTCTTTGATTCATATATTGAATGCAAGTATTCGAACCTTACCCTTTATTGAGCATTATTTGGACTTGTTCAATTATTAATTGTACAAGTAGAACTTTGAAAGTATAATACTTTGTAATCTAGAAATGAAATTGTTTATAAACCTTGATTTCGAACGATAATTGTTCTTATATACTATGAAAGAAAACTGTCAAAGCTATTGCTTCGGCTAGACTATTGATATTGATAGAAAGCTATCCAAAGAAAATTTACTTGGTGCGGACTTATATAACTGAGATGAACAACCCTCTTGGTAGGGGAATTATATATTGTCGGGAAACCAACGTGCACTTGAGAAAGATTAAATATAATGCATTGACATAGGGTACTTTAGGCTGATCACCTGTTGTACTCGTTTTATGAAATTTTCAGTTAATTACTGTGAATTCTAGGAGAAGTTCTTACTCTTTAGTGACTACTCAGTATTCATTGCTTTGAAACCTTGAATTGATTAAAGCATTGAACACTATTGATCTTTTCTGTCTATAGTGACTATTGTTGATAATCATTGATACTTCTTGCTATCTTTAACTATCCTTATTATTGTACCTTGAGAAATACAAAACTACCTTGAGTACCCTTATTGCTATATTACTTACTAGGCAAATTTGTTGTTCATCCTTGCTTTCCCTAAAAACATTTCAGTTAAGGCAGAACGTGGTGAACCCTTTGGCAAGGAAAAGGGTAAATAGAAGGCTTTGGAGTAGTTATTCGAAAATGCTAGAATGTATTATTATATGGTTGTAGAATAACTTATTTATGATAATCTATGCTTATTTTAAGTTGTATTGGATTATGTATTAGTTATGTCTAAACGGTGTTTAATTACGTTTAAGGTATTGTAAGAGATGTTTAAGTTACGAACCCTTGGGACGAGAATAATTATATTATAACGATATAATTTATTCTAGTATTCTGCTGTGATGATTTTAATATGTTATTGGAGTTAGTACGTGACAACCAAATTTGAGACATGTGTGGTCTGAATTTAGGGGCGTCACAGGTTTACACCAAGTCTATAGGAGAGCATGAGGAGCATCTTCGCACAATGTTGGGGATTTTGTAGAAAGATAAATTGTATGCCAAATTCTCTAAATGCGAGTTTTGGTTGGAGCAGGTGGCATTTTTTGGCACGTTGTTTTTGTTGAAGGCATTAAGGTGGATCCTGTGAATGTTGAGGCTATCACTAAATGGCTGAGACCTACTACGGTGACAGAGATTAGGATTTTCTTTGGTTTGGCAGGGTACTATAAGAGATTTGTGGATGGATTTTCTTTACTTGCCTTACCATTCACCCAATTGATGAGAAAGTGCATGAAGTTTGTGTGGAACGAAAAGTATGAGAAGAGCTTCGAGGAGTTAAAGAAATGACTTGTGTCAGCTCCTATACTTGCATTTCCATCGGAGACAGAAGGTTACCAGATTTATATTGATGCTTCTAAGAAGGGTTTGGGGAGTGTTTTAATGCAACACGGTAAGGTGATTACTTATGCTTCTAGACAGCTTAAGGCTTACAAGGTGAATTACTCTACACATAATTTGGAGTGGCAGCGGTGATCTTTGCCCTAAAGATTTGGAGGCATTATTTTTATAGAGAGACTTGTGATATATTCACCGATCGCAAAAGTCTTAAATACATTTTCACTCAAAAGGAGCTTAACATGAGGTAGAGGCGTTGGTTAGAGCTTCTAAAAGATTATGATGCGAGGATTCAGTATCACTCGGGGAAGGCAAATGTGGTTGCAGATGCTCTTTGCCGAAAGAGTTCAGGGAGTGTAGCAGCCCTTATTAGACAACCTCAGCTTATCTCGGATATGGAACGACTAGAATTGGAGTTGTATGTGCAAGGTTCAGACGGGCATTTGGCCGATATAAGAGTGGAGCCCTCTCTTATCTCGCTAGTTAAAGAAGCTCAAAAGGAAGATGAAGAATTATGGGGAATGATGAAGAATTTGGAGGAGGGCAAACATCCTGAGTTTCGTATTGATGATCACAGTGTGATTTAGTTGGCTGAGCGGTTGTGTGTACCATCGGATCCAATCATTCGAAAGGCTGTGTTGGCTGAAGCTCATAGTTCGCCATTTTTTATTCATGTAAGAACCTAACTTTTATGAATAAAGACGAATTTTTCTCTAAATATCATTTTGAATATTATGGTGTGGGTGTGTGTGTGTTGTCTGGGAAATTGGGGGGGGGGGTAGGGAAACGTGAAGTAGAAGTATATATATATATATATATATATATAATAAGTTTTGTTTTTATGAAAAATAGAATATATTATATTTTAGTATGCATAGTGTTTGTATAGTGTCTGCATAGTATTTGAATAGTAAATCATGTGAATTCAGACGCCAAACACCCGTGAATTTTTTTTCCCACTGTGCGTCCATGATTAATTTTTAAATTGTATCCTTCCATTGTCTTATAAATAGGATGCTTAGTTTAGAATTAAAAATCACACAAGAATCAGAAAATTCTTCTTCTATAATCTCGAGCGTATTTCTTTAGAGTTTAAGAAATCTTTGGGCGTAGAAAACAGTATAAGTTTTCTTCAAGAATATCCCCGCCCTACAAGTCAGAAGTACTCTCTGACTGGTAGTACTTTTATATTTTTTGTTCAATATTCATAAGAAATAATGTTTTTTTTCTATACTCTATAGTATATAATTAATATTATTTCGTTTCAGATTCCGAATTCTACACTCATTTTGTTAAAGCATGGTTTCTATACTCATTGAAATTAGTAGAATATCCTTGAAATTTGCGCTTCATCTAGTATCTTTTCATGAAAATCTTATTCTGAGCATTCTTGATAATTTTTAATCTTTTCTTGTCAGGGTACTATTCACGGGATACTATTCCCGAAGTACAATTTATGGGGTACTATTCACTCGGGTACTATTCACCCCAGAGTACTATTCATGACAAAAATTAATTTCTTTTTGGTCCAAATCAGTTTTGATACAATATTATTCTTGAATTTTACTCTACAAAGCAGTATCATGTTGACAATTTGGACATTATTGAATTCTGGATAAATTGAATTATAAATATTTAAAATTTATCTTTGCTCTCAATTAATTCAGTTCTTATATCATCATCCTCATGCTTATATTGTGATGAAAGTCAGCTTTGGCTCGTAGTGCCTAGATGGACGGTTGATTGATATGATTATGACCATGGATTATTCGGTATAATTATAACCCGTAATGTTACAAATGTTGTGGTAAAAGTCCTAATAGGCCCATAGTGCATTGATGAACAATTGTGTGCATGATTGTGACCATTGGTGATAACACGATTATCCTTGGCATGTAGTGTATGGATAATTCGTGGACGTGATACTAATGAATATCCTTGGCCCGTAGTGCATGGATAATTCAGTGATGTGGATTATTTATTAAGATGAGTCTTAGCAATAAAATTGATAATAAACTTTTTAAATCATAGAAGATAGTAGATATCATGCTCTACTTGATTCTTCTAATGGATTGCTTGTTTCACTGCAGTTAAACTTGTTGTTTATTATATTCTATTAGTTTAACACTGTTAAAGGCTAACAAAAATTTATTATGCATTACCTTGGTCATAATATTTCTTACTGGGCTAGTTGAGCTCACCCTTTTGCTTTCATTGTTCTCTTCAGGAAATGAGAACGTAGCCGGGACTAGTCGGGAAATGGAGTGACGGTCAAGAGATGGTGGTCATGTATGTAGATCCTTACTATTTTATAAAATAGTGTGATAATAATTGTAATGAGGACTCCATTTGAGTTTGGATATTGTCTAGAAGACAATATTTGTGTTAAAACTCTCAGCTCATGTTGTATAATTAAGTTTGTATTTAAACTATGTACCATGTATTTGGCGACTCAGAATGGGTGATGTATACCTATTTTGGGGGCGTCACAGTTGGTATCAGAGCTTAGGGATATGATCTCTGGCTGAGATGTGAGACTAGAACTAGGAGGGGAGAGACGGGTAAATTCTTCGCTAGTATGACCTACCTAAGCTTATTAATTATTTAATTGGTTGGTCAGAATATAGGGGTATTATGTGGCATGTCAATTAATCCTTGTTTTGTGTCAGTGTTTGAAAATGACATCCGAGAATGTTGAGATAAACAATGGAGCACATGAGACCGTTGAGTCACCGATGATCAATAACCAGGATAATGTGCATCAGGAAGGTAATAATACTAAGGTAAACAACAACACCGACCAAATGATGAATGACGGAATGTTCAGATCCTTTCTGCAATTTATGCAACATCAGGCGAGAGAGACTCCAGTTCAAAATGCAGGTGGAAACACTGACAACTCATGGATGGTCACCGCTAAGTGGTTCAAGGAGCTGGGACCACCATAGTTTTTGGGAAAGCCAGAACCACTCAAGGCGGAGACGTGGATAAAGCAGATTACCAATGTCGACGTCGGGATTTTTAATTGTCCCTTTCCGTTACTTGTTCTTTGGTGTCTCATTTTAGGTGAGATTTGTTTGAAAAAAATAAGTGAAAAAGGTCCGACATGTATAATGTCAACGATGGACTATTAAGAGTCGCCAAATTGTATTTTAAATGGTTATACCAACACAACCGAGAAAAGGTTTGCACATTGACCCAGTGATGTGACACTGCTAAATGGGTCGGTGAAACCGAGATTCATTAGGGTCCGGGGACTTGGTTATGCGGAGGGAAGCTTTTAGGCACCACCGACATCCGTGTTACCACGGTGACCGCCTCTTTTCAAAAAACTATTATCTGAATGTGTGTGTGTGTGGGTCACTGTGCTGTTAATTGGAAGTAGTGTGAGGCCTCATTTGCACCTATATACACAGGGTTTAAATTTATGTAAAAATTCAGTTTTTATCAAGGTATAGCAATGATGTTTTATAAAAGGTTTTTCAAACCCTGATGCTCAATAGTAATTGAGACCTTTTACACTCCCATTTTATTAAGTGTTCGGCTTGATTGATTTTATTTTACAGATGCGAGGCATCCGTACGAAAATAATATATAAAATAATGCGACTTATTCGTGGGTATGAGAACCATCTGAGGAAATTCAGACACCGCAGAATAATTTACAAACTGCTTACAACTGAAAATATCTATCACGGGAATCGAATCTAGATCTAATAGGCTGAATCTGTGATCACATGATTCCTAGGTGCACATGATACTGCAATTTGTATGAAAGCAGTAAGCAGGTATATATATAGAATTTGTATATATATATATATACAAACATGATCACCAATCACGAAGCACCTCCATGGGGGATCAAAAATGTAAATAAAGCTGTAAAAGCTATCAACCACCACGGAGGAAACTCCAGGCGGGACAAAACATAAATAAAGCTGTAAGGCTATCAACCGCCACGGAGGGAACTCCAGACGGGTCAAAATGTAAAGAAAGCTGTACAAAGCAATCAACTGCCACGAAGTGAACTCTAGGTAGGACGAAACATAAATAAAGCTGTAAAAGCGATCAACCACAACGAAGTGAACTCCAGGTCAGACGAAAAATGTATATATATATATATATTTATATATATATATATATAAAAGCAATAAACGCACCAGATGTAAAATCCAGGCTAATCGAACAGAGTTTGACAACAGTTCATATATATAAGTATATATATATAAGCGAATAAACGCACCGGATATAAAATCCAGGTTCATCAAACAGAGTTTGACAACCATTCAGATATATAAATATATCTATATATATATAGATATATAAAAGCGAGTAAACGCACCGGATGTAAAATCCAGGCTCATCGAACAGAGTCCGACCACAGTTCATATATATAAATATATATATACACAAAAGCACAGTAAACGCACCGGATGTAAATCCAGGCTCATCAAACAGAGTCCGACCACAGTTCAGATATATAAATATATATATAAAAGCGAGTAAACGCTCAAGACCGAAGTCTAGGCTCATCGAATAAAGTTCGACACACAGTTAATATATATAAAATATATATATATATATATATATATATATATATATATTAAAGCAAATAAACGCTGCAGACCGAGGTCTAGGGTCAATCGAGGCATAACTCGATAATGTTAGTTAATATATATATATATACAAGCTGAAACAAAATCACGGACCAAAGTTCGAGCAAATGCGCGCAACACGTCTCTCAACGTGAGGAAGGGTGTGTTCAGAGATGAAGAGAAAGACTCTAAAGTGTGTGAGAAGGCTTAAAGTTGACTGCCAAAGAAGACTTCTATATCTTTAGAGTGGGTAAACACTGGCTTTTGTAGGTACAAAAGGGCTATATATGAGCTCACTGGTGTTTAAAATGAGAAAATACACTGCATGGGATAAGTGCAGAGCAAATTGGGCAGGGCTTTCTCGCCGTTTTCTCTTCTCAAAATGGCCATCCCAAGCCCACTATTTCTAGAGGGGGGAACTGCAGGTCTACCTGTGGCTGCCCGAGATGCCCAAAATATGGGTCCCGCAGGTCGGCAGAAATACGTCGTTAGGACGCTACCTTATTTGTTTGCTTTCGGTCGCTTATAACTTTCAATCCGGGAGTCCGATGGAAGCGTGCCATATCATTTCGGAAAGCTCTTTCCGAGAACTACACAATGACACAAGATTTTCCCTTTTTTGATTCCAAGAAGATGGGTTCATGACCGAAATGGCATTTTTGGGTTTCCATCAGGCAGTCCGTTGAGTCGTTTTGCGTAGTTTGCGCTCGAAAGTTAAGATATGGTTCTTGTGGAACTCTTATTGAAGTAATTTGAGTTGAAATGACTTGATTTGATGTGAGATGAAGTTGAGTAGGCAAAATGACCATTTTTCCCCTCCCGGGGTTATCTCCAATTTTTGCGCATTTGTGGCAGTCTTTTCTCAAGGTTATCTCTGAGGTTGACCTGATGTTGACTCTGAGTGTCCTCAGGGTTAACTCTGAGGTTGGCTTGACCTCCTGGGGTTATCTCTAGGCTTTGATCTTGATCCCTCGGGGCTATCTCCGGGGTTGAAACTGACTTTCCTGAGGTTATCTCCGGGGTTGGAAACTATTTTTCCCTGGGTTATCTCCGGGGTTGGAAACTGGATCTCTTGTGACTATCTCCGAGGTTAAAATTGATGTTGTGATCCTAAAGGGTTATCTCTAGAGTGTGAAAAAGACGCTTTTGCCCTCCTGTATGGTTAGTAATAGGCAAAGAAAATTTTGAGTGTCTACAGATTCCCCTCTTTATCATGTTCATGCAATGCAATGAAATGGACATGATAAAGATTAATAGACACTTGGAAATATGATAAGGTATTTTCAATGATGAAAATCACAATGTAATGAATGTTTATGATGAATGTTAAAATGTTTCGCATAAATCATGATTCATGAAATCGCACATCGTATTCGCATACGACGCCACTTTTGCATTTGGCCAAATCGCACATTGCAACTCGCACATCGCAACTCGCACATCGCATCGCAAATCGCATATCGCAAATTGCAAATCGTAATGTAATGAATGTTATGATGCATGTTAAAATGTTTTCGCAGATCGCTTTACCTTTACCGATCATTGTTGATGCCTATGCTAGTGTTGACTCCAACGGTTTAGCTTTTTGTCGGTGTCGCCGATGTTTGTTTGATGAAGAGAAATCGAGATAACGTTCTAAAATCATCGGACCTTCCCGATGTATACACTGGTAGTTTACAATGGTGCCTATCCTGAGAGTATTTTGACATTAAATCCTACCCTACTGGTAGTTGAATGCACTGTCATCGCCAAACTATTTTGGTTCCCAATCGAACATTGGTATATAAAGCTTTCATCGCTGAACTGTCTTGATGTTTTGCTGAATTGATGCCAATGGATTAGAATACCGGATCCTCCGATACCTTCGCTGCAGTAATATTCAAAGGTTTGCTTCACTAGACTCTGCCTTGATAGAGATGTATATTGATGTAGCGCTCGCTCTTTTTGAGGTGCTTTGGAGTCTCATTATACTGTTGGGCACTTGTACCCCATTTCCTTGAGCGTTTGATTCGTAACACGGCTGAACTAATGACCTGAATGCCGCTAACATCCTTGGAGGGTGCAGCTCATTCTTTTGCTGCCAATATTTGAACTTCGGTGTAGAGGTCTCGATTTGTGAGAATTTGGCGCCGGTTGACACATTTGATGATGAGGATTTCATTCGCTAGACCTTTTGTTATTGGTCTCCTACTTTTGCTGAGAGGCTTGATCCCGCCTTAAGATCCTTCCATTTCTTAAAATTAGACAATGCCCCAGTCCTTTTGCATGTTGATGCCGAGGGTTTGTATGAAAAAACTCTTTGTTGATGAAGTCGCAATTAAGTAATATCCAAATCGTCAGTGAGATGATGTGAGGGAAGCTCTGATGATGATGTACCATGCTGATGATGCTGACAGGCGCATTTTCCTCTTTAGGATGGTTGATAAATGCCCCAATGTTGAGTTCTCGATGTTCCTGAGATTGCCTCAGTCTTGTTATACGCGTTCCAATATCGGGTTGTTGCCAATTTTAAAATTGCCCCAACTTTGCTTGTTGTCTGGGATAGTTACTTTGATAGATGAGCTGATAAGACGCCGAGATTGCATGAGGCTTTTACTTCTGTACCAAATGGTGAACATGTAGTGGATTTGGGCTTTGATGCCCTCAATCATTGTTACTGACTTATTCTCGCAATCGGCGTTTGATGGTTTTCTTCTGATTTGATGAAGCATTGTGATTGAGGGTGTCAGATCTTTGAAGGTCCTTGTTGCTGGTTGTCTTAGTGTATCACTGTTTCTTCTTTTCTGGGATTTGTGCCAGATTCGATGGAATGACATTGAAGTGTTGTTGGGTCATATCGACATGGGTCGCTGACTTAGAGGGTTGTTCTTGAGCGTAGATTTGGGGATTGATGTTTGGGTTTGGATGTTTCTTTTGAGGGTCAAACCGTACCACTGATGGCTTCCTACGTACTCTTGTGTATGTGGGAGATCAGGTCGACGTAGTTCCTGCTTGATAAGATAAACGGTTTGAGAAGTGTCTGCTTGGGTTTTTTGGGTTTTTGTTTGGTTTGACCGCACCATAAATGGCTGCCTACGTACTCCCATTAATGAGGGGAGATCTGGTCTTTCGTAGTTCCAACTTTGGTTGTAAAAGGGTCAAAGTGGTGAGTGGTGAGAAGGGTGTAAAGATGCTTTTGTTTTGGTTTTTGTTTTATTTTTATTTTTTTTTGTTTTTTGTTTTTTGTTTTTTGTTTTTTTATTTTTTGTTTTTTTTTTGTTTTGTTTTTTTACATGCATGAAAAATAAAAGGCACACTACGAAGAAAGTGTTATCGTCCCATCATAACCTGGAACTCACAACTGTATGCTCTGGATCTACATCTTCTTGGCTAGTTGAGGCCTGATAGTCCAGTAGTTAGTGGTTATGTTGCCTTCAAGGCTCGCGATAAGAGTTACAACTTGGTTCTGAATGTCTTTACTTATGGCCATAACTTGATCGCTTCCTGATTCAGTACATTCCTCAGGGACGCTTGAACTAGACGCATCGCAAAAAGGTATGAACTCCTGATTCTTTAATGAGTTGGTTTACCCGATAACCTCACCACCTTTTCCTTCATTTGTTCTTTCACCTTTTTCTTGGTTTTGAAGGGATTGAACCATAAAATCTCCCTCGACCTGTTGTCACATTTCTTACAGGGAACTTTCCTTTTTGGCTTTTTCTTCCCTGGAAAGTATTAGTATTTCCTCCGCATCATCCAAGGTGATAAAATTAGGAACGTGGTTGTTATCTTTGGACCACAGAATGTTTGATGTTGGTGGAGGAAACTCCTTTGGGGATTCCCTTGTCTCCTCTGACATTCCTTGCATTGGGATTAGTCCACCTTGTGTTCTGCCAGAATTGGTGCTCATAGCCTTTACCTTCTCTGAACTGCCTGTCTCGAGTGGACAACTTAGGCTTTTTATTTCTTTTTCGCCTTTTTTTATAATGGGAAATTCTATCTCTATTTCCCCATTTTCAATGAGATCCTGGATTTTATGTCGCAAAGACCAGCATTCCTCAGTTGTATGCCCAAGCGAGTTAAAATGGTAGAGACATATCTTGGTGGAATCATAACTCTTCATCTTAGGATTTTTAGGAGGCAACAACTCAGTAATCATTCCTTTGCTTATTAGAAAGTATAGCATTTCTTCATTGGATTTGCTTAGAGGGGTGAATTTTCAGACTCTTGTGGAGGTTGTTTGATCTTTCTTCTTTGAGAATTCGCATTCCCCCGAGCGATTTATTCGTTGACGAGATCTTTTAGCAATTTTATCATCCCCCTTTTCTTGGCCTTCTGATAGTTGAGTGAAAAACTGCCTCGTATCCTGATGTTGGCGCACTATCAGCTTAGCCAGCAGATTTACTTGATTCTGGATTGCATCTAATTTTTGCATTACTAGCATACCCTCCTCCGAGTTTTCCCACTCTAGGACATTTTTTTTTTTTTGCCTTTGGGGGTATTCCTCCATCCTTCGTATGTACTTACGAATTGGATACATTTCAGCGCTTCCTAACCCGATTATGTTTACTTCCTCTGTATCATTATGTACCAGAAGGTTGGTGTTGACATTTTGTTGGTCAGGTTGTTGGACCACAATACTGCCACTTTCGATCAGATTTTGAATTTTATGCTTTAAGGACCAACAATCTTGTGTATCGTGTCCTGGAGACCCTGAGTGGTAAACACATCTTTGGCTTGGATTGTATCTTTTGCTCCCTGGTTCCAAAGGTGGGGCCAATTTGGTAATTTTCTTGTGATCCATTAATATCGCCAATACATGTTCAAGGGAATCGCCCAGTGGTGTGAATACCCAATTTTCCGTTCTTTCAAATTTTCTTTTCCTGTCTAGGTATTGGTTAAATCCAGCCTGTTGTTGAGATCGCAGATTGTCTTGCATTTTCCAAATAGGGGGACTGTAGTTTGGCCTCCTAGCTTGCCCCTGTATAACAAGGGATACATCTTCATTGCCTTCATCGGGTACCCCCTTGGGATCGCTCGCATACTTGCTAGTTTGTATATGCTTGGCGACTACTTCCAAGGCAGTGAAGTCTTTAATCTTGCCTGCCTTCAGGCCAATCTCTGCCATTTCGCCGTGTTTAATCATTTCTGAGAATGGCTTTCCTATGCCTGCTAGGATCCTCTCGTAGTACGGAGCCTCTTGGATATCAATAAACGTCATTACCATCTCAGTTTCTGTCATTGATGGAATGACTTGCGCTGCTAAATGTTTCCACCTTTGGGCATATTCTCGGAAAGATTCAGTACTTTGCTTTTTGACTTTAGTCACTTGGTATCGATCCGGTGCCATTTGCGATTGAAAACTGTACTGATTTAGAAAAGCACGGGCCAATCCTTCCTAGTTATGGATTTTGGCATTGTCAAGTCGGGCATACCAGGCTTTAGCCTCTTCAGTGAGACTCTTTTGAAAAAGTTGCATTCTGAGGCTTTCATCTTCAGCATAAGACCCTAGTTCGCAATGTACAGTTTTAGGTGCGTATAGGGATCGCCTGCCCCATTGTACTTTTCATACTCTGGGACTTTGAATTTAGTAGGGTATCGAGTCCCTGGGAATATGCAGAGATCTGAATAGGTGTCACTCCCATAATTTCCAGTCCCTTTAATTGACCGGATGGTCTCCTCCATTTGTTGGACTTTCTTTCTTGTATCCCCAGTTTCTCGATCATCCCTGAGATTTGTGCTTTCTTTATTGGAATGTGGTTTAGGTATCTGGGTTTCCATCTTTTTACCAATACCTTGACTGCCCCCTAGTGTGAAGGACTCTTGTTGAGTAGGCATTGTCTGGCCTTGCATATTTTTACTTTATTCTTTTATAAAGACAACCAACTCTGCTATTTGATTCCTTAATCCTTCAAACTCCTCTCGGGAAACACGATTAGGATCAGGCTGGGCACTTGTAGCCATGTTTGACGGTGGGCTTAGTGCCTTCTTGAACTTTAATGGGTAACGGGACCAATTGCTTCCCTACACAAAAACTTATGTAGTTTAGTCTTAGTAAATGTAGGAATATTACATGCTACTTAATGTGTCCCTTTTAGGAGTATTATCCTGCAAAACGGATGTCAACTATTTGTAGCATGTTAATTTAAATATGTATGTGTACACATTTCTTCATATTTCTCATTACATGGAGATAGATATGGAATGAATTTACAAGTAATTATGTTTACAAGTAATTTGAAATGAGAGCATGAAGAGACTTTCTCTCGTTTGGGTTTATCGAGGTGACCTATCTTAGGTTACTCTCATGGCTTTTTGGCATGAAGGTTCCCAAATCATCGCAATCTACTTGACGGGAAGTTAATCCGGTCTTTCAACTGGAGCGAATTTGGGTGGTGCCTTTCCTGAGCCTCGGAGAATTAGTCTACTCACGAGTCTAGTAATCAAACACCGACGGGATAGCCTCCTGGTGGAGGGACCACACAACATACATTCACATACATCGCGTCTCACCGTATGAAAATGATGACATATGCGAAGCACTAATATCACAAGAAGATATAGTGTGAAGCACTAATATCACAAGCAGTTATGGTGCGAAGCACTAATATCACAAGCAAATATGGTGCGAAGCACTAAGTGCAATAAGTAAATGCATTCGTACACATTCATCATAAATGTAAATGCAACATCCACACACAAGCAGATAATAGTTTTGAAAAAATTGTAATAGCGGCTTAAGTCCTCTTACTGGAGTCCCCAGCAGAGTCGCCACCTGTCGACGTCGGGATTTTTAATTGTCCCTTTCCATTACTTGTTCTTTGGTGTTCTCATTTTAGGTGAGATTTGTTTGAAAAAACAAGTGAAAAAGGTCCGACATGTATAATGTCGACGATGGACTGTTGAGAGTCGCCAGTTGGTTTTTTAAATGGTTGTACCAACACAACCGAGAAAAGGTTTGCACATTGACCTAGTGATGTGACACTGCTAAACTGAATTGGTGAAACCGAGATTCATTAGGGTCCAGGGGACTTGGTTATCTGAGAGGGAAGGTGTTAGGCACCCCCCGACATCCGTGTTACCACGGTGACCGCCTCTTTTCAAGAAACTATTATCTGAATGTGTGTGTTTGTGGGTCAATGTGCTGTTATTTGGAAGTAGTGCGAGGCCTCGTTCGCACCTATATACACAGGGTTTGAATTTATGTAAAAATTCAGTTTTTATCAAGATATAGCAATGATATTTTATAAAAAGGATTTTCAAACCCTGATGCTCAATAGTAATTGAGACCTTTTACACTCCCATTTTATTAAGTGTTCGACTTGATTGATTTCATTTTACAGATGCGAGGCATCCGTACGAAAATCATATATAAAATAATGCCGACTCCCTCGTGGGTATGAGAACCATCTGAGGAAATTCAGACACCGCAGAATAATTTACAAACTGCTTACTGCTGAAAATGTCCATCACAGGAACCGAATCTAGATCTAATAGGCTGAATCTGTGATCACATGATTCCTAGGCGCACATGATACCGCAATTTGTATGAAATCAGTAAACATGTATATATATAAAAGCTGTAAATATATATATATATATATATATATGCAGACATGATCACCAACCATGAAGCACCTCCATGGGGGATCAGAAATGTAAATAAAGCTATAAAAACTATCAACTGCCACGGAAGAAACTCCAAAGGCGGGACAAAACGTAAATAAAGCTGTAAGGCTATCAACGGCCACGGAGGGAATTCCAGGTGGGACAAAATGTAAAGAAAGCTGTACAAAGAAGTCAACTGCCACGAAGTGAACTCCAGGCGGGACAAAACGTAAATAAAGCTGTAAGGCTATCAACGGCCACGAAGAGAATTCCAAGCGGGACAAAATGTAAAAAAGTTGTACAAAGAAGTCAACTGTCACGAAGTGAACTCCAGGCAGGACGAAACATAAATAAAACTGTAAAAGCGATCAACCACCATGAAGTGAACTCCAGGTGAGACGAAAAATGTATATATATATATATAAGCAATAAACGCACCGGATGTAATATCCAGGCTCATCGAACAGAGTTCGACAATAGTTCATATATATTAAGCGACTAAACGCACCGGATATAAAATCCAGGCTCATCGAATAGAGTTCGACAACAGTTCATATATATAAATATATATATATATATATATATATAAGCGAAAACGCATATAGGATGTAAAATCGGGCTCATCGAGCGAGTTCGACCACGATTCGTATATATATATATATATATATATATATATATATATATATATATATATATATATATATATATATATAAAAGCAAGTAAATGCTCGGGCATCAAGTCTCAGCTCATCGAACAAAGTTCGACACACATTGAATATATATAAAAATATATATATTAAAGCAAATAAACGCTCCAGACCGAGGTCTAGGCTCAATCGAGGCATAACTCGATAATGTTAGTCAATATATATAAATATAATATATATATATATATATATAAATATATATGTAAAGCCCCAAATTTTATGAAATAAAAGTATTCAATTTTTTCTTATAATTACTATTCAGTAAATGGTTAAATTGATAAAAGTTAAAGTTAAGGGTTATATATATAATTTTTTTCAAAATAAGCAAGTGGCTATAAAATATTCATTGTTGTCAGAGAATATTCGTTTGGTCGTAGAATATTCTTTTTGTCGGGAATATCAGTACGATGATGCAGCCTTGTGTGGGTCCCATAACAGAAAGCGATTGGATGAAGAAAATGACAAATATAAGTTGTTTATAAATGGCAGTAAGTAGTTATTAGAATTATCTTTGTTAAAATACTAAATTGGTTAAAATCTGAAGATAGCACAAGATTGCACCAATTATTGATTCTTACATAAGAAGGCACTACTCAATAATTATTATGATAATTACTATTCAAGATTTTATTTTATTGATTCAATAATTCACGCATTGATATTTTATATTACTGTTGTTTCAATAAATTGTCATTACACAGTATTTTCCATTATTGGAGCAATAATTCATATTATTTGAATAATATTATTGGATAACATTATTGGCAATGTCTAGAAAGTTTTGTCTAAGGAGAGGTTTGGTCACCTAATTGCGCGCCAATAAGGAGAAATTCTTATTGGAAAGCCCCCTCTTTCTTGGGAAATGTCTGGTTGTCAATATTGTGATTATGTAATATTATTTGTGAATAATTAATTATTGATTTTTATGATGAGGAAAATATTTATTTTATGTGGATATAGATGGAGAAAATTTTTAATGTGACAATTGTTGAAAATTAATATTTTGTTTTTTTTACGATAAAATAATTCATTTAAATATATTATTATATTTTAATAATATAATAATGGTGATATTTTTACGATGAATGTGGAATATATGAGTATATGAGGAGGAAGAGTATTTTTGTGGCATTAAATGTTTAACACATATTTTGTGTGTTGGTGGACACAATTATTGAATGAAATTTGATAAAATTTTCTGACAAAAAGGCTATTTATTATGAATTATTGAAGTTTTGGAGTTCCAAAATAATTGATTTTTGGAAGTTTTAAATATTTATATTAACAAAAACGTTTTTTTCAATGTGTGGGCCTCATTTTGCATGTGTGCAATTCTTTGAATTCTGGATTCAAAAGTGTGCATAGAGAATTTATAATATATATTATTATTTTATTAAATTTTACGCTTTGGTGTTTCTAAGATTTTCCTATAAATAGAGAGCTTAGGTTAGAATTGAAAATCACACCAGAAACTGAAGTTTTCTCTCTCTATATTATCGAGCGTATTCTTATGAGTATTTTGAGTATACTTTGAGTATTGCTATACGATGCAAGTTCGCTCAAATTCGTTATTCTAATCGTAAATATCGCTCTTTTGAGGTAAGGGATAGTAAGGGATTTTAAGAGTTATTATGTTTTTTAGTTTCGAAATTTTTCTGAACCTTCAAAAATTCAAGAAAAATTTGAAATGATATTTTGATGAGTTTTGTAGATTGTGTCCAAAAATGGCGATTTTTGGATGTATAGATTAGGAGTTATGGATTTTATGAGAAAAGACTATTTTAAAAGTAACCGCTTATAACTCCTTGTGGTTAACTCCAAAATTGATGAAATTTTTATTGGGAGTACATCTATATAATATCAGTATACCGTATTAATTTCAGAATTTTTGGACAAAAGTACAATTTATGATAAATGTTTAAATATTCGGTGGTTTTGCCCATGTGAAAAATAGTAAATGAATTTTAAAAATTCTGAGAAAAATATATATTCAATATGGGACTATATTCTTCTAAATCCCAGAAAATAAATATTTTTGGAACTGATTTGGTATTTTTCATGAAAATGTTCTAGTTATGAGTAAATGAATTAAATATGTTATGTGAAGTAAGAAAATTAGAAAATATGATTTATTAGCTTGAGAATCATATATGAGGTATATGCAGATTTTTATGAGAGTTTTGGTTAATGATGATGAAATCTTATAAGTTTGGCATTTTAGATGATTAAATGCATTAATTATTAAAGTGTAAATAATTGGATTAAATTATTTATAAGTTTAAGAAATGATCAAAATATTATTATAATATTAATAATATTAGATTATGAGATTTCTAAGTGATTTATAACATTTGGATTAAGGTGTTATAAATATGGATATGAATTTTATTATGAAACTTTATCTTTTCGTGTCGAGGTTACTTATGCGCACGATACTAATACTATGTACGAATCACGGGTACTATTCACGACAAATTGGTTTCTTCTCGACCAAATTATCGTTGATTTATGAATCTTACTTTTGAAATTAAAACCATGTTTTGATTATATTGTTTTTATATAACATTCTTATAACCCTAATGATGATATTTCTCTTTGACTTGAGTGTAAAGATGGGTAGATTATTGGTATGATCGTGACTATAGGTTCTCTTTGGCCGATGAGTGCAAAAGTTGAATTGTTGACTGGTATGATCATGACCATTGAATTTACAATTGAATATTTTTAGCTTAAGTGCAAAGGTGAATTGATCAACATGGTTATAATTATTGTTATATAACTTCGAAATGATTATGTATTTCTTTGATATATGAATATCTTTGGCTCGTAGTGCAAAGATGACTTGTTGATGAATATCTTAGCCTTGTAGTGCAAAGATGAATTATTGATGAATATCTTTTGCTCGTAATGCAAGAATGACTGTTGTTGAATATCTTTGCTTTTGTAGTGCAAAGATGAATTATTGATGAATATCTTTGGCTCGTAATGCAAAGATGACACATTGTTGAATATCTTTAGCTTTGTAGTGTAAAGATGAGCTGTTGATGAATATCTTTGGCCCGTGTAGTAAAAAGATGAATTTATTAGTATGATTATGAGCAGAAGCTGTGATTTGGTATAACCATGATATTTGATGTTTGAGTAAAGAGCGGTGATGAAAATTATCTTCGTCCGGATGAGAAGAGGAATTTAGAATCACAATTATGATTATGAGTTATTCATATGATTGTGGAAAGGCATTGATTGATGTTCTGAGGATAAAACATTGTTGGTGGACTTTTAACGTGGAGAAGACAATAGACTTTATAGTCTATTTGACTCTTCTAATGGATTGCTCTTTCCGCTGCAACTATGGTTGAAAAGTTTTATCATCTACCATATGTTCTAAATCTCTGATTTATTACTGATGAAGACTATTGATAATTTATTTATCTTTAGTCATAATATTCTTTACTGAGCTAGTTGTGCTCACCCTTTTGTTTCACAATTCCTTTCAGGTAATAAAAGTGTAGATGGGTCGAGCGGGGGATAGCGAGGGAATAGAATGGTGGTCTATAGATGTTGAGGGTGAGGTGAATTTAACTTGGAAGGGTGTTTTGCCACTATCATACAAGATGTCTAATGACATACAACCTCGTGTCATCATAAGACATGGTTGTGCTCATCCACTTGCTGAGTATATTTACAAGCACTACCTATATAATCTTGGTGTTTGTTTGGAGTATAATACCCAATTAGAGACAGTGGAGATAATGATATGTCAAGAGAAGACTCACCATTGGGAAGAATATGATAGTAATCTTCTCGTTTTTCTTTGGGGTCTATTAGGTCAACCAAGGATAATTCTGTGGCCATATGATATCTACCATAACCTAAAAGCATGGCCTCCCATGTACGAAGGTTTCCTTGAGCACTTCCCAAAGATTCTAATTTCTAAAATAGTTTTTGACTATACCTTTATGTAAGGTGTCATTGTGACATGCTACAATTGGTATATATTTGTATCCAAACTCACAGCATATATGTTGTTGTATTTTGCACGACAATTGTTGTAATAAAGTTGTAGTTGATTTTCGTATCATATATTTGGCGACTCAGAATGGGTTGGATGGAATGGACCTATTTTGGGGTCGTTACAATATATACAAGCTGAAACGAAACCATGGACCAAAGTCCGGGCAAATGCGCGCAACACGACTCTCAACGTGAAGAAGGGTGTGTGCAGAGATAAAGAGAAAGACTCTAAAGTGTGTGAGAAGGCTTACAATTGACTGCCAAAGAAGACTTCTATATCTTTAGAGTGGGTAAACACTGACTTTTATAGGTACAAAAGGGCTATATATGAGCTCACAGGTGTTTAAAATGAGAAAGAAGTAATTTGCGTGGGGTGAGTCTTGAGCAAATTAAGGCGAGGCTTCCTCACCGTTTTCTCTTCTCAAAATTGCCACCCCAAGCCCTCTATTTATAGAGGGCGAGCCAAGCAGTCTACTGCACGCCCGAGATGCCCAAAATATGGGTCCCGTAGGTGTCGAAACGTATACGTGGAGAACGCTGTTGTTTTTGCTCGATCGCTTATTACTTTCAATCCTGGAGTCCGATGGAAGAGTGCCATATCATTACGGAAAGCTCTTTCCGAGAGCTACACAATGACATAAAATTTGCCCTTTTTGATTCTGAGAAGATGGGTCCATGACCAAAATGGCATTGCTGGGTTTCCGTTAGGCAGTCCGTTGAGTCATTTTGCGTAGTTTGCGCTCGAAAGTTAAGATATAGTTCTTGTGGAACTTCTATTGAAGTAATTTGAGTTGAAATGAGTTGATTTGATATGAGTTGAAGTTGAGTTGGAAAAATGACCTTTTGCCCCTCCCGGGGTTATCTTCGGTTTGCGCGCATTTGTAGTAGTCTTTTCTCAGGGTTATCTCTGAGGTTGACCTGATGTTGACTCTGAGGGTCCTCAAGGTTATCTCTGAGGTTGGCTTGACCTCCTGGAGCTATCTCCAAGCTTTGATCTTAATCCCTCGGGGCTATCTCCGGGGTTGAAACTGACTTTCTCGAGGTTATCTACGGAGCTAGAAACTATTTTTCTCGGGGTTATCTCCAAGGTTGGAAACTGGATCTCCTGTGACTATCTCCGAGGTTAAAATTGATGTTGTGATCCTCAAGGGTTATCTCCGGAGTGTGAAAAAGATGCTTTCGCCCTCCTGCATGGTTAGTAACAAGCAAATAAAATTTCGAGTGTCTACAACAAAGATATTTGATGTCTTGGGATGCTCCGAGGAGCAATAAGTTCTTTTTTCCACCTTCATGTTGCGAGGAGAAGTAGATTACTGGTGGGAATCTGTAAAGCGTACTCAACCTTCTGCACTGAAGATGTCTTGGGAGAAGTACTCAACCTTCCATACTCAACCTTCCGTACTCAACGACAAGTACTTTCTCGAAAGTATTCGTCAAATGAAGGAGGTGGAATTTATCAAGCTGGAACAAAACAATATGAACGTGTCGCATTACGAGGCTAAGTTTGCCAAGTTATCTTGGTTTGCATCCCATTTGGTTGATAATGAGGAGAGAATGACACGAATGTTTCTTAGAGGTTTGAAACCCAAAAAACGTCAATACCTCATTTCTAACAAACTTTGCTTGTATTCAGATGTTGTGAATATGGCTCAGTTATTGGAGCGCGATAATGAGTCAACCCAACCAAGAAAGAGCAGCCGATAAATCAATAATACCAGTGGTAGCAGTTATCGAAGCGGTGCCAACAAACGTGGAGGGAATCAACATGCCAGAAATGGTAACAACTTCGGTGGTAATCATGGCCAAGATAATAGAAGTATAAATTTCAAAAAGATAAGGTTCAACAATGATGGAAAGACAGCAACACCAGCACCCATTTTCAAAGAAGGAGAATGACCACCAATCGTATGCTTCAAATGCGGAGGGGATGGACACATCTGTGACAACCCGATAATTTGGTTTGTCCAGAATTTAAGTTTAAAGAACTAGTTATTAATAAAATGAATTTTATTAATATTATTATGTGATATGTGTTTATTAATCGTTCTAGAACCTAGGATGATTATAATACAGAAGGATTCTAGCTACGAGCTAGACTAAAAGAATAGGAATTTTCAATACGAAAATAAAATTTATCCGAGAATAAAAATATTTTTGACAAAAATACGAAATATGCATTATTCACCTGATGAAACCTAAGGGTTAGGGTTTGAATAACCTAATCCTTTTGGAGAGTTCGGTATGTCGAAATGACGTTCCATCAAAAGATTTGAAAATAATATATTGTGAAAAGTTAAGTAAGCCGATAAACATTTTTCTCGAAAAACCCACAGAAATCGGACAAAATAAAAACAAAAAAATGTATTGTTATGTACTTTTCATTTTTTTAACTACGTTAGGGGAAAACGTGAAGGAAAACATTTAACCCTAAAAAAGTGTTTTTCAGAGTTCCGAAGAATGCGTAAAAGTTAAACTGTAGAGGAAAGACGAAATATCCAAAAATATTTGGATTCCGAGAATTGCAGTTTTTAAAACTGTCGGACGAAACCCGAAAGATGGAACCATGAAACTTCCAAGGAATAGTAAGGAGGTGGAAGTAAGGAGGCGTGAATAGTAACCGGAGGGGAAAAATGACTATTTTGCCACTGGCTTGGAAAATCTATAAATAAGAAGCTAAATTTCATTTGTTTAGGATTATGAAAATCCTACAACATTTGAGAGAGAGAGAGAGAGTTTTCGGATGTGGAAGAAGAGGAAAAGGAGGAGGAAAAGTTGCTCGTGAGCAAACTTTGTTCGATGGAAGGAGATTAAAGAAGGAAGGTAACCCGAAACCTAACTTCTATATAGTTTTCTTTACGTTTTATATGTTTAAAAAATAGCTTAATGAGAATAATAAGTAAAAGGTGTACGAATGGTTTTCATATGGTAGAAATCATGAGAAAATGAAAAAAATAAGAATTAGAAGTTTAGTTTATAAATTTCTTAAGGACGTATAAGATTCGTAATGAATATGAATGATCCGAATGAATCATATGAATGATTTGGTGATATTAGTATGGAATGGTGTTTTATAACATCAAATTCCAAGGAAAAGTGAAATCGTAATCAAAATATCGATTAAAAATGAAGAACGAACGAAGAACGAGAAGAACACGAAGAACGTTGTTGATGGACAAATTTAAAACCAATGTAGTATACTTTGTTGTTGATGGACAAGTTTAAAACCATCACGTATAAGTTAGTTGCTTATTGCTTGGTTAGGAACGTTAGAAACATTCATGAAGAACGGATTAAACATAGCTATAATGAAGTTGTGGTAAAAATTTCGTAAAAGACGAACGAGAAATAGAAAGTATATAAATAAACCCGAATGTATAGGGTTTCATAAGAATGTAAAAGAACATAGAAAACATGAGTCATAGACTTATGAACAAACGAGTTACGAGTTTGGATGACCGAATTACGGACGAGCGAATGAAGAACGTTAATAACGAAAAATGAACGAAGGTGGAAGATTAAGCCAATTGAATGGCATGATAACGAATTCAGGATTGATTTCTGTCAGAGGGAAGTTGAAGTACGTAAGATAAGGAAGAGAACGACTTTTGAACGACCTCGTTCTGAGCTATAATGAAGAAGATATGAGATCGTAAAGTAAGCATCTCAAATTAGTGCAAGACTTAGAAGAATTTTTAGAAATTACATGCTTGGCGGTATTTTCAATTTGTTTGGGAGGGAGAATGGCGCATGACTCGAGCTCAAAGCCATCACCATCACTGAGTGGCTACACGATCGAAGAAAGAAAGAAGGACACAGGCCATAGCGCGGCACGGTGCGAGGCAATGCCTAGAAATGAGATTTTTATTGCTCAATTCATGGGGGAAGTGTACGGATAGAGAATGAACATGTAGTTCACGTAATGTAACACTTAAATAAGTGATTTAAACCTTTAGTAAAGGTTCAACGTAAAGATTTAATGGGATTAAAAGATAAAGAATGTCAACACTAGATTACGTAACCGATATCCAGGAACTGTAGTCGCGATAAAGCGAACATGGGGGATTGTTATGATTGTAATTCCTTAGTCGTTGAGTGACGAGGATGATGTATAAAATTTCGATGTTTCGATGAGAGTTATGTGTAAAGCATATAGACGTTGTGAACGCAACACAGTTGCGATGAACGATCGATCTTAGCATACAACGAACCGTATTGCTTCAACATTAATAAAAAATAATGAACATAGGGTTCATGGGATGGATAACGATGGAAAGTGATTAAAACATTGGGTAATGGTTGAATGAGAGATTAAGAGACGAGCAACGTGAATGCTAAATACGTAAAAGATCCTCGTGAATTGTATTCGCGTCGGACAAACATTCGAAGTGTACAATGGTTGTATGACATAGACGTTGATGAAGGTAGTAAGTAAGATAGGAATTATCAAGAAAGCTGTAACGAACGGTAATGAGATTAATGAAAGTCCGAATGTTAGTCGGATAGAGAATGTTAGAATGAAGTAAGCATTCAACACTTTAGCCGACGTGAGGGTTGAGTGTACGCGAATATTAAACAGACAGAACCTACACTCCGTGTATGGTTTGATCGTAAGGTAATGAAGAATGTTGATTAACCGTGAACGGTGAAGAAACTGAATTAATGATAATAACGTATAACATAAAAAAGCCAAGTTAGTAATGATAACTTGGAGAAGTTCTTAGTCGAATGATGTAACAACCCGATATTTTTTATACAAATAAATTAAAAATTTTGCGTATAATTTTTTTTATTTATTTTAAATATAGGGAATATGTGCCAAGATAATGTGTATATGTATTTATGTGATAAATAAAAATATGAATAGTTACAAATAATTTTATTTTAGAATTATTGATCATTATAAATTATATACTTATCATAATTAATTTTATAGTAGAAATGTTTTATTAATTATTTTCCATGAAAGTATAATCATATATTATTTATATAATATATGAAATGATTTTAAATTATTATAATAATTATTTTAGTATATGAATTTTGTTCAGATTATTAAGTTAATTATTTTTAACTAAAATTAATAATGTTAAGTACGACAGATAAATCAGATATAGAATCCAAACCCTAAATAAATAATTTGGGTAGCATATATTAAAATCGTTAGACTATGTTCCTTACATGACCCAAAACAATTAAAGGAGAAGCACAAAAGAAATAAAATGCAAGCCCAAACTTAGTCCACATGATTAAGGGTATTTTAGACCTTTGATTAATCAAATGTGTGCATTAAAATAAAAGCAAAATGGAGGAGATAATGGAGCAAGGGGGACTGACCACATTAGCCTTTTTAAGGCAAGATTATTAAGCTAATCAAGTTCCATAAGTAGAAATCTTACACAGAAGGACAAGTGTGTCATGCTCCCATTGGTGGAAAGCTTAATTAGCACCCTTAATCACACGATTAGGCTTAATTGAAAGAGATAAGGTGAAGTCTTTTATCCATGGGACAACCAAAGTATGGGGGATAATAGTTTTATCACACATTCATTTGCTAGACATCTTTCATTTCTCTTATCATTCTTCTTCTTCTTTTCTCCTAAGCTAGCAAACTTCAAAGAGAGAAAAGAGAGAGAGGGTTCGGTTTTTCTAGTAAGGAAGAGGAGTTATTGTTCATGCATCCTAGATTCATAACCTACTTTGGAAGAGCAAGAAGGATAGCAAAGAAAACTAGGTGAGGTTCTCTTCCATTCTTTTTCTTATTCTCCTTCTATTTTCAGTTTTTACCTCAACATGTATGGGGTTATGGTCTAATACTAAAAGTACCCTAGTTCTACATGTCTCATGTGTAGGACTAAGTATCTTGTGTATTAGACTTTAGATTTAGAGGAAGGAAATGAGCATATGTTCTCCAAGGGATGAAAATCTTGTTTTTCTTCCACTAAATCTTATGTAACTCAAGTTTTACAACTCGGATTTGTGATCCGTCAAAGGGGGTGCTAGATACATGAGTTATCTAGTAAACCCAAGTGGTACAACACAAATCTAGCAAGTATTGAAGCTGTGAAATTTGTTTTCCCAAAAAAATTGACCCACATAGAGTATTTAGTTTTAAAACCTAAAAAGCTCTCGTCCTCATTTTTCTTATGACTATTCAGACGATTTGCAAGTATTTTAAATATATGGGAAAAATCACAAAGGTACCTTCAGAAGTTATCTAAGTGTAGGAAATAGAACGGTCACGTTTCGAGTTATAGGTTGTGTGTAATGGCTATTTCCGTAGAGGACTTTTAAATATTAACACCCGAATATCTCACAGTGTATATATGGAAAAAATCCGAAATATTTACAGTAGGTTCATATATGTTATGAGAGTATACCCTGAAAATTTCAGATTTGTCTGAGTAAAACTCGATTTATGAAAAAAGAAGCAAGATCTTAGTGTTTTGGGCACTTTAAAATTAGTAAATCATTTTCTAAAATTCCAGAAAATTTTGGGGATCATTGTTGGGTCATATCTTCATTCAAATCCAGAAAAGAATAATTTTTAGAATCAGTTTGCTATTTTTCCTAAAAATGATAAATTTATGAATAAAAGGAAATAAAAAGTTAAATGATGTCTTAAATAAGAAAAATGTGATTTTAATGCTTGAATACTCTTAATATATAATATTATGACTACTTTAGGGCATTTTGGTAATTTATAATAAGAAATATTATTTATGACCTTTTATGGATATTAAATAAGTGATTTTGTAAAGGGTGAACAATTAGAATAAATTGTTTAATGATCAAATAAATTATTAAAATGTTATTATGATATTGATAATATTAGAATATAATCTTTATTAAGTAAATAAAAATATTTATATTAAAGCTTCATTAAAATACTATTAAATGATTAATAATATTAGATTAAAGTATTAATCTTAGATTAAAATATTATTAAAAGATTAATAATATTAAATTAAAGTATTATTGGATGATTAAAATATTATTAAGTAAATAATAATATTCGAGATTAAATAAAATGTTATTAAAATGTAATAACATTAGTAAAGGAATAAAATATTATTAAATGACTAATAATATTAGTAAATGAATAAAATATTAATACTATTGGTAAATGAATAAAGGTATTATTAATTGATTAATGATACTAAAGCATAAGTAAGTTATTATTAAAGTAATAATATTAATGGTAATTATTTAAAATGGTTTTAAAGCGTTTTAAAAATCATTTAAGGGTAATATAAATGTTTTAAAAATATTTTGAGTTATCATATAACTTTAATATTTTGGCAATGGTTTCATGAATAGTTTAATAATAATTAAATGTTAATAGAATTATTTGATATTTGAATCATTTAATAATGATTTCGGTATTTGAAAATTTGTGATAAATTAATAAATGTTTATTGAGTCATTTAAAATAATATGACTGATATTTACAGATATTGAGTTACAGAATAGAGTCTTAGACTCGATAATTACCAAATAAAGTTGTCGGTACACCGACATATTTCAAAAATTGATCTGGACTTAGATATTTTGACTGTATTAATGTTTGTTTGTGATGTAATGACTGTTAAACATGTGTGATAATGTGATTAGGTTATGTGTTGACTGCGAAATGCAGTATTATATGTTATAGTATATTGTTCTAATCGAACGAATGATCTGATTAATGACAGGTCGTGATATAAAAGATAAAACTAAGTTGCGTATTGTAAGCAGCGGATCAGGCAAGTATCGTACCTTTGCATTTTCTTTATGCAAGGGCATGAGTAAGAATGTTTCAGAATTATATTATTACTATACAGATTAATAATCCTATATTATATACGCTTATTGATTGTCAACATGTTAGTATGTGGTAATTCAAATATATATTCTGTTCGTTAATTTCTATAAATGGTTATACAAGTGTCCCCACTTGGATAATCATTGCATTTAATCACATGTTGATACACCTTTGTTAATTACCAATTATATATATATATATATATATATATATATATATATATATGTTGAATTATAGATTATTGTTGAACAAGATAAAACCTTATTATTATCCAATCGAATTGCCTTGGTTTGGAACCCCGACAAGTATGAACATCCCTTACACGGGAAAAACTTTTATGCACCCAAGGTGGACAGAGTGAACAATAATATCATTCTAACATGTAGTATTGATCAATACAGGGTACAACGGGTTGATCACCCCCGTGCCCGTAAGTTATGATGGTTTACAGATGAAGTTCTGTTTAACCTTTTCAAAAATGAAAACAATGTTCATAGTATGTCCCCTTAACCCTATTTTGTAGTCAGTACGTAGTTTCAAATATTTGAAAGAGGGTTGTTATGTTATTATTATCGGTTCAGATTACTTCACAACTATTGATTTGTTGTAGAAGGGTAGTATAAAGAAAACATTAAAATTCTTTCAGCTTATATATATATATATATATATATATATATATATATAATTGTTATTGCTTGATGGGCACTCAAATATTCATCCTTACTTAATTTAAATGTTTTCAGCTAAGTGTGAACAACCTGAAGGCTCTATTAAGAACAAGGGAAAGTGAAAGGTTGCTGAATGATTTCAATGTTATCTTATGTAATAGTGTCACTACACCAGAATAGGGATGCAGCGAAGGAAATTTTGTGAATGAATTTATTCCTTCACATGAGGAGTTGTTTAGCGAAGGAACAGTGAAGGAAAAAAGTATAGTGACAATATAGTTATTAGCGAAAGAAACATCCTTCACAATTTATATTTTTTTCCTCGCAAAATTGGAGTGATAGAAAGATTTTTGGAGCCAATTTATGATGCAAATTTGCGAGGAAAAAAATCTATTAGTGAAGGAATTATTACTCACTATATATTATTGATCAAAGTTTTTTTGCGAGAGATAACATCGGTCGCTGTTTTATTCTAAATAATTTTTTATAATTAATTGTAGTGAATATAAATTATAATATAAATATATTAAATTTTTTCCAGTATTAAATTTATTTATAATAATTGTAACTTACAATCTATATAATAAAACATAACTTATTTTGAATCTTTTCCCACTTTAAAATTTGAGAAAGCACAATAACAATTGAGATTGATTCTAATTTTAATTCAATGAAGTAGATTTATCTCAATTCTTCTTAACTTAATCTAAAACACTTATTTCATCTCACACAAACAGAAATCTCGCCCAAATCAAACCCCTACCCCTCCCTCTGCATCAACTCTCTTCACAAACCCACATCCCAATCGGACATCCCCATTGCAATATTCAATTTCTCTCTCATCAATGGCGTCCTTAACCCCAGGAATTCTCTCCAAACTCCTCCTAAACATCCACAATAAGACCGCCAAGGTCGTCGTAGACCGCAAGGGGTTTTGATTTGTGTTGTAGTCTGAATGGCGGGAGGTGGTTCTTCTAAGGGGAGCTCGAAAGGCATTCGCATCGTTGTCGCTGGAGACCGAGGCACCGAAAAATCCAGTTTGATTGTCACTGCCACAACTGATACTTTTTCGACCAATGTCCCTCATGTGTTGTCACCGACGAGTTTGCCTGACGATATGTATCTCGAAATAGTCCCTATTACCATAATCGATACCTCTTCTAGGTCTAATTCTCTTTCATTTCCCCGTATATGTATAATGTAACTGTTTGTATATTTCATTTTATATCCTCTTTTTGCTTTTTAAATCTCTACCTTCTGATTGTACTGTTTGGCAAAATTACTGATATTGGCCATCAACAAACATAAAGTAATCTAATTTAATCAAGTAACTGCAAAATAACTTAAAAATCTTATTTTTTCTATTTAGCTTACTTACAAGGACTTGATATTGGTTATTCTATGATATACTTGCTAATTGAATGAAACTACAATCACATTTTGAGATACCTGGAAACGAATTAGTGAATAGAAGCAAACCAAACTCCTTGCTACAATGAGTAAATTGAACTTAAAATTTCCACATAAAGAATTATTGGAAGCTTGAAGTGAACCTGAACTAAACGCCCTTTTAGATAAGTATTTACGGTGAAGAAAATTCACTGAACACTTTGCTAGCAGTTTGGTATGAGTTAAAAATCTTTTCTTGTTAATTCTGATATTATACCACTGGTCAATGTCTCTGTGCACTTACCTTTCCGAGAGAATTCGTCACATCCTTAGGCACCATCTAATTATGTTGTATTGTGTCCAAATAAATTACATGATTCTTCTCATGGAATTTTTTTTTGTTAAAAATCATGATTCAGCTTATTTTTTGTTTGAATGACCCTGTCAGTTATATCACCATTGATAGTCCAGCTAAGATGATTGAATATGGGCTAATGTATGTACAGTTTCATCTGTCCAATTATTTCACTTATTCTAGGGCTTAACATTGTGTGTTTAAACATACATACATATATTTACATGTATGTTTATGTGCAAACTCTTTTTTTTCATGCATATAAATATATATGTATATTACATATACTGTTTTAAGTTTATATTAATACTGTCATGATGTGTATATTACATATACTGTTTTAAGTTTCATGTTTGATAATTCATACTACACATAGGCAGCGACTTTAGTTGATATGGGATTCCCCAATTTGTCTAGACAAATGAATCTGTAGTCCTTTCCTTATTTATTTTGCAAAGGTAGTTTACATGAGATGGAAAAGAAAAATTCTTGGATATTATTGTTGTTTAAATTAAGTATTATATGTTTTAATTCGGTCCTTTACTTCTAAGTTGGTTGGGTATTTTGTATGTCTGTATAGAGTGGTTGTATAGTATATAGTTAGATAATTCTATCTGCCTGACTTTGGAAGGAACACTAATTTTATTTTTTCATGTTTCTTGTTCTGCAATTATTCTTAATATATACTGTAATCTGTTGCAGAACTCCAGCCATGTGGTTCTAGTCTGTAGTTTTCAGCTAGCATTTTCTTTACGAAACATTTCTCTTACTGAAGAAGGTAAGCTTGCAAACTTACTAGTATTGTATACTTCTAGTTTTGAACTGGAATAGAATATTCAACCTTTTCTACTGGAGGATGAGGAGGAAAAGTAGTGGGGAGTTGGTTCTGTGATAACTTTACTTAGAAAGAATCAAATTTAATATACTTCAATTGAATAATCTCATGTCTGATGTCAATTTATGCGGTGTCAATTTTCTAGAAATGTCTATCTCACAAGCTGATTTGAAAGTAATAGTGGGTGACTTTTAGGCATAGTTCCTGTGTGTTAGAGAAAGTAAGGGTGGGTGACTTTTAGGCCATGCCTGTTCTTCCTTCCATTACTGAAACGGCGGATTCTCTGCTTCAAAGGATTGCTACTATGATCCTTCTCCCTCTATATTAAACCCTAGCTATTTTATCTCATGTTCGAAGATATAGTTGTAGAGCAGCAGCTGGAAAAGATGGTGGCAGGTAGCAATTCCAAATCGGATATATCACTGCTTGGAACATTTTCCAGTAGTGCTTTCGCTGCTTTTTTCGCTGAGGTATTACTCCATTGAAGATCATATCCGATTAATTTGAAAACTACTGTGGAATTCGATTGTTAACTTCATTGTACGTGCATTTTGATTTAATTATTTCTTATAGTAGATTTCTAATCTTTTTTTTGAATGTTGATTGTGTGCGTCAAATCATGGTTGATGGGTTATTTTGGTGCTCTAAAATTTTAGTCTTTTTAAAAAGTTCAGTTTGAAGTATTTTAGAAGTTTGTAAGTTGTTGTCTAAATTCATATGTCGAACAAATTTATGCGTATTGGAGTAGAAGTAATTCTTAAGAACTAAAGTGCATAGGGAGACTTGGTTGTGTATCTTTGGCCCCAAATGACCATAATTTACATCAATTTCAACAGATCACTATTAGCCATTTCTGTTATAATATATATTTGTATGTTTATGAATTACTAATTGTCTTTTCATTTTTTTATTTTCCATTGAACTATCTGGTGATAGATGAGAAAGAGTTTATTGAACTGAATAGATCTATGACTTGGGCCTAAAAACAATAAGAATAAGAGCCTACCAAGGAAGTCTACACTCTACTCACAGTATTGTCACTTAGTCATTCAAATTTTCCCAATTCTGCTGCATAACTCCACTAGTCATATTATTCAAGTCAAGTTTCCTGATAATCAATATCAAGATAGCTTCTTTATTTGATAATTTTTATTTTAGTGTCACATTACTATGACACTCACAATCAAACACTCTGTAACTTCTTTTATATGTCAGGGTCTGTGTTGATGGTTTATAGTTTAACAAGTTAGTCCACTTCTCTGTTATTCTTGATTGAAGCTGGTATGAGCTCAATTGCTTAACACCTTTTAGTCTTAAGTTTGAAATCTCCACATAGATCATAATTGGTTCTGGATCATCATGTTGGTGTTGGAACCTTTTAGTTTGTATAATCCACTAGATGCAATGTCAATAAGATTACATATATTTGCTTTTCGCCATCACACATATAACATATTTTCTTATGCAGATTTGTACTATCCCGTTGGACACTACTAAGGTTAGACTTCAACTCCAAAAGAAAGCAGTTACAGGGGATGGAGTGGCCTTACCAAAGTACAGGGTTTAAGAAAGCAGTTACAGGGGATGGAGTGGCCTTATATCGTTAATGCTTGTTTGGGGGTTTAAGAATTGAGTTGTATGAACCTGTACGTTCTGTAACTATTGCTTTTATAAAATTCTGGTGCTCTATACATGTTAAGGCACCATTTAATTGAATTATGTGCATGCTGAATAGGTTAAGAACTTGTACGTGGGTGAAAATTTTGTTGGGGATGTTCCTCTATCCAAAAAAATACTAGTTGGGCTTACAACAGGTGATAATATGACCTATGCTCTTATATCATCTTCTAGGAAAAGATATACAAAAGTTAGGCTTGCGTAATCATGTTTGATATTGTAAATAATCTAGATACTTGAACATGAAACAAGTGCCCTTGCAATCACAGTGGCAAATGCTACTGATCTTGTGAAAGTACAACTTCAGGCTGAAAGGAAACTAGCACCGGGCGTGCCAAGGCGTTATAGTGGAGTATTAAATGCTTATTCTACAATAGTGACAAAGGTGATTCTATAATCTTCCATCCCATGTAAAATATGGCCCATGAGACCCCGCTATGTATTAAGTTTGTTGAGCAATATCCAAATTTTAGGAAGGGTTGGGGCTTTATGGACTGTACTCGGTCCCAACGTAGCAATGAATGCTATTATAAATGCTGCTGAACTAGCCAGTTATGATAAAGTGAAGCAGGTAAATCTCCAAAATTATAATTAACCTAATTATGCCACGGATTACTGATTGGTTATGTGCATCATCCTGCATATCGAGTGTTCTATTAGTGTTCCATTTTTCCTTGCTTAACCTTCTCCAGTACAGTTGGCAGTTGACTCCTGCGTTCTAACGTTGCAATAATTGTATTGAGGTATTTACTAATAACTATATTTTTGTCTTTTTCCTTCATTAATCTCTCTCTACCTATTAATTCAAGTTCACCAGGTTTATATTTTTTTATTCCTCATCTTGTTGAAATTTAATTTTGGTGTTTCTTTTGCAGGAAGAGCTTTACAGGCCCAACCTTGATTTCCTTGAAGAAAATGATGATGAAGTGTACCTAACATGATGTACACTTCATTCCTTCTAGCTCGTTATTTTTTCAGTTTTCTTATGTTAGTTATGAAATATTGTAAAATCTTATGATCCTTGGGAGATCAAGATCAATAACAAATTACTGTATTTATTGTGACTTGAGCATTATCTATTTATATATGGAGTATTAGTTTTAATTTTTAGTTATTTATGTAGTTTATCAATTAGTTTGAAACAAGTATGACATTTATATTAATTTGAAATATTAAATTTAATATTTATTATAGCAATTAATAAAAATAATAGTAATAATAATAAATATGAAATCACCGATTTAAAAATTAATTATAATTTGTATGAATTTTGATTATTTGTCAATTAATTTTTATTTATAAATTTATAATTTG
Organism: Panax quinquefolius; assembly: GCA_020205615.1. NCBI lineage: Eukaryota > Viridiplantae > Streptophyta > Magnoliopsida > Apiales > Araliaceae > Panax > Panax quinquefolius. The sequence goes on from JAINUW010000583.1 coordinate 495,424, forward strand.
TGAATGATTTTACTTGAGAAATTGACATTAATGAAGGATTATTTTCCTCCCTAATTTGAAGATACATTCTGAATTTATAATTAGTGAAAGAAAATATTCTCTCGTTAAATAAATTTGTTCCTCACAATATATTATTTGTGAGGAAATCAAGTTATTGACTAATTTTATATAGTCCTTCTTAAAATGTTATTTGTGAAAGAAACCAATCTTTCACTAAATAACAATATTCCATTACTAATACAATTTGTGAATAAAAAAGTTATTCACAATATAATGCGAGCACTCGTGTGAAGGAAATATTTCTTCGCAATAAATCACTTGTGAGTGATATAGGGCCTCTAGTGAAGGATTTGTCATTCACTAGAGGCCATTTTTGGTGTAGTGTGTAATATTATTAAGACAATGTTATATATTTATTATCATGTATTGTAAGGAATGATTAAAGGTTACGTACTTGGAAGCTAGACTCTGATAATTATGTAAATTAAGTTTAATATTTATATTATGGTTATTATTATTAATATTATTCCGCTCATAGAAAGGGTATCGTGAAGCACTGAATTCGGGTTTCAAGTACCTGGATTCGTGGGCTTTACAGGTTGGTATCAGAGCTTTAGGATTAGAAACCTTAGGTGGGATAGACCTTAGGCTATAACCTTAGAACAAAGGGAAACGTTGAGAATATAAATAAGTCATAGAGAGTTTATAAAGAGATGAATTGACTAAATCCATCGTCAAACAAAATAAAAGATAACTTATATAAAACTATTATTTGCTGTGTGTATATACTATATGCTAATCAGGATAATTTATGTGTGTAGATGTCTGGTGGAAAAGGCTTGTTATATGCTTATAGCATGAAGAAGGATCAAATCCATACCCCCCAAGCTAATATCGAAGCCAATGGCTGAAATAGAGGCTCATAATGAAAACAATTCAGACGAAGTGGTTATTGTAGAAAACGTAGTACCAGATCCGGAGATGGTGGAGCTGACATATAGTAATTCGGACACTAAAGTTAAAGCTGAACAAGCATCAACAGAGGTGCAGGATCTGAGGAACAAGGTTTCTTCTCTAGAAAAGCTGTGGAAAATAGAAAAGCTGCTAAATAGTCAACTGTGTCAGGCATTAATAGAAACAATTGACGAACAAGATAAATTAAATTCCAAATTGATCAAATGGGAGCCACATGCAACACATCGTGTGCAGCTCCGAGTAAGAAGGGGAAAAGAAAGATAGAAGACCATGACTTTGGAAAATTCGATAAGAAGAAAAGGAAAAGAATGTGTTACCTTTGTGGCTATGAGGGACATACCACTCTGTATTATCCCGACTATAAATTAGGAGCATGTTTTATCTGTGGGATAGAAGGTCATCAGGCGAAAGGTTGTCCAAGAAAGAGGCCTAGTGAATAAGTAGTATAGGTTCTGTTGGGTAGGTCTGTTTAATGTTAAGTATGTATGTGTAACGTAATGTTCCCAACTTTTGGTATTAGTCAAGGCTGTAAATCCCGACTTTTGTAGTCACAAAGGGATGCGTGATGTTTAAAAAAAGATATGTGTTATGCTATATAAAGTATTAAGCTAAATGAATAAGAATCTAAGTTTGAGTAATGAAATGAGTTAATATACTAAACTTATATGATAAGATTTAGAATGTAAAGAATAATATATGGTTTTACTTAACCAGATAATGCCGCCAAGACGTCAAACTCGGAATCAAAGGGCAGAAGAGTCTGTCAATAACGTTGAGGGACAACAACAAGCAGACTCGATGCAACACTTTGCAAACATGGTAGCACAAGCTATGCAGAAAGGAATGACAGTCGCAGGGAACCAGCCGGATAACCGCTTGGCAAACTTTAAGGACTTCAAGGCAGTTGGACCAACAGAGTTTAGAGGGACAACTGACCCTGTTGAAGCCCAGACTTGGGTTAAAGAGATTGAAATAACATTCGTGGTAGCTAGGGTAGCTGAGGGGCAAAGGACCGCTTTTGCCACCTACATGATGAAGGGTGAGGCAAATTTTTGGTGGGAAGAGAATCAGGCGAGGGCAAGGAGAGGGTGTTGTTACTTGGGATAGGTTTAAGACACTGTTCTTCGAAAACTATTTTTCCTCTAGTATGCAGGCTAGGATGGAGGTATAATTTTTAGAGTTGAAGCAGGAGAATATGACGGTGTCCGAATACACCGCAAAATTCCATGAGTTGGATAGGTTTGCTCCGCATCAAGTTGATACGGAGGTTAGGAAAGCAAGAAGGTTTGAGCTGGGATTAAAACCCTAGCTCTACAACAAGGTGGCGGTGTTGCAGATCCCTACATTTGCAGCACTCATGGAGAAGGCTATTATTGTTGAGGAGGGGAGTGAGGCCATGAGCCTCTACAACAAGGAGAGAAAGAATAAAAGTAAGGTCGAAGGAACTGGGATGGTGGAAGTTAATAGTGGGAGTAGCGGTGGTAGTAGCAAAAGGAAGGGAAGCAATTTTGGAAGTGTGCAGGTAAAACAGGAAGGAGTTAAGAAGCAAGCTGTGCAGTGTAGAAACTGTGGAAAGAACCACTCTGGGGAATGTTTGAAAGGGAAGTGTGTATGCTATAAGTGCGGGCAGGAGGGCCATATCTCTCCCAACTGCCCCAATCCTAGGATGAACAATGGGTGTTTTCTATGCGGGTCGACCGAGCATAAGGTAAAAGATTGTCCGAAGAGGAGGACAGAGGCAGGGAGTGTGAATACTGGAATGGGCAGCGGGACTTTTGTGACTCCCCCAAAATTAGGTATACATCACCTAACTTGAGTCGCCAGATACATGGTACAGAATTCAAATACAACTTAATAATACAATTTTCGTGTACAATACTATAAAACATAAACTGTGAGTTTGAATACAAATATTGTCTACTAGAGAGTATACAAACTCAAAAGGAGTCCTCATTACAATTATTATCACACTATATCACATAATAGCGAGGAATACTAATGCACCATCTAGGACCATCACTCCGTTCCCCGACTTGTCCCAGCTATATTCTCATTTCCTGAAGAGAACAGTGAAAGAAAGGGTGAGCTCAACTAGCCTAGTAAGAAATATTATGACTAAGATAATGCAGAATAAATTATCATTAGCCTTAAACAATGTTAAACTGATACAATATAACAAACATCAAGTTTAAGCTGCGGTGAACAAGCAATCCATTAAAAGAGTCAAGTAGAGAATAAAATCTACTATCTTTTATGATTTAAAAGGTTTTTCATCACTTTTATCATTTGGGACTCAAATTTTAATAAATAATCCACATCATCGAATCACCCCTGCACTACGGCCAAGGATATTCTTTAGTATCACGACCCCAATTATCCATGCACTACGGGCCAATAATATTTGTGTATTCATTAATGGCCATGATCATGCCAACAACTGTCCATCAATGCACTACGGGCCAATGAGGACGTTTAGCACATCATTTGTAACATTACGGTCATGATTACACCGAATAATCCCTAGTCATAATCATACCAAGTCCATCTATGCACTACAGGCCACAGATGAGTTTCAATAAAATATAAACATGAGGATGATGACAATGATATAAGAATTCAATAAAACAAGTTCAAGAATTAATTTATCCAGGAACTAATAACGTCCAAACTGTCAACATGATACTGCTTTGTAGAGTAAAATTCAAGAATGCTCATAAGAATATTTCCATGAAAAGATATTGGATGAAGCACAAATATCAAGGATATTCCACTAATTTCATGGAGTATAGAAGTCAATGTTTTTACTAACTGAGTATAATAAAGAATGGAATACCAAAAGAAATCACCATGCATGCGATAGACCGCACAGGCAGGTTATTCCAACAGAATAATAACTAACGGAACCAGGTCCGGCATAAAATGCACAGACAGGATATTCCAACAGAATAATAAAAAATGGAACCAGGTCCGGCGTAAAATACACAGACAGGATATTCCAACAGAATAATAAAGACTGGAACCAGGTCCGGCATAAAATGCACTGACAAGATATTTCAACTGAATAATAAATACTGGAATAACAAAAGAATTTCACCAAGTATAGGGTAGCCCGTGTATACAGGTTATTCCAATAGAATTATAAATAATGGAAAAACAGAAGTTCTCTTCATGAATACAAAAGAAATAACACCCCTTACATTAGTAGGAGATTGAATACTGCAATAGTGTAGTAACATAATACTCTTCTTCTTTCTCTCTTATTCTCTCTATACTTTCTCTCTCTATAGCTTGAATGAATTCGTGAAAAGTAATGAACTACACTATTGCAGTATTCACAGAAGATTTCTAGCTTAGCACTTGCAATGTGAAAAGGCAAGCGGCTTGACGACTGGTGATGTGAAAAGAAAAGTGGTTTGACGCCTGTAATGTGAAACACCAAGTGGTTTGACGCTTGTAATGTGAAACGACAATTGGTTCGACGCCTGTAATATGAAACAGCAAGTGGTTTGACGTCTGGTAAAGGTAATTACTATTGGCTAAAGAGACTCTTAGATGATGACATATGGGCCCCCATAGAATAACCAAATTTACCACAAACGTCTCATAATAGACCCTTTATATACATCAAGGATTGAATAAATATTAGCACAAATCATTTTATTTTTAATCAACACATATTTAATTTTTCAACAATTATTAATCATTAATATTATAACTTGTCGTCTCAATTATTGATTTAATAATATAACATATTATACAAATGATAATCTTTGTGACAATAATTGAATCAATAATATAAGAGATATGATCGAATTATCGTAATAATAATTGAGTATAAGCGAGTGACTTCTCACGTACACATCAATAATCAATACTGTGTATTACTATGCAACCACGACCCAGCGTATTCTTGTACTTTACTCTTTGGGTAGTTCAACAGTTAACGGTAAAACTTCCGCCGTTATTTTTATAGAAAGATAATTTTGTCGTTTTCTAACTACGACAATACTTCCGTTGTGGGGTCCACCAATGATTGTGTTGTCGTACGAATATTCCCCGACAAAAAGAATATTTCCCGACCAAACGAATATTTTATTACAACTTGCTTACCTTGCAAAATTTATAAATATTACCCACAACTATAACATTATATCAAATCCACACTATAATATTCAAAAATGATATTTAGAGAAAATTAATCTTTATTCATAAAAGTTGTGGTCTTACAACTTTGGCAATCATGGGACCTACGACATCGAGCAAGCCAACAAAATCAACAGCAAGGGTCTACAACATGACGGTCCTGGATACCATAGCAGTTTGTGGTGCAATTCTAGGTATTATTCGTATAACTTTTATTTTCTTATGCATGATTTTCATATATATAGTAAATTATTTTATAAAGAAATTTTGAAGAAGGAACTTGAGTTTTTTTCGAAATCAAAATTTCGTTTAATCCGATAGAAAAGCTTTACGTGAATAGGTTAAAAATCAGTACGATCATTTATGGTCAAGATCTACTTGCAATGATTATATATGCTGCGTACACTTGTATATGTAGGATTTAAAACGGTGATTCCGGGGAAGGAATCTTTATAAGGGAGGGTGAATGTAACAACCCGATATTTTTTATACAAATAAATTAGAAATTTTGTGTATAAATTTTTTATTATTATTTTAAATATGGGGAATATGTGCCAAGATAATGTGTATATGTATTTATGTGATAAATAAAAATATGAATAGTTACAAATAATTTTATTTTCGAATTATTGATCATTATAAATTATATTCTTATCATAATTAATTTTATAATAGAAATGTTTTATTAATTATTTTCCATGAAAATATAATCATATATTATTTATATAATATATGGAATGATTTTTTTATTATTATAATAATTATTTTAGTATATGAATTTGGTTTGATTATTAAGTTCATTATTTTTAACTTAAATTAATAATGTTAAGTACGACAGATAAATCAGATATGGAATCCAAACTCTAAATAAACAATTTGGGTAGCATATGTTAAAATTGTTAGACTATGTTCATTACATGACCCAAAATAATTAAAGGAGAAACCCAAAAGAAATAAAATGCAAGCCAAAACTTAGTCCACTTGATTAAGGGTATTTTAAACCTTTAATGAATCAAATTTGTGCATTAAAATAAAAGCAAAATTGTGGAGATAATAGAGCAAGGGGGACCGGCCACATTAGCCTTTTTAAGGCAAGATTATTAAGCTAATCAAGTTCCATAAGTAGAAATCTTACACAGAATGACAAGTGTGTCATGCTCCCATTGGTGGAAAGCTTAATTAGCACCCTTAATCACATGATTAGGCTTAATTGAAAGAGATTAGGTGAAATCTTTTATCCATGGGACAACCAAAGTATGGGGGATAATAGTTTTATCACACATTCATTTGCTAGACATCTTTCATTTCTCTTATCATTCTTCTTCTTCTTTTCTCCTAAGCTAGCAAACTTCAAAGAGAGAAAAGAGAGAGAGGGTTCGGTTTTTCTAGTAAGGAAGAGGAGTTATTGTTCATGCATCCTAGATTCATAACCTACTTTGGAAGAGCAAGAAGGATAGCAAAGAAAACTAGGTGAGGTTCTCTTCCATTCTTTTTCTTATTCTCCTTCTATTTTCAGTTTTTACCTCAACATGTATGGGGTTATGGTCTAATACTAAAAGTACCCTAGTTCTACATGTCTCATGTGTAGGACTAAGTATCTTGTGTATTAGACTTTAGATTTAGAGGAAGGAAATGAGCATATGTTCTCCAAGGGATGAAAATCTTGTTTTTCTTCCACTAAATCTTATGTAACTCAAGTTTTACAACTCGGATTTGTGATCCGTCAAAGGGGGTGCTAGATACATGAGTTATCTAGTAAACCCAAGTGGTACAACACAAATCTAGCAAGTATTGAAGCCGTGGGGGCTGTTTTCCCCAAAACAGCCCACATAGAGTATTTAGGTTTTAAAACCCTAAAAAGCTACTGTCCTCATTTTTCTTATGACTATTTCAGACAGTTGCAAGTATTTTAAATATATGGGAAAAATCACAAAGGTACCTTCAGAAGTTATCTAAGTGTAGGAAATAGAACGGTCACGTTTCGAGTTATAGGTTGTGTGTAATGGCTATTTCCGTAGAGGACTTTTAAATATTAACACCCGAATATCTCACAGTGTATATATGGAAAAAATCCGAAATATTTACAGTAGGTTCATATATGTTATGAGAGTATACCCTGAAAATTTCAGATTTGTCTGAGTAAAACTCGATTTATGAAAAAAGAAGCAAGATCTTAGTGTTTTGGGCACATTAAAATTAGTAAATCATTTTCTAAAATTCCAGAAAATTTTGGGGATCATTGTTGGGTCATATACTGTTCAAATCCAGAAAAGAATAATTTTTAGAATCAGTTTGCTATTTTTCCTAAAAATGATGAAGTTATGAATAAAAGGAAATAAAAAGTTAAATGATGTCTTAAATAAGAAAAATGTGATTTTAATGCTTGAATACTCTTAATATATAATATTATGACTACTTTAGGGAATTTTTGTAATTTATAATAAGAAATATTATTTATGACCTTTTATGGATATTAAATAAGTGGTTTTGTAAAGGGTGAACAATTAGAATAAATTGTTTATTGATCAAATAAATTATTAAAATGTTATTATGATATTGATAATATTAGAATATGATATCTTTGTTAAGTAAATAAAAATATTTATATTAAAGCTTCATTAAAATACTATTAAATGATTAATAATATTATATTAAAGTATTAATCTTAGATTAAAATATTATTAAAAGATTAATAATATTAAATTAAAGTATTATTGGATGATTAAAATATTATTAAGTAAATAATAATATTCGAGATTAAATAAAATGTTATTAAAATGTAATAACATTAGTAAAGGAATAAAATATTATTAAATGATTAATAATATTAGTAAATGAATAAAATATTAATACTATTGGTAAATGAATAAATGTATTATTAATTGATTAGTGATACTAAAGCATAAGTAAGATATTATTAAAGTAATAATATTAATGGTAATTATTTAAAAATGGTTTTAAACATTTTAAAAATCATTTATGGGTAATATAAATGTTTAAAAATATTTTGAATTATCATATAACTTTAATATTTTGGCAATGGTTTCATGAATAGTTTAATAATAATTAAATGTTAATAGAATTATTTGATATTTGAATCATTTAATAATGATTTTCGGTATTTAAAATTTGTGATAAATTAATAAATGTTTATTGAGTCATTTAAAATATCCTACCTTTGTATTATTATTACTGTATTCTTTATGAAATGGACATGAGTAAGAAAGTTTCGTAATTATATTATTCTTGTACATATTATTAATCCTATATTATATACGCTCATTGATTGCCAACATGTTAGTATATGGTAATTCGATATATATTATGTTTGTTAATTTGTATAATTGGTTATACAAGTGTCACCACTTGGATAATCATTGCATTTAATCACATCTTTGGTACACATTTGTTAATTACGTATATATATATATATATATATATATATATATATATATATATATATATATATATATATATATATATATGTGTGTGTGTGTGTGTGTGTGTGTGTTGAATTATGGATTATCATCAACAAGATAAAACCTTATTATTATCCAACCGAATTGCCTTGGTTTGGAACCCCGACAAGTATGAACATACCTTACACGGGAAAAACTTTTATGCACCCAAGGTGGACAGAGTGAACGATAATATCGTTCTTTTATGTAGTATTGATCAATACATGGTACAACGGGCGGATCACCCCTGTGCCCGTAAGTTATGACGATTTACAGATGAAGTTCTGTTTAACCTTTTCAAAAATGAAAACAATGTTCATAGTATGTCCCCTTAACCCTATTTATAGTCAGTACGTAGTTTCAAAAATTTGAAAGAGGGTTGTTATGTTATTATTATCGGTTCAGATTACTTCACAACTACTGATTTGTTATTGAAGGGTAGTATAAAGAAAACATGTAAATTCTTTCAGCTTATATATATATATATATAATTGTTATTACTTGCTGGGCAGTCAAATGCTTATCCTTGCTTAATTTAAATGTTTTCAGCTAAGTGTGAAGAACCTGAAGGCTCTGTTAAGAACAAAGGAAAGGGAAAGGTTGCTGAATAATTTCAATGTTATCTTATGTAATAATGTAATATTATTAAGACAATGTTATATATTTATTATCATGTATTGTAAGGAATGATTAAAGGTTACGTACTTGGGAGCTAGACTATGATAATTATGTAAATTAAGTTTAATATTTATATTATTGCTATTATTATTAGTATTATTCCATTCATAGAAAGGGTATCATGAAGCAGTGAATTCGGTTTTCAAGTACTTGGATTCGTGGGTTTTACAAATGAACCGGACGTTGTAATATATGAATAAGTTATTATAAAATGTTTAACGCTATGACCTCATAGTATTGACATTGGATGATCGTTCTGAGTATACAAAAGACTGTATGACTTAGGCGATAAAGAATAAATCTTGAGGTATGGCATTTAGTTGATAGAAAGCCATAAGGAAAAAGAAATTGACTTAACGAACATTATAGTTTAATGGTTCAGATAGGTTAAAATAAAGTTAGGGTGTGGTACAATTGTAACCATTGATGGTTGACATATGGTAGATGGGCTAAACAATTCCTTCAGAGAGCGGAGGTATATATATACAAAATTGGCAACTGTTGTAACTCACTATGAAAGACAGTGTAGACGAGACGGGAACTTGTTTGTTGGTTGTTTGAGGGAAACCACTTAGATACCATATGGACTACTAGCGGACACACGATGTAAATCATCAAAGATGATGAACATATGAGTAAGACATCTCTGTATGTCATGAAGTCATAAAACGGTAAAGAAAGTTATCGCGTAAACTTAGATTACAAGAACGCAAACCTTAAGAAGTAAAGTTAAGTAAACCAATGCGTAAGTCAAGTATATGACTAATTAGTGTATGCACTACTTTCCTTATGTGATATATAGGGATTGAAATGAGCAGTTCAGCGTAAGCTGTAGCTGTGCGTAAAGTAAGTTTCCTAACTTCATTCATATTACATGAATGCTAGTTTCTTAAACTTCTCAGATGTTGAACTTGAGAATTCTTGTCTATGTGAAAATGTGTGGTATTTGTACAAGGTGGTAGTATGTATGAGTCCGTGTGCCACAATTTGAACACTTCAGTATTTTTTTGAGATGAACTGTTCTGTGATTGAACTATTTAATACGAGTATGTTCTGTTTATACATGAACCGTTATTGTTAAGTATGTGCTAATGATTCTAGCCACACAAGATGTGTATGGAAAAAGGTAGAAGAATGATAGTATTTCAAAGTGTATGTGACTAATGTTTTAAAATGATAGGAATTGAGATAATTCCTATTATTCAAGCTGCTTCATAAGCTTTGTTCGGTTATTGAAGTCTTAAAAGAATGTTTAAATTCTTGAAGTTGTTTGTTCAACTGCTATGATTTGTTGGGCAATTGAATGATCACTCTTGCTTTAAATAAAAACATTTTCAGTAAACGATGTTAAAAAGAACTTAAGGATCCCATAAAGATCAAGCTGACCGGTATCTAGATGAAGTGCCATTTAATATGTGAATGAGCGTGAAGATCAAGCCAAGACTTGTGATGTAGAATAGTTTAATTGAACTATAGATTAAATTAATGAACTGATATTTATCCTTGGTGGCGGATAAAAGTCATTCTTGTAAGATGTAAAGAATAATGTAATTATCATTATTTATAATGAAAGAGATTATAAGGTCTTACAACCTGGGACTTGAGAATGTATGTTGTTATATTTAGCTATATAATTATGTATGTTTGGAAGGAGATGGAATCGTGACGTACGGAATCCGGAGGTAAAAAGATAGACCTGATTTCGGGGCGTTATAGAGTCGTATCAGAGCTGATAGGTTATAAACCTTAGGTATGAGTACCTAAGATTATAATCATAGAGAGAAGGATAAGAAAATCGCTGAGTCAAACGATTAAGGAAGAAGATCACCACGTGATCATAGTAAATCGTAATAACAGTTGTTCTGTTAAACGATGGATGATTTATAGCTATTGCTATAGATGAATGGTACTACGAAGTAAGTACAGGAAGAAGTACTCAGATTGAGTTATAAAGGTTAGCATACAAATTTAAGAAAATTCGTATTAAGTAAAGAGAAAGTAAGAAGTTTTAAGATTTCAATTGAGGACTCATATCAACAGCGGAGTTGTATGATTCCTTGTATGGGCGGGGAATTTTTACTTGGTTTTAGAACCACTTAGCTCCTTATTCGATATAGTTGTTAAGTTGAACAATTCTTTGTATGGATGGGGAATTGTCCTTGGTGTAACAACCGCTTAACTTCCTATATCGATTTATGGTTGAGTTGACCAATTCTCTGTATGGACAGGGAATTGTGTTATGTTCGATAATCACTCAGCTTCTGGTAGTGATAATCATTGGAATAGTAGGTCGCACTATCAATATGTATATGGTGAGAAGGTGAATCTTTTCTCATGTATATGGGTGATAGGTAGAGAATGTTAAGATAGGTGCGAGTTCTTGAAACTCATACTTATGAAAAGTTTGTGACTCATAGTTATATGCTATGTTTCTGAGCCCTAAGCGTATGGATTGTCCTTGATTTGTTCTTAGATTACATATTGCGAAGATAAGTTCTTAAACACATATGGTTGTGGAAAGTTCCTAAACACATAAAGTGTGGTAAGTTAACGGACTATACTAAGGTATAAGAATGTTTTGACTGAAAATGAGTATTTTCAGTAGACTTAGCATTGAAGGTGCTAGAGAAGATTAAATATTGTCACAAGTAAGACAATGAAGGAAGATGGAGAAATAGGATATTCCAAGTCATCTAGCTATGCTAGATTTTGAAGTTTATTGAAATCGTGCGGATATATACATTTTGAAATGGAAAGACTTGGTTCAACTTTTGGAACCAACGGATTTCGAAAGAGCTATTTTTTATATGTCTATTCTAATTATTTCGGCTAGACATAAGTTGATTTGAAATATCAAAATAAATTTTATATCATCAATGAATGTGATGCTAAGATGGTAAAAGGATGGAGTTATTAATGCAATTAAACCTAGTGTTGGATTTGATCTTAATGTAAAATGATGAAGTTATAAACTGACGAAGTCCTCAACGTACTGTGAAAAGTACGGTATCATGACGTCATAAAACATTTTGATGTATTGTAAAAGAATTTAAAGAAGTAGTTGATGTCAATTGATTTGACTAGACGAATGTTTCAAGTTGATGTCCTATTTATTGGTATGGTCAAAGATAATTGATTTGGCTAAGACGAATGGTATGTCATGTTATAAGAAAATCGAGCTTTCTTTGAGAAGTTATGCCAAGCCAAATTATTTTGCTGCATAATCTAATGATTAAGTCTGAGGTGAACATACCCCGAAATGGGGTTATACGATGGGTTGATTGCCTACGTATGGAAGAGGTAGTTTACCTTCTTGGTGATTCTAAAATGATTGTGGAAGAAAGGTTTACGGCAAAGTGATATTAAACATAATAAGAGTTCATGGTCGATTTGACCCCTCAACAAAAGTATGAAATGTTTTAAAGGAATTCTTATGTTCCTCGTTATTCCTTATACTTCATGATTTTTGATAGGTTATGGAGAAAGGGAGAATATGAGGACCTGGGTAAGGGCTTAGTTTTAAGAAATTCTGAGGACAAAATTTTTATAAGGAGGGAAGAATGTGACAACCCGAAAATTCGGTTTGTCCAGAATTTAAGTTTAAAGATTTAGTTATTAATAAAATGAATTTTTATTAATACTATTCTGAGCTATGTGTTTATTAATTGTTCTAGAACCTAGGATTATTATAATACCGAAGGATTCTAGCTACGAGCTAGACTGAACGAATAAGAATTTTGAAGATAAAAATAAAAATTTTTTGGGAATAAAAATATTTCTGAGAAAAAGACGAAATATGCACTATTCACCTGACGAAATCTATGGGTTAGGGTTTGAATAACTTAAGCCTTTCTGAGAGTTCGATATGTCGAAATGATGTTCCGTCGAAAGATTTGACAATAATATATCGTGAAAAGTTAAGTAAGCCGATAAAAGGTTTTCTCGAAAAACGCGTAGAAATCGGATGAAATAAAAATGACTAAAAATATTGTTATGTACTTTTCAATTTTTCGGAGTTTCGAAGAATGCGTTAAAGTTAAACTGTAGAGGAAAGACGAAATATCCAAAAATATTCGAATTCCGAGAATTGCATTTTTTAAAACTGTCGGACGAAACCGGAAAGACGGAACCACGAAACATCCAAGGGAAGATTCGTGAATAGTAAGGAGGTGGAAGTAATGAGGTATGAATAGTAACTGAAGGGGCAAAATGACTATTTTGCCCCTAGCTTGGAAAATCTATAAATAGGAAGCTTAAATTCATTTGTTTAGGATTTTGAAAATCCTACAACATTTGAGAGAGAGAGAGAGAGTTTTTGGATGAAGAAGAAGAGGAAAAGGAGGAGAAAATGTTGCTCGTGAGCAAACTTTGTCCGACGGAAGGAGATTAAAGAAGGAAGGTAACCCGAAACCTAACTTCTATATAGTTTTCTTTAAATCTTATATGTTTAAAACATAGCTTAATGAGAATATGAAGTAAAAGGTGTACGAATGATTTTCATATGGTAGAAATCATGAGAAAATGAAGAAATAAGAATTAAAAGTGTAGTTTATAAAGTTCTTAAAGAAGTATAAGATTCGTAATGAATATGAACGATCCAAATGAATCATATTAACAATTCGGTGATATTAGTAAGGAATGGTGTTTTATAACATCAAATTCAAAGGAAAAGTGAAATCCTAATTAAAATATCGATTAAAAAATGAAGAAGGAACGAATAATGCGAAGAACACGAAGAACGTTGTTGATGGACAAATTTAAAACCATCGTAGTATAATTTGTTGTTGATGGATAAGTTTAAAACCATCGCATATAAGTTAGTTGTTTATTGCTTGGTTAGGAACGTTAGAAATGTTTGCTGAAGAACGAATTAAACTTAGCTATAACGAGGTTATGGAAAAATTTCGTAAAAGACAAACGAGAAATAAAAAGTATATAAATAAACCCAAACGTGTAGAGTTTCATAAGAATGTAAGAGAACGTAGAAAACATGAGTCGTAGACTTAAGAACGAACGAGTTCTGAGTTCTGATGATCGAATTACAGACGAGCGGACGAAGAACATTAATAACGAAAAATGAACGAATGAGGAAGATTAAGCATGTTAACGGATTCAGAATTGATTTTTTTTCTGGGAGAAGTTGAAGTACGTAAGATAAAGAAGAGAATAGAATTGAAACAACCTCGTTCTGAGCTATAACGAAAAAGATATGATATCGTAAAGTAAGCATCTCAAATTAGTGCAAGACTTAGAAGAATTTTTAGAAAATTACATGCTCGGCGCCACAGCGCCAATTGTGCCTTGGGAGGCGGTGACGCAACATGAGCTCGGGCCATCAGCTACTACTGAGTGGTGCCACAACGCGAAGGAAAGGGAAGTACTTGGCTCCGCAGCGCCGTTGCAGGGTAATGTCCAGAAATGAGATTTTTATTGCTCAATTCCTGGGGGAAGTGTACGGATAAAGAATGAACATGTAGTTCACGTAATGTAACACTTAAATAAGTGATTTAAACCTTTAGTAAAGGTTGAACGTAAAGATTTAACGGGATTAAAAGACGACGAATGTAAATGATAGATTACGTAACCGATATCCGGGAACCGTGTCGCGATAAAGCGAACGTGGGGGATTGTTATGATTTTGATTCCTTAGACGTTGAGTGATGAGGATGATGTATAACATTTCGATGTTATGATGAGAGTTATGTGTAAAGCGTATAGACGATGTGAACGCAACGCAGTTACGATGAACGATCGGTCTTAGCATACAACGTACCGTATGGTTTTGACATTAAGAAAGAATAATGAACATAAGGTTCATGGGATGGATAATGATGGAAAGTGATTAAAACCTTGGATAAAGGTTGAATAAGAGATTTAGAGACGATCAACGTGAACGCTGAATACGTAACGATCCTAGTGATTGTATTCGCGTCGGACGAACATTCTAAGTGTACAATGACTGTATGACTTAGACGTTGATGAAGGTAGTAAGTAAGATAAGAATTATCAAGAAAGCCGTAACAAACAGTAATGAGATTAATGAAAGTTCGAATGTAAGTCGGATAGTGAATGTTAGAATGAAGTAAGCATTAAACACTTTAGCCGATGTGAGGGTTGAGTGTACGCGAATATTAAATGGGCAGAACCTACACTCCGTGTATGGTTTGACCGAAAGGTAATGAAGAATGTTGATTAACCGTGAACGGTGAATAAACTAAATTAAAGATGATAATGTATAACATAAAGATGCCGAGTTAGTAATGATAACTTGGAGAAGTTCCGAGTCGAATGAACCGGATGTTGTAAGATATGAATAAGTTAATATAAAATGTTTAACTCTATGACCTCATAGTATTGACATTGGATGATCGTTCTGAGTATACAAAAGACTGTATGACTTAGACGATAAGGAATGAATTGTGAGTTATGACATTTAGTTGCTAGAAAGCCATAAGGAATAAGAAATTGACTTAACGAACATTATAGTTTAATGGTTCGGATAGGTTAAGATAAAGTTAGGGTGTGGTACAATCGTAACCTTTGATGGTTGACATATAGGAGCTGGGCTAAACAATTCTGTCAGAGAGCGGAGGTATATATATACAAAACTGGCAAGCGATCTAACTCACTGTGAAAGACAGTGTAGATGAGACGGGAAATTGTTTGTTGGTTGTTTGTGGGAAACCACTCAGAGTACCATATGGACTACTAATAGAGACACAATGTGTGCTGAGTCCTAGTAAGGTTATAAGAAGAAGATAAGAATGTAAATCATAAAAGATGATGAACTTATGAGTAAGACATCTCCGTATGTCATGAAGCCGTAAAACGGTAAAGAAATTTATCGCGTAAACTTAGATTACAAGAACGTAAACCTTAAGAAATAAAGTTAAGTAAACCAATGTGTAAGTCAAGTATATGACTAATTGGTGTATGTGCTAATTTCCTTTTGTGATATATAGGGATTGGATCGAGCAGTTTAGCGTAAGCTGTAGCTGTAGATAAGGCAAGTTTCCTAAGTTCATTCATATTACATGAATGCTAGTTTCTTAAACATCTCAGATGTTGAACTTGAGAAGTCTTGTCTATGTGCAAATGTGTGGTATTTGTACAAGGTGGTAGTATCTATGAGGCCGTGTGCCACAATTTGAGCACTTCGGTGTTTATTTGAGATGAATTATTCTGTGATTGAACTATTCAATACTAGTATGTTCTGTTCATACATGAACCATTATTGTTAAGTCTGTGCTAATGATTCTAGCCAGACAGGATGTGTATGGAAAAAGGTAAAAGAATAATAGTATTTCAAAGTGTATGTGACTAATGTTTTAAAATGATAGGAATTGAGATAATTCCTATTATTAAAGCTGCTTCATAACCTTTGTTCGGTTATTGAAATCTTAAAAGAATGTTTAAATTCTTGAAGTTGTTTGTTCAACTGCTATGATTTGTTGGGCAATTGAATGCTCACTCTTGCTTTAAATAATTTTTTTTTCAGTGATTGATATTAGAAAGAACTTAAGGATCCTATAAAGATCAAGCTGACCGATATCCAGATGAAGTGTCATTTAATATATGAATGAGCGTGAAGATCAAGCCAAAACTTGTGATGTAGAATAGTTTAATTGAACTATAGATTAGTTTAATGAACTGATATGTATCCTAGGTGGCTGATAAAAGTCACTCTTGTAAGATGTAAAGAATAATGTAATTATCATTATTTGTAATGAAAGAGATTATAAGGTCTTAGAACCTGGGACTTAAGAATATATGTTGTTATATTTTGCTATAAAATGATGTTTGTTTGGATGGAGATGGAATCGTGACGTACGAAATCTGGGTGTAAAGATAGACCAAATTTTGGGGCGTTACACATCAGTCCAAACTGCACGATGCAGTCTAAAACATGTTATAATTGTGAAAGAGAAGGTCACCTAGCTCAATTTTATCGTGCAGTGAAGCCAAGTCCTGTTGGGATGGTGACACCAAATGTCGTCCCAGACAAGTCAAAACAGGTAGTTTAAGGGAGAACGTTTGTTGTGACCTCCCAAAAAGCAAGGAACCCGAACGAAGTTATCACGGGTAAGCTAATCATAAACTCATTTATTTGATACTGGTTCTACCAATTCTTTGATACCGGTTCTACCAATTCTTTTATTTCTCCTACTTGCGCTCAACGTTTAAATTTAACTCCGGAGAAATTACACTTTGACTTATCTGTTGAAACTCCGTTGGGAGAAACCTTCATTACATCCACTGTTTATAAGTCTTATTTAATCCAAATCGGTACCCTCACATTACCTGTTAATCTCATCTCTTTGAAAATACTTGCATTTGATGTGATTTTAGGGATTGATTGGTTAACTACTCATCATGCAAAAATTAATTATTTTCGTAAGGCTATTAGCTTTCATATTCCTAACCAACCTATTATGCGAATTCAAGCAACCAAACACCAAAGTCAATCACTGTCATATCAAGCCATAAAACTATTCGTTTATTGAAAAACGGATGTCAAGCTTTCTTAGCGCATGTCACATATTTAAACAAAAATACGTCATATTTGAATGCTATTTCTATTGTTAATAAATTTCCTGACGTATTCCCTAAAGAACTTCATGGCCTACCTCAAAATTTTGAAATCGAATTTTATATTGACCTTGAACCCGGTACAAAACCCATTTCCAAGGCCCATATCGAATGGCTCTTATTGAACTTTAGGAGTTAAAAATCCAACTGTAGGAATTATTAGACATCAGTTTCATTCGCTCTAGTACGTCTCCTTGGGGTGCTCCTGTTCTATTTGTAAAGAAAAAAGATGGAAGTATGGGACTTTATGCTCATGCTGCCTTCATGGATATGATGAATCGAGTATTCAAGGAATATTTGGATCATTTTGTGGTCGTCTTTATTGATGAAATCCTCATATACTCCAAAAGTCGTGAAATCATGAGCAACACTTGAGGTTGATACTCCAAAAGCTTCGTGAAAACAAGTTATACGCTAAATTAAAGAAATGCGAGTTCTGACATTAGGAAGTAGTATTCATTGGGCACGTGATATCGAATCATGGAACATCTGTTGACCCAGCAAAGATTAAAGCAATGCAAAGCTAGGAGCAACCTATGTCAGTGACCGAAGTACGAAACTTTTTGGGCTTAGCTGGTTATTATCAGATATTCGTGGAAGGAATTTCTCGAATCGCTACTCCATTAACTCAGCTGACTCGAAAAGATACAAAATTCGATTGGAGCGAGGAATGTGAGAAGAGTTTTCAAGAACTCAAGAGGAGACTCGTTTCAGCACCTATTCTGACAATACCATCTAGTTTGGAGGGATTTGTCATCTACATCGATGCTTCAAGTAGAGGGTTAGGATGTGTTCTCATGCAACATGGGAAAGTCATAGCCTATACCTCACGAGAACTCAAAGAATATGAGAGGAATTATCTTATTCATGATCTAGAGTTGGCAGTAGTCGTTTTTGCATTAAAGATATGGAGGCATTACCTGTATGGGGAGAAGGTGGAGATCTATACAGATCATTAAATCCTCAAATATTTCTTCACCCAAAAGGAACTCAACATGCAATTCGATACCATCCTGGAGAAGCATCCTGGATAAGCAAACGTGGTAGGTGACGCGTTGAGTAGAAGATCATATGCAGGTACGAGTGCGATATTATCAACGCAAAAGCCCATTTTTTATGACTTACAAAGGATAGAGATAGAGTTAAAGACTCTTAGGACCCACGTGATGATGGAAAATATACGAGTAGAACCGACTTTAATCGATAAAGTTAATGCTACTCAAGCTACAGACCTGGAGTTGATACGTATGAGGAATAAAGTATAAGAAGGTTCTATTTCGGAAGTAAGAATCGATGAAGAAGGAATACTTCAAGTCAACTCTAGACTTTGTGATCCTAATGCCGTTGACTTGAAGTATAAAATCATGACGGAGGGGCACAACACACCATTTACAATCCATGCAGGAAGTACCAAAATGTATCATGATCTTCGACATACATTTTGGTTGAGCAATATGAAAAGAGAGATTGCGGAGTTTATCTCAAGGTGTTTAACATGTCAACTTGCCAAGGCGGAGCATCAAGTGCCAAAAGGTCCATTACAACTACTTGAAATTCCATAATGAAAGTGGGAGCACATTACCATGGATTTCATTACTGGTCTTCCCATGGTTTCTCAAGGCATAGATGCAATTTGGGTCATTGTCGATAGATTGACCAAATCTGCTCATTTTCTACCTATACGAGAAATGTTTTCACTTGAATGTCTTGCTTGTATATATATTAATGAGATTGTAAGACTGCATAGTATGCTAGTATCCATAGTTTCTGATCGAGACCCAAGATTCACTTCACGATTTTGGGTTAGTTTGCAAAAAGCTATGGGCACAGATTTACGATTTAGTTTGGCATATCATCCTCAAAAGGACGGATAGTTGGAGAGGACTATTCAAACTCTTGAAGATCTATTATGACTCTATGTCCTTAACTTCAAAGGATGTTGGGACAAGTTCTTGCCATTAGTGGAATTCTCCTACAACAACAGTTATCAAACAAGTATCGACATGGCTCCATTCGAGGCATTGTATGGACGCAAGTGTCACTCTCCAGTATGCTGGGACGAGGTGGGTGAAGCAACGTTGTTGGGACCGGAGTTGGTATGTTTGACTACAAAAAAGATTCAAATGATCCGACTGTAGGGTTTTCGGTACATCAAAGCAATTCACAGCGGAAAATAAATTGAACAAAATAATTCAAAACACAAATAGGATCCATGCGAAACAGAAATTAATTTAGTGTGTAAAAGATTATACCGATTATGAAGCAGGAATTGATGCGATCAAATCTCCAACGCAATCCAAACGAACTACGTCTCTACGGTATCCACACGAATGCTCCGTGAATCATCCTACGATCTGCAGAAGAAGGAACCACAGTACTAGCAACCAAGGATGAGGATTTTCAAAATTGTTTTCTCTAGTCTCTCTAAGAGCGGCTACGGTTTTGTATTTTGACGTAATCCTTAAAATGACTGATATATATCATATATATAGCAGTTAAGAGGAATTAATCAAAACCTAATATTATTAAATTCTGATTATATTTATATATATCTTAATTAAGTCTTACTTAATTAATATACCTATATATATAAATTATCCTATTAATTTAAATTCATAATTTAAATACTATCAATCATATTGACATATTTAAATCTTTACAATTTAAATTAATTCCCTTTTAATTACGTTCTATGTGTGTGACCCTATAGGTTATTATTACGTTGGCAATAATTTTAAAATCATATTATAAAATTATAAATAGTGAGCGGCATCTAGTAATGCATCATTGCTGCCCAAGTCATAATAAGATCGATGATTCGATGCAACCTTTTCGTGACCAATGTTTCAATTTAATTTAATCCTTTTAACCTTAATATCCTAGATTAAACTCGAGTCATGGAATGTGCCATACTCTTCATAATTTAACATGAGTTTTTCTAGATCAATGAGTAGACTATATGAAATAAATCACTATTTGATCATTGCCATGCATTTCATAGTCTTACTCAATCAAGTGGCCTATGAATATCACCCAAAATATATAGGATGGTTAAATTCCATCTAGATCACTCATATTCCTCACACGATTCATGATGTACCCAATAATTACCTTTATAGTCCACCATATTAAAGGTGACATTTGATGATATCAAAGTACATAAATTCCCGTGTAGAAATATAGTGATTTCAGGTCGGAGGACCATTACATAATTGTCACTATGAGAATTGCTAATGACACTTCGCATAATGCTCCACATAGAATTCTCATGGTGGGTCTGTCCAGTACATCGTTCTCTAACATATTCTTATGCATTGACTTAATATCTCATATATTTATGACCAATGAGATTTGGTCATCAGTCAATCCACATACTAGTCTTAATGCATCATTGTTGTCCCATCAACAATGATACTCGACTAGGGACATTTAAGAACAATGATACTAATTGTAATTATATAATATCATGTTCAAGTTTCATACTTGAAACTATATAATTTGTATTACTATTCTAAGGATTTTTTATTATGTTAACATTTATATAACGCAGTAAATAAAACCATAATAAAATCATTCATTTATTCCATCAAATATAATATCAAAACGTTAAACAATTATATCAAATAATTGACCTCTAGGGTATAAACTTTAACAGTCTCCCACTTGCACTAGAGCCAATCACTCATGTATCTAATACCTATAGAACTAGTGTGACCGTCGTGCTTCTGCTGTGACAAAGCCTTGGTTAGTGGATCTGCACCATTATCATCTGTTGGCACTCTTCCTATATGTACATCTCCTCTATCAGTGATTTCACGGATGAGGTGGTACCGCCTAAGTATATGCTTGGATCGTTAGTGAGATCTAGGTTGCTTAGCCTATGCAATGGCTCCATTATTATCACAGTATAGCTTAACCGGATCAACAATGGTTGGAACAACACCAAGTTCAGTGACGAACTTTTTAATCTATACAGCCTCCTTGGCCGCACTAGAAGCAACAATATACTCAGCCTCTATTCTAGAATCGGCTACTGTCTCTTGCTTTGAACTCTTCCAGCTAACAACAACACCATTAAGGAAAAACACAAAACCTGACTGAGACTTATAGTCATCATTGTCAGTCTGGAAACTAGTATCTGCGTAACCCTTTACTGCCAGTTCATCTTCACCTCCATATGCCAAGAATGAATCCTTAGTCCTTTTTAGGTACTTGAGGATATTCTTGACTATTCTCTAGTTACCTTCACCTGGATTCTAATGGTATCTGCTCATCATGCTCAAAGCATACGAGACATCCGGATGAGTACATATCATTGCATACATGATAGATCCAATTGCCGAAGCATAAGGGATCTTTATCATACGCTCCTCATCATCTTGTGATTTAGGACATTGGGCCTTAGAGATCTTTATAACATGGGTCACGGGTAAGTTTCCTCTTTTCGCCTCTTGCATACTGAACCGTTTCAACACTTTATCAATATATGCACTTTAACTTAGGCCGATCATTTTTCTCGATCAATCTCTATAGATCCTGATACCTAAAATGTAGGTAACATCGCCCAAATCTTTCATGGAGAAACATTTTCCTAACCATGATTTTACAGCCTGTAAGGAAGGAATGTCATTCCCAACAATTAATATGTCATCAACATATAATACTAGGAATACAATATGACTCCCACTAACCTTATTATATACACAAGGTTCATCTTCATTTTTTATAAAGCCAAACTCTTTGTCTGGTTTATCAAATCGAAGATTCCAACTCCGAGAGGCTTTCTTTAATCCATAAATTGATCGCTATAGTTTACATACCTTTCGAGCATCCTTTGGAGTGACAAAACCCTCAGGTTGTGTCATGTACACATCCTCAAGGAGATTTCCATTAAGGAAAGAAGTTTTGACATCCATCTGCCAAATTTTGTAATCATAAAAAGCTGCAATAGCAAGTAAGATCCTAATGGATTTAACCATTTCCACTGGAGAGAGGATTCATCATAGTTACCACCTTGAATTTGTTTGAAACCATTTGCTACCAGTCGGCCTTTATAGGTTTGTACATTACCATCCATGTAGGTTTTCTTCTTGAAAACCCACTTGCACCTGATTGGTTTTACCCCTTCGGGTGGATCAACCAGAGTTCATACTTGGTTAGTATACATGGAGTCCATCTCAGATTTCATGGCTTCAAGCCATTTCTTAGAATCTGGTCCATTCATAGTATCTTTGTAGGAAGCAGGCTCATCTTGATCTATGAGCATCACATCTCCATTTTGAGTCACAAGATATCCATAATATCTCTCGGGCTGTTGGCGTGTCCTACCAGATCTACGAATGCCTTGTGTAATTTGAGCATGTTCACTTTCCACAATATCTTGTGGTTCCTGCTCGCGTTCCAACTCAAGTTCAATGATATTTTGTGGTTCTCAATTTTCTTCGAGTTCTACTTTCCTCCTACTATTTCCGTTAGAGACAAATTCTCTTTCTAGAAAAATACCAATTTGAGCAACAAACACTTTGTTGTCAGAAGGTTTGTAGAAATAATTCCCTTTTATTTCCTTTGGGTATCCAACAAAATTACATTTGTCAGATTTGGGTCTGAGCTTGTCAGAAAAGTTTTGAATGTAAAGTAAAGAAGAAGTGTATGAAGGGTGAATTAATTTCTTAATTAATGTAATGTAACCTCATTAAGGATATTATAAACCTTAAGTATAACACTAAAGGTAGGAGGTAAGCCAATTGAATGTGAACGCGAACAGCGTTCAATAAGTGTACTAAACCAATGACGATCGAGTTCCGATTAATAATAAAGTTAGTAAGCCGCAATGAAAGACAATTAACTCGAACCGAGTTGTAATGATGGAATAATTTCAATTGAGTTATAGAAAGGAAATAAGTTGGTAAGAACGATGTAAAAGAGCGACGGAAAGCCGGAGCCAATAAAAAACAAATCTAATACATGATTAGATTGAGAAGAAGGGTAAGATTGTTTAGGAACTATGTTTGTTCATTCATGACCTAATGTGGTATATTATGTGGTTATGTGTTGTAGAGATCGTAATGACTCAAAGGAAACGTAAT
Source organism: Panax quinquefolius (assembly GCA_020205615.1). Lineage (NCBI taxonomy): Eukaryota > Viridiplantae > Streptophyta > Magnoliopsida > Apiales > Araliaceae > Panax > Panax quinquefolius. Next base: position 519,353 of record JAINUW010000583.1, read on the forward strand.
TTTACTGTAGCAGACGCTGAAACCTTCTTGTTAATCAAGTTTTCAAATGATTCAAGTTATGAGATGCATGAATGGTTTGATAACGCTATCCTACGCCAATTGTTTGGTACGGATTCAAGGTAAGCCTGAATATGAATAAACAAATGTATTTTCATCGAGTATTCGATGGGCACGTGAGGTTGCCACAACTTAAACATACACACGTTTAATGAATGTAGTGTTGATCAACATAGAGTACTATAGGTTGATCACCTAGAAGTGCTCGTAAGCTATGCCGGACTTACGGATTTCGTGTCGGGTTGTCCTTTTCAAAGAAATTGTGAAACGCTCATGGTCTTGGACCAGAATTGATGATTTACTGAATATTGTTGTTGTAAAATGTTTTGAAGGAAGAGAAATGCTATTTTGAATTATGGATAGTACTTCGTAACTATTATCCAGTTATTGAAGATATACGATTCCTATGTTTCAAGCATGCTTTTTAAATGAAATTGTTGTACTTGCTGAGCTTGTTATGCTCACTCTTGCTTGAACCATATGAATATAGCTTAGACCAAATGGACCGAAGGATTCATCAAGGATAAAGGGAAGGCTAAAGCGAACTTGTAGATTTACTGTGTAATAGTATAGGTTTGTAATGATAATATTTAATATTATAACAAGAACAAATGTAACGGTTATAAAGAACCTGGGTAACGGCAGTATTGTTTTGGATTATATATAAGACCTATTCGTTCTTTTGAGGCATTTCAATTGAATGTTTGTGTGAACTGTAACACCATGGAGCAACATATGTTGGGTTGGAAGAGACCCGGATTTGGGGGCGTCACAGGTTGGTATCAAAGCATTAGGTTATAAAACTTAAGGGGGGAAGAACCTTAGGCTAATAACCTCGTTAAGGAAGAGAAGTCTGAAGAAAGTAAACTTTAGCTTTACTTAAGTCGAATGAGTTAATAAGGTATTGAGGAAACTCAGTACCGAAAGATGTAAAAGATAGAAAGTAACCCTAAATAAATTAAATGTGATTTGTGCTTATACTATTAAGTGTTATGTACTAATCAACATGTTATGTGTTATTGTAGGATGTCGATCAATTGCTTGGTGTATAGAGATATACACACGGTGAGCGAAGAAACTGTGAACAGAGTAGAGCCTGTACCAATGCCAGTGGCGGAGGTACCATTAGTGATTTTTAGAGGAGTCGGAGACAGAGGAGTACTTTCGGAGGAGAACTACTCCGAGGGATATATGGATATAGCGTCATACCTTAGTATGATGAAAGATGTGGAGGAAGGAATGGAGGTAACATCGGTTACTACGGTGGTACCTACACAAGAGTCATCACCTCCAGATGCAAATAGAGCATTGTATCTGGCAAATATTGACAGAATGTGCAAGCGAAAGTGCGGTTGTGCGAAGTAAATGTAATGAAGAGATTAGTGCTCTATATATAGCGAAGGAGTCTGCAGAAGCATATTTTGAGTCAGAGCATGACGAGAAGGTGCTCATGATAAATAAGGCTAGGGATTTTAAAGAGGTTGATGAGCTTCGTAAAGAACTGGGGGTGAAGGACCGGAAGATAGCACGAATGTCTTACATCCATGAGAGTGCTCATAAGGATTTCAAGCGGAAAGTTGCTTGTTATTCCAATGAGTAAGGACAAACTCGTCATACTATTAGTCGGGATACTGTAGCGATAATTGCGAATGAGAAACACGAGGATGATTTTATGCATTATTAGAATGTTAGAGTTATAAATATGTGTGTAGTGACGTAAAACCCTATTTGGTATAACAGGGTAGTACTTTTGTAAATCCCAACTTTTGTGAAGTTCAATTGCGGGATAGAAATGTAATAGCTTTTGGCCATGAAAACAAATTGTAAATAGTTTCAAACTATGAAGAAGCATATGAATATAATGATGTTTTCATTTAATATGCTTTGTTACGTATGAGCTGTTATGTGACGAATAAAAAAGAAGTAAGTAAATATATAATAATGAAATTTTAGCCAAGACGAAGACAACGTAATCTGGAAGTAGAATCACATAATGATAACCAAGGGGGTCAGAACAACCCTATGCAAGAGTTCATTAATTTATTAACGGCTGCATTCAACCAAATCGGGGGTAGAGTACCCGCGGGATCTAGGGTAGCCACATCGACTACCTTTAAAGACTTTAAAAGCGTAGGTCCGCCGGAGTTCAAAAGAACGACGGACCCAATAGAGGCCCAGACATGTGTAAAAGAAATAGAGAAGGTGTTTATTATTACAAGCTTAGGTGAGGCGCAAAAGACTTCTTTTGCGACTTACATGATGAAACAGGAAGCCAAATTTTAGTGGGAGGCTCACCAAGGTGGGGCTAGAACAGATGTGGTAACGTCGAAACAATTTAAGAAGGTTTTCTTTGAGAATTATTTCCCTACAAGCATGCATGGGAGGATGGAGCTTAAGTTCTTAGAACTTAAACTAGGGGACATGACGGTTTCCCAGTACACGACCAAATTCAATTAATTGGCAAGGTTTGTTCCACATCAAGTGGACACTGAGCAGAGGAAGGCTCGTAGGTTTTAGCAAGGCCTGAAACCCTGGCTCTATAGTAGGATTTCGATGTTCTAGAGTTTTCCTATGGGACCATTCTGGAGAAGGTGGTAGTGAGGCGTTGACTCAATACCACAAAGAGGGAAAGAATGAGGGCAAGGGAGAGAGAGGAACCAAGGCATAGAATGCCAGTGGTGGTGGCAGTATGCCAAAAAAAATAAAAAAAAAAATAAATGAAAGAATTTTAACTACGGGAGTCATGGAGGGGGACAAGGGGATCCTAAGCGTAAGATCGAAGCGTGTAGGACATCTGGAAAGACTCATCTAGGAGTCTGTCTAAAAGGGAGTGTTAGTACCTTTAAACATTAAGGTAGAGGAGAAGGAAATAACTTTTGTTGATTATATTCGTGGAAATGGTTTTATGAATAATAAAGGTAAGCCAGTATCGGTAGATAAGTACCGATAAAGTTGAGATAATTTAAAGAAATTCTCGGTAGGGATGGGTTAAGTAACCGTAGAACTTTAATAAATCGTTATAAGGAAAGTGTGAATCTTTAGGTTTCTAGGAAAACCCGAGGTAGTAATTTACGGTAATAAAGTACTGCGACATTATTGTTGTCTAACCTTGATGCAAGTTAGGTGGATGTTAAGGAAGAGGATGAGTCGTTGCGGTTGCGTATCGACTATCGTAATAGGAGTAAGTTAGGAGTTAAGAATAAACACACATGGCCCAGGATTGATGATCTATTTGATCAGTTGAAAGAGGCAAAGAATTTTTCTAAGATAGATTTGGGTACGGGGCATAGTCGGTTGAAATTAAGGAAGAAGGAGGAGGTACCTAAGATGATGTTCAGAACTCGTTATAGTTATGACAAGTTTCTGGTTATGTCATTTGGGTTGACTAATGTGAGGAAGTTAGGCTTTCCGTAAGGGGCGCCGAGCAAGTCGGTGATAAACAGATAGGTTCTCCTGTGAGGTGCTATGGTTGAAGGTACCATTAGCGTCATAGGATTTTAAAGAAAGGTTAAGTAAGGCACCTGTATTATCTTTATCAGATGATACGGGGATTTTTGTAGTGTATCTCAATGTTTGGCATAGATGACATGATTGCGTGCTCTTATAGCATGGCAATGTCATTGTGTATGCATCATTCTAGTTAAGGGATTTTGAGAAGAACTATCCTACTTATGATCTAGAATTGACAGCTATAATTTTTGAATTAAAAATCTGAAGATAGTATTTATACGGGGAGAAGTGTGAGATATACACTGACTCTAAGAGTCTGAAATATATCCTCACACAGAAGGAGTGGAATATGCAGTAGAGAAGGACGGTGATATCTTATATTATATACAGGGAAAGTTAATGTAGAAGTCGACGCATTAAGTAGGAAGGGTAGGGGAAGCTATCGGTGTTAACGTCTTAGAATGAGTTAATAACGGAGATGGCAAGATCAGAGTTAGAAGTTAAATTATGGAATGAAGTGGTAGAAAGGTTATTCACAATATAGACTCAATCCACGAAAACGGGACTAGTTAAGTAAGTACAACTAAATAACGAGGAGTACAAGAGAATGAAGAAGAGGATGCAGCATGAAGAGAAGATCGATTATCAACTTGTTTTGAAGGAGGAATTTGAGTTTCTTATAAAACCGAGTTAAAAGAAGAACCAATAAAAGAAAGATAGCGTAATATGTTAGTAAGTGTTTAACTTCCAACTCAAATTATTGATAGGAAGTGACAAGTCATAGAAATTAAGATAATACCTTCAGAGAAGGTGAAATGAAATAACCCCAATGTCGGAGAAGCATTGTGGGAACTCGAGATTTAAGATAAAGGAAAAATTTTCCTCAATGGTGTAAGTATTTGTAGCGAGATTCTGGGGACAGAATCCTTATAAGGAGGGAAGAGTGTAACGCCCCAGAAAATTGGATTTTTAGGAGAATTAAAATTTTATTTTATTATGTGGATTAAATAAATTTAATTGATTATTTATGGGAGCAAGGTAATTGGAGGACGTTGTATGACCTAAACATATCAGAATGTTGTAGTATTTTGGCTATGTGGTAGAATTAAAGTGTTTGAATTTCCAAGACGAAAATAAAAGATTTCCGAGAAGTTTTCCAAAATATACTATTCACGCATTTCTGCTCGGGAATTATTTTTGAACTTCCGAGAAATACGTAACGATAGAATATCAAGGTTAGTATAACAACCCAAAATTTTGGATTATCCAGAATTTAGGTTTAAAGAATTAGTTATTAATAAAATGTATTTTTATTAATACTATTCTATGCTATGTGTTTATTAATCGTTCTATAACCTAAGATGGTTATAAGTCAGGAGGATTCTGGCTACGAGCTAGACTGAACGAGTAAGAATTTTCAAGATTAAAATGAAAGTTTTTTGGGAACAAAAATATTATCGGGGAAAAAGACGAAATAGGCACTATTCATCCATTTCTGCTCGGAGATTTATTTTGAAATTCCGAGAAGTTAATGATTACGTATAATTTTGAGACGTGATGGAATATTCAATAATATTTCAGTTATGGCAAAAACGAAGTTTTCGCCTGTGGACTTAAAACATATGGGTTAGGAAAAGTGAGTTCCGAGAATGTTATGATCACGTATAATAATTAGGGTTAATATGCGTGAGAAATACGAGTATAATACTAGTTATTATACGAGTATAGTAAGAAGATTAGTAAGACGTATAATACAATTATAGTACGAATGATATACGAAGAGAATACGAGAATACGAGAATGGAATGCATAGAATACGATTAGTCTTAATGGACTTTTAGTTCATGGACTTTGTAGAATCCAATTGGACTTGGATTATGTCAAGACCAATGCTTGATGAAATCAATCCCAAGATAGGCCCAATAAGAATTAGGGTTAAGGCCCAAACCAAGAAAAGAAACGGCGGATCGAACCGATTGGTAAATGGATGGATAATACACAATGGGGCAACCCATGGGGTGACCCATGTTCATGTGGGTCGACCACTTGGCCACCAAGAAAGGGTGGAGACCAAGTTTACTTGGTGGCTAAGTGTTGGAGGAGGTGGGAATAGTAAGGAGGTGGGGGCGAAATGACCAAATTGCCCTAAGTTTTGGTTTTCTATAAATGGGAAGCTAGATTTCATTTTTAGGATTTTGAAAATCCTATAACTTGAGAGAGAGAGAGAGAGAGCTCGGATGAAGATGGAGAAGGAAGAGTTTGAGCATGAATGCTCGGATCAAAAGTGATCGTGAAATAGAAAAGCTTGCAAATCGCCGACTTTGTATAACGGAAGAGGATTAAAGAAGAACGGTAATCCAAACCGTAGTTTCTTCTAATATTTTCTTTAAGTTTGTATGCTTAAAACATAGCTTAATGAAGATAAGGAGTAGATGATGTTAGAAATGATTTCATATGGTTGAAATCATGAGAAAATAAAGAATTTAGAATTAGAAATTTAGTTTATAAATTTCTTAACGAAGTATAAGATTCGTAAGGATTTTGAGCGATTCGAATAAATCTTATGAATGAATAGGTGAAATAAGTAAGGAATGATGTTCTATAACATAAAATTCCAATAAAAAGTAGGATCGTAATCAAAAATTTCGATTAAAATGTAGAACGAACGAAGAACATGAAGAATATTGTTGATGGACAAATTTAAAACCATCGTAAGATAATTGTTGTTGATGGACAAATTTAAAACCATCGTACGATAATTGTTGTTGATGGACAAGCTTAAAACAATCGCGTATAAGTTAGTTGCTTATTCCTTGGTTAGGAACGGTAGAAACGTTCACGAAGAACAGATTAAAGCTTAGCTATAACGAATTTATGGTGAAATTTTTGTAAAAGACGAATGAGAATTATAAAGTTGGTAAATGAACCCGTACGTGTAGGGTTTCATAAGAATGTAAGAGAACGTAGAAAATGTGAGTCGTGGGCTCAAGAATGAACGAGTTCCGTGTAACGACCGAGAAATTCGGATCTTATTGTAAAATGATTTTATTAAATTAAATAATAATAAAATCTTATTCTATGTGTTATCTAGATGGTTGTCATTGTATAACCTATTGATGTTAGAATGTCGTAGTATTTGAGCTACGTGAATGAATTAAAGTGTTTGAATTTCCAAGACAAAAACAAAAGTTTTTCGAGAAATTTTCTGAAAAACACTATTCATCGATATTTTCTCGGGATTTATTTTTGAATTTCCGAGAAATACGTAATGATAGAATGACAAGGTAAGATGGATTATGTAATAAAAATCTAGTTATGGAAAATGTAATATTTCGCTTGCGGACTTGATTTATAAACGTTAAGGAAGGCAAAGTAGTAATGAATAAGTAATAATTGTATAATACTTAGGTATTGTACAAGGGTAATAAGTACGAGTATAATACAAAGTATTATACGAGTTGGTATGAAGAATAAAATATCGTATATAATTTCTATATGAATTAGAATACGAAAGTGATACATAAACTATATGTATATGTATTAAGTAATGTTAATGGACTTGGAAGATTGGTTAACAATTGGTACAAGTCCAAGTTAATAAAATGTTAAGGCCCAATTATTAATTAATGAAACAACTAGTGTGTGTTAAAGCAAAGTCGGAGGATTTATTTAATCCAAGCCCAAGCTAGAATCCATGAGTTATAATGACCCATGGGGAAAACCATTTTAATATGGTTAGTATGGTGACCAAGTTAATGTGGTGACCAAGACTTAGGAGTAATGACCAAGACTTAGGAGTAATGGCCAAGCAAAACATAAGATTTATGCTTAGCAAATAATGAATACTAAGGAGGTGATTAAAGGAGGTGGGAGGATTTAATGACTAAATTACCCTAGCTTTGCAACTTCTATAAATAGAGATGACTTGCTAGCCATTTAACACTTGTTCAAATAAGCCAACATATTACAAAGTGCTTAAGTGTTAGAGAGAATAAGCTACAATAAGTTACTTCCATTTGTAAGAAGAAGAAGAAAGCTACCTTACCAAGACTTCAAAAGTAAGACTTCTTCTCCATTATCTTCTATCTCTATCATGATAGTTTGATAAGTAAAGTATGGATTAAGGAACATGGATGTTAAAAAGTAAGAAGAATGAGTAAGCAATGAACTTAAGTCACATAAGTTAGTAATAAGTCATTTGAACTTATAAAAGTTATAAACTTATTATAAGTTAACCTTGAATGTCAATATGAAAATTATGAACTTATAATGAGTTTATTAAGAGGAGTGATATGGATGTAAAAGAACTTGTATGATCATATGTATCATGAATACATAAGTAAAGTTATATGTTAAGAACATATAAGGTATGATGATTAAGAAACTTTACTTGTCATAAGTAATGAACAATGAAATCTTGAGTAGTTTATAATTTGACAAGTTATAAGCTCACGAAGAAATAAGTCTAAAATCCATCAATGAAAATAAGTTGTTGTAATAAGTAGGATGAGATGTTCACATGTTGAGTGGAATTCATTGGTAATGTTGAACAAATCATAAGAATGAAGATTTACTGGAAATTGCACGGTTGGACGATAATTGTCGAATTCGTAAAATTCTCGGAATAGATGTCAAATTTTGTGTTTGAACTCGGAACCATTGTTTTTCGATGAAGACAAGTCATAGGTGTGGACTCGAAAATGACTGGATTCTGACTTAGAACGAAGAAACGAGCGTTGAACATTCACGAACGTTTATCGTTTTCGTTAAAAATGAACCAATAGGTGAATTTTTAGCAAACGAATTCAAATAGATAAAATTCTTGCATGAGCACGTAGATTACTTAATTTGTGAACGAGGCAATTCGGACTTATAACGAAGAAATTATGCGTCCGGGAAGTTCACAAAATTTAAAAAATTGAATTTTTTCTGGTGCGAGTTGGCCCGACGCCAACCCCAAAGCCAATTTTGTCACGCATGCAAGACGTAATAAAGATCCAGAGCACACAAAGCAAGGCCAAGGCCGCTAAAGGCAAACCGTAGTAGTACAAATGGTGGCGCCGCAGCGCCATGTACAATACAAAAACCTTCTGAAGTGTTGCGCCGCAGTGCGGCCCACCAAGTAAGGACTCGCGCCGCAACGCCAGTCTCAGAACAAAGATAGTGATTAATGTTTCTAATTACAAAGAAAAGAAAGTTAATTGATTAAAAAGTAAACACAACCAAAGGAATGTAATGTAACATTGTTTAAACTTTGTTAAACCTTAACGGTGTTGTATAAAGGTTGAGATAACCTCGTCGAATATAAATGCAAGGATAATAATAAACCAGAACCGATAAAAACTGAATCTAATACACAATTAGATTGAAATGAAGGGTACGATATAGTCATATACATACTTGATTATATGTGACCTAATGTAAGGCATTATGTGATCATGTATTGTACAGACTTGAAAGAGTTGAACATAAAGTTAATATACCGTAGCAGACGCTAAAGACAAGTATTCTAACTCTTGTCTCAGTTCATTCCGAACAAGTTTTTGATGTTCATGTATTCTTTCGCATGAATTGAGGTATGTTTAAGTTAAAAGCCAATTCCTTTGGCTAGACTTGAAATATTGATAACCTATTCTTTTATTATCAAATGTTGTTATCTTTTGTGAACTACTTGATATGGTTTTCAAAAGAAGACTGAAATGTTAAACAAATGTTTTGTCAATAAAACGACAGGCACGTGAGGTTGCCAAATGCTTAAACGTGCATACGTTTAATGGATGTAGTATTGATCAACATAGAGTACAATAGGCTGATCACCTAGAAGAGCTCGTAAGTAATATCGGGCTTACGTACTTGTTTCCGGGTTGTCCTTTTCCAAAAAAGATTGAATACTTGAGGTCTTTTACCGGAGTAAATGTTTTACTAAATATTGTTATTATTGTAAAACATTTTGAAAGAAAGATGAAGTTCTATTTTGAATTAACAATAATACTTCATAACTATTATTCAGTTATTGAAGATATATGATTCGTATGTGTCAAGCATGTTGTTATTGAATTGTTATACTTGCTGAGCTAGTTATGCTCACTCTTGCTTGAACCATATGAATGCAGCTAAGACTGAACGTCTCGAATGATCGAAAAAGGATAAAGGAAAAGATAAGGTAGATTGTTAAGTTGTCTTGTAATAGTATAGGTCTATTGTTGTAATGTAACTGATATTATGACAAAGAACCTTTGTAATGGGTATAGAACCTGGGAAATGTAAATACTACTTTAAATATATAGAAGTATTGTTCGTTCTTTGAGACTTTTCAATTGAATGAATGTATGAATGTTTGTACAGTATAGCACCATCTGTCGGGTTAGAAGATACCCGGATTTGGGGGCGCTACAAGTTGGTATCAAAAGCCTAGGTTATAAAACTTAAGGGGAAAGTAGAACCTTAAGTCATAACCTTAAGATAGAATAAAGAAGTAAAAGATGGAAAGTAACCCTATAAAAATGCATTATATTATGTTATGTATTTCTATTATTTTACTAACGTGTACTAATCAAACTATATTGTTTCATTGTAGATGTCAGGAGAAAATGATATGTATAGAGATATACATGTAGTGAGCGAGGATTCGGTTAATCGGGTAGAGATACTACCAAATCCCGTAGCAGTAGAACCAGAGTTGGTGACAATCAAGTCGGGAGAGTCGGACGATTTAGACTACATGTCTATATTTGATGGCATGCTAGAGGAGGAGGTGGACGTAATGTCCTTTGACCAGGTTTCACCTACAGAGGAATTATCTACGTGGGATCGATGAAGGCACTGTTTATGTCAGTATTGGATAGGAATGTCCATTACTACCAAGAGGTTAAGGAGTTGAAAGAGGAACTCCAAGCTATCCATGAGGACAAGACTAGCATGGAGGGAATGTGGGAAGAGGAGCACGATGATAGAATTCTAGCTAAGGACAAGGTCCGAGAGCTGAAATGTGAAGTCTTTGAGCTCAAGCAGGAGCTAAAGACTAAACATCGGAAGTTGGAGAGGATGTCCTATATACATAGGAGTTCTCATGTGGATTTCGATGGCAGGTGTATTTGGATATCGGTAGAAACCAGATGCACTGACACACTATCAGTAGAGATGTTATTGCCGGTATGGCCAGCAAAGATTTTGAGAATGCCCTACGTTAGATGTAATCTAGCAATAGCTAGAGTAGATTAGATATGTAAATATTATGTATCTAGTAGTGACGTAAAACTCTGTTTTGTATAACAAAGGGTAGTCTTTTGTAAATCCCAATTTTTGGAAAGTAATTGTGGGATGGTAATGTAATCAACTAAGGCTGAGTAATGTAAACCACGTATTGTTATACTACAAGTTATGAATCAATATAAGTCTTTTTATGGAATATATTGAGTAATGAGTATAAGTTGTTGTTTTATTAAAAATAATAACAAACCAACAAGAATAAAGTAATAATGATGTGTTGTTTTCTTAACAGCAAAATGCCGCCAAGAAGGAGACAACGAAATCAAGGCACTAATGTTAACCAACCGAGGGTGGTTAAGTTAATCCAATCACGGGGAGTTCGTTAATCTTTTAACGTCTCGTATTTAATAGAAGCGAGGGCTAATGTACCGTGATTCCCGGAGTAATCACGAGTTACTACTTTTAAGGATTTTAAAAGTGTAGGTCTGCTTGGGAGTTCAAAGGAACTACGGACCGTATAGAAGCCCAGACTTGGGTAAAAGAAATCGAGAAAGCATTTGTAATAGCAAATGTTGAGGAGGGTCAAAAGGTTGCCTTTGCAACCTATTTGATGAAAGGAGAGGCCAACTTTTGGTGGGAGGCAAACCAGGCTAGGGCCGATATAGGAAACCTAACGTGGGAGAGGTTCAAGGAGATTTTCTTCGAGAACTATTTTCCCGCGAGTATGCAAGGGAGGATGGAAATGAGGTTTCTTGAATTGAAACAAGGGGATAAGACAGTACCCCAGTATGCTGCCAAATTTAATGAACTGGCACGATTTGCTCCATATTAAATGGACACTGAAGTGAGAAAGGCTAGAAGATTCGAGCAGGGCTTGAAACCCTGGCTCTATAGCCGAATCTCTGTGTTCCAAAGTACTTCCTTTGGAACCAAATTAGAAAAGGCAATAATTTCCAAAGGTGGGAATGAGCCCTTCAGCCAGTACCACAAGGATAAGAAAAATAAGGGTAAGGTTGAAGGAGGAACCAAGACCGAGGGAGCCAGTGGAAGTGACAACGGTCAAAAAAGGAAGGGCTTTAACTCTGGGAATACTAGATTAAAACAAGGGGATTCTAAGAGGATGATGGAGGCCTGTAAACCCTGTGGGAAGACTCACTTAGGGGTCCATCTCAAAGGAAAGGCAGTATGTTATAATTGTGGACAGGAAGGGCACATTTCGCATAACTGTCCAAATCCGAAGAAAAATCACGAATGATTTGTATGTGGATCAACTGACCACATAGCGAAGAACTACCCGAAGAAGGGGACAGAAGGAAATAAGGGAACCAATAGCGGTAAGTTGGCTATTAGTGGTCCAGCTCAGCCGCGTAAATCAATGGCCCGCACTTTTAATATGACGGTCCAAGATGCGGTGGCATCAGGGGATGTAGTTGCAGGTATTATTCTGATCAATAACATAAATGCATACGTGCTATTTGATTCGGTTGCTACTTGTTCGTTTAAAGCATGTGATTTTTTAGAGGCGACTAGAATTATTTCCCAAAAATTGCCTATACCTTTGAACATTAAGGTAGCAAACGAAGAAATAATTCTGTTGAAGATATTCATAGGAGTTGTTGCGTAGATATACGTGGTTGTAAGTTATCGGTAGATTTAATACCGATAAAGTTAGGAGAATTTGACGTAATTCTCGGAATGGATTGGTTAATTAACCATGGAGCAATTATAGATTACCAAAAGAAATGTGTGAGCATCAGGACGTTGAAGCAACCTCCTGTAGTATTTTACAGTACTAAATCGCTGGGACGTTCGTGTTACTTTACGATGACACAAACTAGAAAACTTTTAAGGAAATGATGTGTAGGTTATCTATGCCATATTGTTGATACCCAGAGAGTGGGAGCAACCATGGAACAAATACCTATAGTAAACGAATTCATGGATGTATTTCCAAGTGAGTTACCGGGTTTACCGCCGGATAGGTAGATCGAATTTGTGATAGACATTGTGCTATGAGTGGCACCAGTCTCAAGGGAACCTTACCGTTTGGCGCTTGTGGAAATGAAAGAACTAATGGTTCAGCTACATGAACTATTGGACAAAAAGTATATTCAACCAAGTGTTTCCCCACGGGGGGCACCGGTGTTATTTGTCAAGAAGAAAGACGAATTGTTAAGGCTTTGTATCGATTATCGGGAGTTGAACAAGTTAACGATAAAGAATAAATACCCATTGCCCAGGATCAATGATCTCTTTGATCAATTGAAAGGGTCAAAGTATTTGTCTAAAATAGATTTGCGGACAGGGTATCACCAGTTGAAGGTTAGGAAGGAAGATGTATCAAAGACGACATTCAGGACTCATTATGGTCATTACGAGTTTCTGGTGATGTCATTTGGGTTGACGAATGCACCAGCTGCATTTATGGATATGATGAACATAATGTTTAAACCATATTTGGACAAGTTCGTCGTTGTGTTTATCAGTGATATTCTAGTCTATTCTAAGACGCCAGAATATTATGCTGAACACTTAAGATTAGTGTTGGAGACACTAAAGAAGGAGAAGTTATATGCAAAATCCATAAAATGTGAATTTTGGCTGGGAAAGGTGCAGTTTTTAGGTCATGTCATTGACCAAGAGGGGATTTTAGTGGATCCAGCGAAGGTAGAAGCAATAATGAATTGGGAACAACCGAAAACACCGACTGAGGTGCGGAGTTTCCTAGGGTTGGCAGGGTACTATCGAAGATTTATCCAAGATTTTTCGAAGATAGCTACCCTGTTGACTAATTTAATAAGGAAGACGGTAAAATACGTATGGACGGATAAATGTGAAGACAATTTTCAAGAACTGAAGAAAAGATTAAGTGAAGCGCCTGTTTTGTCATTGCCAGATGACACATGAAATTTTGTGGTGTATAGTGATGCTTCGCATAGAGGACTTGGTTGTGTGCTTCTGCAGCATGGCAAAGTCATTGCATATGCATCATGGCAGTTGAAGGATTATGAGAAAGTTTATCCTACTCATGATGTAGAACTAGCCGCAGTAGTGTTTGCCCTAAAAATATGGCGACATTATCTTTATGGGGAAAAATGTGAGATATATACGGACCATAAAAGTCTAAAGTATATCTTCACTTAGAAAGAGTTGAATATGAGGCAGAGAAGATGGCTAGAGTTGATAAAGGATTATGATTGTGAAATCCTGTATCACCCTGGAAAGGCCAATGTAGTTACCGACGCCTTAAGTATGAAGGGTCGGGAAAAGTTGTCTATGTTAACGGCTCAAAATGAGTTAATAATAGAGATGGCTAGGATGGAAATAGAAGTACAGATGCCGAGTGATTCAAGGCAGATACACTTTACGACGGAGATGCAATCTACCATCGTAGAGAGAGTCAAGGAGGTACAACTCAAGACTGATGAGTGTAACCAAACGAAGAAACGGTTATCTGAGAAGGAAGATACTAAGTATAGTCTTGATAATGAGGGATTATTAAGATTTGAAGGAAGAATTTGGGTTCCAAATGAGACGGAATTAAAGGAGCAAGTGTTACAAGAAGCTCATAGTTCGATGTACTCGAGACATCTTGGTAGCACTAAGATGTATCATGACCTTCGACAGAGTTTTTAGTGGCCAAATATGAAAAGAGAAATAGCAGAGTATGTGAGTAGGTGCTTAACTTGTCAAAAAGTTAAGGCCGAACATCAATGACCCAGTGGCTTATTACAGTCATTGGAGATTCTAGAATGGAAGTGGGAGCATATCACGATGGACTTTGTGGTGGGACTTCCGATGACGAATAAAGGGTGCGATTCGATTTGGGTAATAGTGGACCGGTTGACGAAGTCGGCTCACTTTTTGCCAATTAGGGTCAAGTATAACTTAGACCAGTTATCTAAACTTTATGTTAAGGAAATCATTTCCAGACATGGAGTACCAGTATCGATTGTGTCAGATCGTGATCCACGATTCACATCAAACTTTTAGAGGATTTTGCAAGAACAGTTGGGAACACAGCTGAAGTTAAGCACATCTTATCATCCACAAATCGATGGGCAGAGCGAGAGAACAATTCAGACGTTAGAAGACATGTTGAGGTCTTGCGTCATGGATTTCAAGGGTAGTTGAGATGATCACCTACCACTAGTAGAGTTTGTGTATAACAATAGTTATCATGCAAGCATAGGTATGCCGCCTTATGAAGCTCTGTATGGAAGAAAATGCAGAACACCATTGTGTTGGGATGAGGTGGGAGAACGCCGGATGCTAGGACCAGAATTGGTGTAGCAGGCAGCGGATGTGGTAAAATTAATTCGGATGCGTCTCGTCACTGCTCAGGACAGACAGAAGAAGTATGCCAACTCGCATAAACTAAGTCGAGAGTTTGAAGTAGGCTCGTATGTATTTCTAATGGTATCTCCCTGGAAAGGAAAGATACGCTTTGGAAAGAAAGGAAAGTTAAGTCCATGGTTTATAGGACCTTTTGAAGTATTAAAACGGGTGGGAGGGGTAGCTTATGTGATAACATTACCCCCAGACCTAGAACGAATACATAACGTGTTCCACGTATCTGTATTACGTCCATATAAGCCAGACTATAAGCATGTAATCAAGTATGAGCCGATTCATATCGAGAAAGACTTAACATATGAGAAATCGCCGATGCAGATCATTGATAGAAAGGAACAAGTTCTGAGGAACAAGGTAATACCATCAGTAAAGGTAGTATGGAAGAACCACGATGCTGAAGAAGCAACGTGGGAATTAGAAGAAAAGATGAAGAAAAATTTTCCCCATCTATTTGATTAAAGTAAGACGAGATTCTAGGGACATAATCTTTATAAGGGGGGAAGAATGTAACGACTGAAAAATTCGGATCTTATTAAAATGATTTTATTAAATTAAATAATAATAAAATCATATTCTATGTGTTATCAAGATGGTTGTCATTGTATAACCTATTGATGTTAGAATGTCGCAGTATTTGAGTTACGTGAACGAATTAAAGTGTTTGAATTTTCAAGACAAAAATAAAAGTTTTCCGAATTTTTTTCTAAAAAACACTATTCATCGGTATTTGCTCGGGATTTATTTTTGAATTTCCGAGAAATACGTAATAATAGAATGACAAGGTAAGATGGATTATGTAATAAAAACGTAGTTATGGAAAATGTACTATTTCGCTTGCGGACTTAATTTATAAACGTTAAGGAATGCAAAGTAGTAATGAATAAGTAATAATTGTATAATACTTAGGTATTGTACAAGGGTAATGAAAACGAGTATAATACAAAGTATTATACGAGTTGGTATGAAGAATGAAATATAATATATAATTTCTATATGAATTAGAATACGAAAGTGATACATAAACTATATGTATATGTATTAAGTAATGTTAATGGACTTGGAAGATTGGTTAACAATTGGTACAAGTCCAAGTGAATAAAATATTAAGGCCCAATTATTAATTAATGAAACAACTAGTGTGCGTTAAAGCAAAGCCGAAGGATTTATTTAATCCAAGCCCAAGCTAGAACCCATGAGTTGTAATGACCCATGGGGCAAACCATATTAATATGGTTAGTTTGGTGACCAAGTTAATGTGGTTACCAAGACATAGGAGTAATGACCAAGACTTAGAAGTAATAGCCAAGCAAAAGATAAGATTTGTGCTTAGCATGTAATGAATACTAAGGAGGTGATTACAGGAGGTGGGAGGATTTAATGACTAAATTACCCTAGCTTTGAAACTTCTATAAATAGAGAAGGCTTGCTAGCCATTTAACACTTGTTCAAATAATCCAACATATTACAAAGTGCTTAAGTGTTAGAGAGAATAAGTTACAATAAGTTACTTTCATTTGTAAGAAGAAGAAGAAAGCTACCTTACCAAGACTTCAAAAGTAAGACTTCTTCTCCATTATCTTCTATCTCTACCATGATAGTTTGATAAGTAAAGTATGGATTAAGGAACATGGATGTTAAAAATTAAGAAGAATGAGTAAGCAATGAACTTAAGTCACATAAGTTAGTAATAAGTCATTTGAACTTATAAAAGTTATAAACTTATTATAAGTTCACCTTGAATGTCAATATGAAAATTATGAACTTATAATGAGTTTATTAAGAGGAGTGATATGGATGTAAAAGAACTTGTATGATCATATGTATCATGAATACATAAGTAAAGTTATATGTTAAGAACATATAAGGTATGATGATTAAGAAACTTTAATTGTCATAAGTAATGAACAATGAAATCTTGAGTAGTTTATAATTTGACAAGTTAGAAGCTCGTGAAGAAATAAGTCTAAAATCCATCAATGAAAATAAGTTATTTTAATAAGTAGGATGAGATGTTCACATGATGAGTGGAATTCATTGGTAATGTTGAACAAATCATAAGAATGAAGAGTTATCGGAAATTGCACGGTTGGACGATAATCGTCGAATTCGTAAAATTCTCGGAATAGAAGTCAAATTTTGTGTTTGAACTCGGAATCATTGTTTCCGATGGAGAGAGGTCATATTTGGCATTTAAGAGTTGTGGACTCAAAAATGACCAGATTCCAACTTAGAACGAAGAAACGAGCATTGAACGTTCATAAATGTTTATCGTTTTTGTTAAAAATGAACCAATAGGTGAATTTTTAGCAAACGAAGTCAAATAGATAAAATTCTTGCATGAGCGCGTAGATTATGTAATTTGTAAACCGTAGTCTTTTGAACGAGCCAATTCGGACTTATAACGAAGAAATTATGCGTCCGGGAAGTTCACAAAATTTCAAAAACTGAATATTTTCTGGTGCACAGAGTTGGTGCCGCAGCGCCAACCCTAGGTCAATTTTGTCACGCTGCAACGCGTAACAGTGTCCGAGCACAATGCAAGTGTGCACCGCAAAGGCAAAATTGTAGTACAAATGGTGGCGGCATTGCCATATACTGATCTAAAAACCTTACGAAGTGTGGCGCAGTGCAACCCACCAAGTAAGGACTTCATGACTGCAGTATAGATCTCGAAACAAGGATAGTGATGAAAGTTTCTAATTACAAAGAAAAGAAAGTTAGTTGATTTAAAAGTAAACACAACCTAAGGAATGAAATGTAACATTGTTTAAACTTTGTTAAACCTTAAGGATGTTGTATAAAGGTTGAGATAACCTCGTCGAATATAAATGCAAGGATAATGATAAACTGGAACCGATAAAAATTGAATCTAATACACAATTAGATTGAAATAAAGGGTATGATATACTCATATACATACTTGATTATATGTGACCTAATGTAAGGCATTATGTGATCATGTATTGTAGAGACTTGAAAGACTTGAACATAAAGTTAATATACCGTAGCAGATGCTAAAGGCAAGTATTCTAACTCTTGTCTCAGTTCATTCTGAACAAGTTTTTGAAGTTCATGTATTCTTTCGCATGAATTGAGGTATGTTGAAGTTAAAAGCCAATTCCTTTGGCTAGACTTGAAATATTGATAATCTATTCATTTATTATCAAATGTTGTTATCTTTTGTCAACTAATTCATATGGTTTTCAAAAGAAGATTGAAATGTTAAACAAATTTCTTGTCGGTAAAACAACTGGCACGTGAGGTTTCCAAATGCTTAAACGTGCATACGTTTAATGGATGTAGTGTTGATCAACATAGAGTACAATAGGTTAATCACCTAGAAGTGCTCGTAAGTAATATCGGGCTTATGGGACTTGCTTCCGGGTTGTCCTTTTCCATTAAAGAATGAATACTTGAGGTCTTTGACAGGAGTAAATGTTTTACTAAATATTGTTATTATTGTAAAATATTTTGAAAGAAAGATGAAGTGCTA
The DNA here is from genome assembly GCA_020205615.1 of Panax quinquefolius. Classification (NCBI taxonomy): domain Eukaryota; kingdom Viridiplantae; phylum Streptophyta; class Magnoliopsida; order Apiales; family Araliaceae; genus Panax; species Panax quinquefolius. Next base: position 537,918 of record JAINUW010000583.1, read on the forward strand.
TTTTGAATTATCAATAGCACTTCATAACTATTGTTCAGTTATTGAAGATATATGATTCGTATTTGTCAAGCATGTTGTTATTGAATTGTTATACTTGCTGAGCTAGTTATGCTCACTCTTGCTTGAACCATATGAATGCAGCTAAGACTGAACGTCTCAAAGGATCAAAAAAGGATAAAGGAAAAGCTAAGGCAGATTGTTAAGTTGGCTTGTAATAGTATAGGTCTATTGTTGTAATGTAACTGATATTATGACAAAGAACCTTTGTAATGGGTATAGAACTTGGGAAAAGTAAATATTACTTTAAATATATAGAAGTATTGTTCATTCTTTGAGACTTTTTATTTGAATGAATGTATGAATGTTTGTACAGTATAGCACCATCTGTCGGGTTGGAAGATACCCGTGTAACGCCCGAGAAAATTGGATTTTTATGATAATTAAATTTTTATTTGATTATATGAATTAAATGAATTTAATTGATTTCTTGGTGAGTAAGCTATGTGAAGGTCGTTCTATTACCTAGAACGTGTCATCGTGGTTAGTATTCTGACTACGTGTTAGAAATAATTGTTTGGAATTTCCATGACGAAAATAATTATTTCCGAGAAATTTCCGTATAAACACTATTCATCCGTTTCTGTTCGGGGAATTATTTTGAAATTCCGAGAAACGGGTAATGATAGAATATCGTGATAACATGGAATATCTGATAATATTTCATTTATGACAAACGCAGTTTTTGCCTATGGACTTAAAACCTAAGGGTTGAGTATATTGATTTCTGAGAAAGAAATAATATGTGTAGAAGGAATGGCGTTAGGGTTAATTCGAGTGTTATACATTTGGTGATACTATTTAGTATCTATGTATAATACGTTGAGTAAATACGAAGTACAATATGATTATTGTACGAGTAATATACGGAGATAATACGTCAATTATACGTATGTGATACGATTCGTATTATAGAATTAAGTTAAGACTTAATGACTAATTCATTTGAGTTGGATTATTAATTAACCCAATCATTTGAATGACCAAGGCCCAATGTTAATTTAGTTAAGCCCAATTCATTAAAACCAAACCGTGGGTCGAACCGGTGGGTCACCGAATGGGTAAAACCCATAGGGTAACCCATGGGATGTTACATGGGGTGGTGGGCCAGCCACCTTGATGTGGAAGCCAAGCATAACGCTTGGTCACCAAGTGTTTTACTTGGTGACCACACATGAATAGTAAGGAGGCGGTGGTTTAAAGTCTAAATTGCGCTCCATTTTAGTTTTCTATAAGTAGAAAGCTATGTTGATTCATTTGGGAGTTTTTAACTTGCCAACCTTAGATTATTTGAGAGAGAAAGAGAGCTAGACTCATAAATTATACACTTTGGAAGCTTTAACCTTTATTCTTCCAAGAGATTGCTTAAGAGTTCTTGAGGTAATACTTCTTGCTTTTCATTTCCATCCCTTTTTGATTTTCTTTCATCTTGGAGAACCATAGAATGGATGGTATATGTCTTGTGTGAGGATTTAAAGATGACTTACCATAGATTCAATCTCTATAAGTCATGAGACTATAAGAATCATAAGGTTTAATATAGTTTTGAACCATGAAAATATTGATAGTTGAGATCGATTGTTGATAAACAATTGAGCTCCATCAATACGTTAGTATATGCATCTTGTTTGGTTCGGATGTAGATATGAAATCCATGGAGTATTCCATGTGATTTGGCTTAAAGAACATTAGTAACGAAGTTATGGCGTATTTTACGGAAATAGACGTTAAACGTGGAAAATGTAAAAATTCCGGAATGGTAGTCAAAAGTTGTCGTGAGACTTGAAAATGTTGGTTTTCAATGTCAACACGTGAGATAGGGTGATTAAGAGTTGTGGGTTCAAGAATCGTCGGATTCCGACTTAAAAAGAAGAAAACGAGCATTGAACACTCATTAACATTTCTGAACGTCTATAAAATGAACTTAATAGTGAATTTTGTGTTAATGGATTCGAAAGTGTCAAATTCTTATATAAACACGTAGGGTATGTCATTTATGACGTGTAGGCTTTTGAACGGACCAAGTCGGGCTTATAACGAAGAAGTTACGGCCCCGGGAATTTCACACAGATTTTTAAAATTGCTGAGAATCTAGTATCGAGGTTTCAGAAGTGCAGCATTTTTGCACGTAGTGTAAAAAGCAGCATAGCAAACACTAGTTATGGCCCGTGAAAAAATAAAAGGTATGGAGACTAATGCAGTCACGAGAGTTTGATCATGGACTCGCGCCGCAGCGCCAAGTCCGGGAAAAACCTCTGGAGAGTGGCGCCGCAGGGCCACTAGAATGCTTCTGATGTCACGCCACAAAGCTAGTTCAGGGCTTTTGATAGTAACTTAGGTTTTGAACTTCCGTTATTTTGAGACCTACCTGAGTTGAGTTTATATGCTCAATGAATGTACTAAGACTAATCTTATATTTCTTATACTAAGGTATATGGTATGAAACCTAGGAATGTATTGCATGTTAACAAAATTTGTACGATGAACAAAGTTGGTACCTTATCAACGATGTTTGAGTCCGGTTAATAAACGTCAATTGAGTGATAAACCGGGACAAAGGGTAATAAGTCATGTTGACTTTAATAAAGATATTAAGTTAACAAAGACATAGAAGAGAAAGAAGCTTGGAGGAACAATGTGAATAGTTGTTTGATAGTTAATTACAGTGTGCTATTTGAATATATCATATAGATTCTATAAAGGCTGTGGTCAGTCGAGTAAGTTATTTAAAGACGCTGAAAGGCATGTTTTCTTAACGTTTGTCTAACTTCCATGTTAGCCAAGTTTTATGTGATTCGTTGAACTGAATTGCAAGACTTGTTTTAAAGAAAGGGTCGATGCCAGATTTTAACTCGGCTAGACTATTCGTAAGATATAGATCAATTATTATGCTTATCATTCTATATAGAAATGTTAGCGCTATCCTATGCCAAGTAATTGGTATGGACGTGAAGGTAAGGTTTGTCTATGAACAAACAAAAGTATTTTTCATCGATTATTCGATGGGTACGCGAGTTTTCCAAAAAATAATACGTAAATATGTTTAATGAATGAGTGTTGATCAACATAAAGTACTATAGGTTGATCACCTAGAAGTGCTCGTAAGCTATACGACTGAACGACCTTAGTGCTGTGGACTCCTTTTCATGTATGAAAAGTAAAATGTACTGTTCATGGTCTATCGACCGGTTCAGAATTCCTAATCTATTCTATACTTTGGGAATTGATGTTATGAACTGTTAGAGTATTATTGATTCATAATACTTCATAACTATTGTTCAGTTATATTGGAATTGTTATATAATTCATGAATGTGGTATTCCTCTTATCCTTGATTAAACTTGCTGAGCTGTCATGCTCACTACTTTCTTGAATTATATAATTCCAGTTAAAGATGAACGTACTGTGAATACCAAGAGAGATAAGGGCAAAGCTAAGATGGATGCTTAGAAATTGTGTAATAGTTTAGTAAGTTTGTATGTATTGTACATTATGAACAATGAACGATGTAACCGGTTTATGAACCTGGGAAGGATTATACTTTGATTGTAATAAGAAGATAGTAATTACCTTCATTTTGTTGTATTTCAATGAAATGATTGTATGGATGTTATTACAGTGGAGCACTATTTGTAGGGTTGGAAGATACCCTAATTTGGGGGCGTCATAGGTTGGTATCAAAGCCTTAGGTTATGAAACTTAAGGGGGGAAAACCTTAGGCTAATAACCTCGTAAGGAAGGTAAAGTCCAAGGAATGAAATTCAAATCCATTGAATTAATAAGATATTGAGATAACTCAGTATCAAAAGGATTAAAAGATGGAAATTAATCTTAAAGATATTAAATGTGATTTATGCTTATACTATTGTGTATTATGTACTAATCAATGTGTTGTGTGTTTGTAGATGTCAATCGATAACTTGCTATTTAGAAACCTGGAAATGATAAGTGATGACTCAGTTAACCAAGTTGAGATTGTACCAATGCCAGTGGCGGAGGTACCGATAGTTGTACTAGAATACTCAGACATTGAGGAGTACATCTCTGAGGAGGAATACTCTGAGGAGACTATGGGATTACCATCATACCTTAACGAGATGCTAGATGTGGAGGAGGAAATGGAGGTGACATCATTTAACACGGTGTTACCTACTCAGGAGCCAACATCTTCGTATGCAACAAGAGCATTGTATCTGGCAGTGTTGGATAGGAATGTGCATTTGCGTACTAAGGTAGAGGCACAGATTGAGGAGATAACTGCCTTATATGAGGCGAAAGAATCAATAGAGGCAGACTTTAAGTCAGAGCACGATGAGAAAGTGCTTATGACTGATAAGGCTCGAAACTATAAGGAGGAGGTCTTTGAGCTACAAAAGAAACTGGTTGAGAAGGACCAAAAATAACTAGGATGTCATACATCCATGAATGCGCTCATGAGGATTTCAAGCTGAAAATTGCTTGTTATTCTATTGAGTCCGGGCAGATTCGACATACCATAAGTCGAGATATAGTGTCGATTCTGGCAAATCAGAAATATGAGAATGCCGTTCGACAGTGTTAGTAGATCATTAGATCTTTTTATATATAAGTAGTGACGTAAAACCCTCTTTTGTATAACTAAGGGTAGTCTTTTTGTAAATCCCAATTTTTGTAGAAGGCAATTGAGGGATATTACGTAATAGCTTTTGGCTAAGGGAACATGATGTAGATCGTTTTGACTATGAAAGCATATTTATATAATGAAGTTTTTATTTAACATGCTTGTTGTGGTATGAATGGTTGTTGTTGATTTAAAATGATAACCGAGTAGTTAAATAGATAATAATGAAGCTTTATTTATTTAATCAGAATTATGCCACCGAGAAGGAGACAACAAAATCAAGAGGTCGAGTCTCATAATGAAAACAGGGGGGGGTCATAACTGTTAGGTTTGTAATATTCATGTGCAATCAAATTGCAAAAATTAGCGGAAGCGAGTAAAAATCAGAGTTTAAAAAAATTTACAAACCATATACCCGGATCACCCTTTATGCATAATTATTAATTAAACGAAAAGATAAAGAATAAAATCATACCCTTGAAGATCGAGCTTCCTCAGGTACAAGTTCACCTCCAAATCCTTTCGTGTTCAACTTGAATCCACCGGGTTTGGTTCCTTCCTTTGATCAACGTTAGCCACCCATATGTTTGGCCTCTAGAGGTGATCCACCAAGGAAGAAGAAAATTCAAGAAGATGGGTATTTGGCTAAACCCTAGTTTTTCTATCTCTATAGAAAAGGTGTACTCTCCCAACAATTGGAACTATGTCGTTGTTGTTGAAAAAGTCCACAACCCATACCACCCATAATAAGACTCCTCTTATTTATAGATGTGGGCAACCCACCTTAACAATTAAGGAATTGGGTTTTAATTAATTAATTCTTTTAATTAATTAAGCTCCCTAATCTTATTAGGGATAATTAATTAAACTCCTTTAACTAATTTTCCTTCCTAATCCAATTAGGAATAAATGAGAGTACTTATATTAAATTAATTCCTAAACTCTTTTAGAAATTAAAATAATAATAATTGTAATAATATTAATAAGACTCCTCTTATTAATTTATATTTAATATTTCTAAAATATTAAATAATAATATTAAGCTATTTAATTTATTCTATCACCATAGATTAAATTAAATATACATAACATATATTACGATTATGCCATTTACTTCTTAAATAATTATTCTTCCTTTTATGGTGTGACCCTTTAGGTTCTCCATATTAAACCTAGGTTGTGAATAAATCAATTAGAACAATTCTAATCTTATTTAAATAAATAAATTAAACAATTAATTTATTTAAATAAATAATATTTATTCTACAATAGGGATAAGCCTCCCAATGATCAACGACTTTCCAGATAATATAGATTTCAACATTAATCATTAAAGAACCTTTGAGTAAATAGTTACCTGACAATTCAATCCTTCCACCATACAATGTCCCAATTAAATATAAGACATGGAATTATGTCAAGTCTTATTTTATTTAATTATATGTATTTCGATCCTTAAATGCACAACTCCAAATAATGCAAATTAGAAACTCCTTTCTAATTTCATTATTCGCCGCCAAGGACTACTTGGGTTGTCATTTATCGAATCACATAGGACATTTCTCTTCTTTTATTAGAAGTGGTAGATTCTTTATTGATCATACATTATCTCCATGTATACAACTTATTATACCCAAGCATACCCTTTGATATACCCTAAGGGTCTTAAGGAATAAGTCAAAGTATAACTCATCATACACAAGATACTATGATGATCTCAAGTCCAAGGATTACTCAGACTACTATCACTACAGAATTCCTATCGACAGCAAATAAAACTCCATTAGGTATTCTTTAGCGAGCCACGTCAAAGTGAACTTATTCTCTAATAAGCACCTACATACTTGCTTTAGTGTCTCCACACAAATGATCATGAGATCAATCATCCTCATCCAATGAGCAAACAACGTATGTACCAATCTATCCGGATTCACTAATCCCCAATTTAGTAATCCAATGATTGGGAACTATTTTAGTTTTAAGCTTTCTAAGAATTTAGATCTCATTAGAATGATCATCATCATTATTCTAAAAGCATTGCTTAAAACTATGGGTTTATCACATATTATAAAACAAAGATCATGTAGATAATTAAAAGCCTTTAATAAATTAATACTTTTAATTAATAAATGAATAAGATTGTTACAAAGTATATGCTTTATCATCAAACATGATTGGCTTGTGTGCATACTACTTTCAATCTCCCACTTGCACTAAAGCCAATCGTCATGGTAAGTCATACTCTTCTTCTCTAAGTGACGATTATCCTGCTATTGGATAAGCTTTAGTTAATGGATATGTAATGTTGTTCATGAGAGTCCACTATCTCTATAGTGATTTCCCATCTTTCAATGATTCTAATAATCAAATGAAAGTGCCACAACACATGTTTAGATTCAAGATGAGACTTAGGAACTATTCCTAGTTCAGTAATGAACTTTTAATCCAAACAATCAACTTGCGCCTTCATTTATAGCTATTTACTTTGTCTTTATCACTAAACCAAAGAACTCTTTCTTTGTTTGGAACCTTTCAATTCATTGCACCACCGCTCAAGGTAACACTTTACCTTAAAATGGATTTTCGTCGTCTTGGTGCGTCTCGAAAAACTTGAGTCATTAAGCCCTCTAGTTTTAATTTAGACCCACCATAAATATAATCACATCCTTAGTGCGGTAAAGCACTTTAAGATGTTTTTCAACGACTCATAGTGAACTTCTCCATAATGTGACTGATCAACATCAGGTCTCGTACATTTCATTGCATACATGATTGTCACTCATGCGACCTCTCTTTTCAGGAGTCTGTGGGGACTATTTAGAGAGATTCACTCCTTAGCTCATCGACATGAGACATCTCTTGGAGTTTGCCATGCTAAACAACTTTAGCATCAAATGAATATACGTTCCTTGGGTTAAGTCGAGCATCCTCTTAAATCTATCTATATAGATTTGCATCCCCAATTAAGATACTCTTCCCAAATCATTCATGGAGGAATGTTTAGACAACTTTATCTTTTCTGATTGTAGCATTGATAAGTAATTCCTCATCCGTAGTATATCAACATATAATACTACAAATTTCACTCCCACGCTCCCATCGACCCTTTTGTACACACTAGAAGTCTTACCTCATCGAATGTAACTCTGGATCATCATCTTCTATGATGTGTACATCATCATCATCATCATCCATGATGAATCCATACCTCCTAGGTATCTTGGTACTTATTCAAAGATATTACGATTTGGGTTGTGGTATAATAGGTCTATCTACAAAGTTCCTCTTATTGACTTATAGTGTTTTGTGGTTCTTGAACTTTTCAAGATCTATTATCCTCCCACTAGCCCCTTTTAATGATAAACACCTTTATCTTAGAAAGCGCGTGTTTTCAGAACAAACACCTTTTACTAAGTAGAATTATAGAACATATACCCTAAACTTACTTTAGGATGTCCCACAAATCGACACTTGTCAAATCTTGTCCCAAACTTATCCTTTTGAAACCTTTTCACATAAGTTGGAACCCCTTATCTTAACATACTTAAGATTAGGAATCCTCCCCATCCATAACTTTTATGGAGTCTTGAAATTTGGATTTTGAGGTTACCTTTTCATAGATATGCGACCATTTCTAGGACATTATCCCGAGAAGGATCTTTGGAATGTCAAGTAAAATCATTATGGACCGCACTCATGTCCAACAAGGTACGATTTTTCATTCAGATACATCAATCAATTATTGCATATCGGGATGTGTCCATTATGAGAAAACTATTTGAGATGATCTAGAAACTTATTGCACAAGTATTTATCCTTGATCTAATCAAAGAATCTTAATACTTTGCCAATTTGTTTCACTTCTGAATTCTTTGAACCTTTCAAATAATTCACACTTGTATTTTAGCAAATACACACATTCAACTCTTTGAATGATCATCTCCTTTTCTTATACTAATTTGTTCAATATGCAAAATTATTTTCATGTAAGTCAAGTATACAAAATTTATTAAGTAATATTCGATTCTATACAAAACATTATTATTATAAATAGAACAACAATTGTTCTTAATTATAATACCAAAGTTTTCATTGTCCAACAATAAAATGGAAATAATATTTTTAACAAGAACTGGAATACAATAACAACTTATTGACTTAATAGATTTGCTCGTAGGCAGTGCTAAACTATAAGTTTCTATAGCTAATGCAGCAACCTTTGCTTCATTTTCCACACATAGGATTACTTATATTTGTTTAGCTTTCTACTACGCTTGGTCCCTTCATAAATCTATATTTATGATAACCAAAGTCGGTATCCAATACCCAAGTAGAACCTTGACTTAAAGAAAAATTTATTTCAATCATGAACAAAAGCGTATTATGAAGAAACTTCACTAAGCTTCTTTGGTTAGCCTCTCGCAAGATGCTTCTCGCAGATTTCTTTCCAAGTGTCTGGGCTTATTGCGGTGGAAGCAAACTCCTTTGCTATCCATATCGGGCTTTTGTTCTTATTATCCTTTGTTTACGCCTTTCATTTACCTTCTTTGAATCGTTCTTCTTTTCGAGAAGATCCTTTGGCCCCTACCAAGAAGACATGGTCTTTCTTGGTTGGAAAGTGACTCTCAACATTTTTCAACATGTTAAGCAAAAATCAAAGAAAGGCGATATCTAGCTTGTTCATATGAAAAATTCACAACAATTGTGAAAGGAGTTCGGGAATGAGTGCAAGATCAAATCTTGGCTCAACTCTCCATCCATGACAAAACCAGTTGTCCTAATTGATCAATTAAATTGATAATGTTAAGAACTTTTGTCTGTACTATAGTGCCATTGGTCATTCTAGATCGGAAGAGCTCCTTAGATATCTGATATCTTTCAGTCCTACTTTCCTCACCATCAACTACTTGATGTGCAGGAATATAGTAGAAGCATCTATAGTTTCACGTCGACGTCAAGCTCGTTACTCATGGATGCGAGCATGATGCATCGAGCTAATTGTGCATCATCTTGCCACTTTCTAAAAGTAGCAATCTCTTCCTCAGAGGCATTATTCGCAACCATTGCGAGGATAGGCGATTAAGGACGTAAGATAGCTTTTCAGCTATGAGAACTATTCTCAAATTCCTTAACCAATCCGTTTAATACGGTCCAGTTAAATAACATCTAATATGTTTCGCAGTGATAGTAATTTTAGACATTGTAAAATTCTGTAAATGAATTTGTAATTAACAACATTTTAACATACATTCTTTTATTAATTACCAAAATAAATTAGGTCTTGTTTTAAATTGGTATCTCCCACTATTTTCTTCAAACTATATTACACCCACTTATATAGTTCGGCAAAATCTAATTAAAGATTTGCTAGTGAGAATAAGGATCCCATTTCAAATGTATATAGCCTTGTGGTGACACAACAAACTATATATAAATAAATAGGTAGACAACTTTTGTCAATTACATCAACTATGCAACTCCTTTTCTTTTGCCTCTTAGATTATTTTGATCAAGTGGTGGCACATCCGAATCAAAATTATCCAAGTTAAGTCCGACCTAGCACTCCATATATTCAAAAAGAAAAATATCATCCTTGTGGTGACACAACAAAATAATATTGTTCAATTTTCTTTATAAGCATCAAATGTGATAAATTAACATCTTAAATACTTAATACTTGCCTTGTGGTGACACAACAAACTCATATTAAATATTTAATACTCTATTAATTTTATCATGCTAGAAGGCGACGTTCGATATTCCAAATATCTTTGAACGCTTAGGACTTAATATAAAAATTGAGGGGTTTGTTATTAATTTGTCTCATCTTGTTTAGCTTGCGCATTTACATATATATATATAAAATACGCGTCATATTAATTAACATGCGAAGCATGTTTGCATAATATATAATATATATATATATATATATATAGTATAGCATGCACATATAGAATACTATATTCTACCCGGATTGATTATGGACTTTTATTCTAGTTTGGTTCACTAGAGCCACCAAGTGAACCAAAAGGTCAAACCCTAGGGGTGCAAGAAATAACATTTAAATATAACTATTACATTTAAACCCGGGCTCCATTACAAACGAGTCTTCAAGCGCTTCTTGTCCCTTGATCTCCAATTCTTCAAAATAATTCTAACTATTCCTATTACAAAACTATTTAAAATAAATAGAAACCTTGATCGTGATCGAGGGAAGTACATAGGAGGGAGTTAGAATTTACATTAAGAAAAATTAGAAAAGACGAGGTACGCAGACCCCATTTAATAAAACCCATACATTCATGCATCCAACTAAAATAAAATCCAATCGCATTGGTCAATAGTCCTTAATCAATCCCATTTATTATCATACACATCACCATATGCATCAATAAATAACATTCATCTTATGAATAAAAAACATTTAATATATATATTGATATCATTTAATTGGCAAATTTAGTTAGTATAAAATCTAATTTTGAATTAAAATAAACTCCTTTATTTTAATCCAAATTTAAATCAAAATAAAACTATTTTATTTTAATTTATCCTATTTTGAATAAAATAAACTATTTTATTTTAATCAAAATTTTAATCAAAATAAACTCCTTTATTTTAATTAATTATGGAATCCAATTCCATGTAATAAAAAAAATCTCTAATTAAAATAAACTCTTTTATTTTAATTAATTATGAATCCAATTCCATGTAAAAAAAAAATATTAAAAGAAACACGGATTTCTCTTTCCTATTCACAAATAAACTCTTTTATTTTGAATAATATGAAATCTTATTTCATATTTAAATAAACTCCTTTATTTAAGGAAACATGGATTCTCTTTCCTATTCACAAATAAACTCTTTTATTTTGAATAATATGAAATCTTATTTCATATCTAAACAAACTCCTTTATTTAAGGAAAGATGGATTTACTTCCCTATTTACAAATAAACTCCTTTATTTTAGGAAAAATAAAATCCAATTTCAACTCCAATTAGTTAGCATGGAATCCAATTCCAACTTTAATTAGTTAGCATGAAATTCTAATTTTAAAATTAAAATAAACATTATATTTTAATATAAAAATAAACTTTTATTTTAATTATAAAATTATTAAAATATTATATATATATATATATATATATATATATATATATATATATATATATATATATATATATACCGTAAGTGTCCTTGATTTAGTGTTTCAAGCTTCAAAAAATAAAAGGTGCCTGACCTTTTTTTTTTTTTTTTGTGTTTCACGTGCTTTCTTTTTTTTTTTTTAAACAATTCGCTATTGTTGTTGCCTTTTTGTCTTGACCACGTGAATGTCTGGTTCCCTTTCAAAAAAAAAATGACGCATGTATCCTTTTATATATATATATATATATAAAAATGCATGCTTTTTTTTTTTTTTTTTTTTATTCATTGTGCGGCATGAGAACTTTTTTTTTTTTTTAATTCTGCTGCTGATCATGCACGGATTTCCGTGCGCAGCCATTGCCTTGATTTCAACGGTGGATTCAGCGAAATCACGGATAAAATAAAAAAAATTTTTTTTTTTTTTTTAAATTTTATACAATAAAATTATGCCCAATTAAATTGTTCTAAACACATATCAATATACATATCAAATTAAAACAATTAATAATTTACATAAAGGTTTGGCTCTGATGCCACTGTAAGGTTTGTAATATTCATGTGCAATCAAATTGCAAAAATTAGCGGAAGCGAGTAAAAATCAGAGTTTAAAAAAATTTACAAACCATATACCCGGATCACCCTTTATGCATAATTATTAATTAAACGAAAAGATAAAGAATAAAATCATACCCTTGAAGATCGAGCTTCCTCGTACAAGTTCACCTCCAAATCCTTTTCGCGTCAAACTTGAATCCACCGGGGTTTGGTTCCTTCCTTTGATCAACGTTAGCCACCCATATGTTTGGGCCTCAGAGGTGATCCACCAAGGAAGAAGAAAATTCAAGAAGATGGGTATTTGGCTAAACCCTAGTTTTTCTATCTCTATGTAAAAGGTGTACTCTCCCAACAATTGGAATTATGTCGTTGTTGTTGAAAAAAGTCCACAACCCATACCACCCATAATAAGACTCCTCTTATTTATAGATGTGGGCAACCCACCTTAACAATTAAGGAATTGAGTTTTAATTAATTAATTCTTTTAATTAATTAAGCTCCCTAATCTTATTAGGGATAATTAATTAAACTCCTTTAACTAATTTTCCTTCCTAATCCAATTAGGAATAAATGAGAGTACTTATATTAAATTAATTCCTAAACTCTTTTAGAAATTAAAATAATAATAATTGTAATAATATTAACAAGACTCCTCTTATTAATTTATATTTAATATTTCTAAAATATTAAATAATAAATATTAAGCTATTTAATTTATTCTATCACCATAGATTAAATTAAATATACATAACATATATTACGATTATGCCATTTACTTCTTAAATAATTATTCTTCCTTTTATGGTGTGACCCTTTAGGTTCTCCATATTAAACCTAGGTTGTGAATAAATCAATTAGAACAATTCTAATCTTATTTAAATAAATAAATTAAACAATTAATTTATTTAAATAAATAATATTTATTCTACAATAGGGATAAGCCTCCTAGCGATCAACGACTTTCCAGATAATATAGATTTCAACATTAATCATTAAAGAACCTTTGAGTAAATAGTTCTCAGACAATTCAATCCTTCCACCATACAATGTCCCAATTAAATATAAGACATGGAATTCTTTGTCAAGTCTTATTTTATTTAATTATATGTATTTCGATCCTTAAATGAACAACTCCAAATAATGCAAATTAGAAACTCCTTTCTAATTTCATTCGCCTTTCGCCAAGGACTACTTTGGGTTGTCATTTATCGAATCACATAGGACATTTCTCTTCTTTTATTAGAAGTGGTAGATTCTTTATTGATCATACATTATCTCCATGTACAACTTATTATACCCAAGCATACCCTTTGATATACCCTAAGGGTCTTAAGGAATAAGTCAAAGTATAACTCATCATACACAAGATACTATGATGATCTCAAGTCCAAGGATTACTTGTACTACTATCACTACAGAATTCCTATTGACGAAGCAAATAAAACTCCATTAGGTATTCCTTAGCGAGCCAACGTTCAATTGAACTTATTCTCTAATAAGCACCTACATACTTGCTTTAGTGTCTCCACACAAATGATCATGAGATCAATCATCCTCATCCAATGAGCAAGTAACGTATGTACCAATCTATCCGGATTCACTAATCCCCAATTTAGTAATCCAATGATTGGGAACTATTTTAGTTTTAAGCTTTCTAAGAATTTAGATCTCATTAGAATGATCATCATCATTATTCTAAAAGCATTGCTTAAAACTATGGGTTTATCACATATTATAAAACAGCATCATGTAGATAATTAAAAGCCTTTAATAAATTAATACTTTTTATTAATAAATGAATAAGATTGTTACAAAGTATATGCTTTATCATCAAACATGATTGGCTTGTGTGCATACTACTTTCAATAACAACCCTATACAAGAGTTCGTTAATTTATTAACGACTGCATTTAACCAAGTGGGGGTGGGGGGTGGGATTCCTGTAGCTCCTTGGGTAGCAAGAACAACTACCTTTAAGGACTTTAAAAGTGTGGGTCCTCCCGAGTTCCGAGGAACGATGGATCCACTAGAAGCCCAAACATGGGTTAGAGAGATCGAAAAGACGTTTGTGATAACAAACATAGGTGAGGCGCAAAAGACTTCTTTGGTAACTTACATGATGAAGGGGGAAGCCAACTACTGGTGGGAAGCTCACCAGGGTGGGGCTAGGACAGACGCTATTACGTGGGAACAATTTAACAAGGTTTTCTTCGAGAACTATTTCCCTACTAGCATGCAGGGTAGGATGGAAATTAAGTTCCTAGAACTTAAGCGAGGGATATAACGGTTCACTCCGATTATCTCGCCAAGTTTAACGAATTGGCAAGATTTGCTCCACATCGTGGATCTGAGAGGAAAGAAAAGTAGGCAGATTTGAGCAAGGCTTAAAACCCTGGCTCTATAGTAGGATATTGGTTTTCCAGAGTGCTTTCTACGGGACCATTCTGGAGAAGGCAATAATAGCTGAAGGTATTGGTGAGGCTTTGTCTCAGTACCATAAAGAGCGGAAGATTAAGAGTAAGTTAGAAGGAGGTAATAAGGCTGAAGTAACCAGCGGAAGCGGAAATTTTCTGAAGAGGAAGAGTTTTAACCCTGGGAATACTGGGGTAAAGCAGGGAGATCCCAAACGGAGGACAGAAGCATGTAAGACATGTGGAAAATCTTGCATGGGAGTCTGTTTAAAGGGAAAAGCAGTATGCTACAACTGTGGGCAGGAGGGGCATTTGTCACCCAACTGTCCTAACCCTAAGAAGAACCATGGGTGTTTTGTCCGTGGGTCAATGGATCACATGGAAAGAAATTGCCCGAAGAAGGGTTTAGAGGGGAATAAGAGTTCTGGTAGTGGTAAATTAGCAATTATTGGACCAACACCATCAGTGGGTAGACCCTCAGCTCGTACGTTTAATATGACTATTCAAGATATGGTTGCATCAACAGATGTGGTAGCAGGTATCATTCCGGTCAATGAGATAAATGCTTATGTGCTATTTGACTCCGGTGCTACTTGTTCTTTTATAGCATGTGAATTTGCTAAGCGATTAGGTTTAATTCCTGAAAAGTTACCTATACCTTTAGACGTTAAGGTAGCAAACAAAGAGATAATCCCCATTAAACATATTTATAAGGATTGTTGCATGGAAATTAGAGGGAATAGGTTATCGGTAGATTTGGTACCGATAATGCTAAAAGAATTTGACGTAATTCTTTGTATGGATTGGTTGGTTAACCATAAGGCGATTATAGATTGCCATAGGAAAAGTGTAAACCTTCGGCTTTCTAAGAAAACCAAGGTAGTGTTCTTCAGTAGTAATTCACCGAGACGCTCTTGTTGTCTGTCTATAACACAAGCTAGGAAGATGTTGAGAAAAGGGTGTGTAGGGTATTTGTGCCATGTTGTGGATACCCAAAGAGTGGGAACATCCTTGGATCAGATACCTATTGTGCAAGAGTTTGCGGATGTATTTCTGGAGGAGTTACCGGGCATTACACCGGATAGGGAGGTGGAGTTTGTTATTGATCTGTTATCGGGAATGACATCAGTTTCAAGGGCACCATATCGAATGGTGCCAATCGAAATAAAGGAGTTAATGGTTCAATTACAAGAACTATTAGATTGAAAGTACATTCAACCAAGTGTGTCTCCTTGGGGAGCACCAGTGTTGTTTGTAAAGAAGAAGGATGGATCGTTAAGGCTTTGTATCGACTATCGATAGTTGAACAAGTTAACGATTAAGAATAAATACCCTTTGCCCAGGATCGATGATGTATTTAATCAGTTGAAAGGGGCAAAGTATTTTTCTAAACTAGATTTGCGCACAGGGTATCATCAGTTAAAGTTGAGGAAGGAAGATATACCTAAAACAACGTTCAGAACTCGTTATGGTCATTACGAGTTTCTAGTAATGTCGTTTGGGTTGACTAATGCGTCAACTGCATTTATGGATATGATGAACAGAGTGTTCAAACAATATTTGGACAAGTTGGTTGTAGTGTTCATTGATGATATTCTAGTCTATTCAAAGACGCCAGAAGATCATGCAGAACATTTAAGAATAGTGTTGGAGACACTACGGAAGGAGAAGTTGTATACGAAATTCACAAATTCTGAATTTTGGCTTGAGAGGGTGCAGTTTCTAGGACATGTTATTGATAAGGATGGCATTTCCGTAGATCCGCCAAAAGTAGAAGTAGTTAACGAATGGGAGCAACCAAAAACGCCAACTGAGGTTAGGAGTTTTCTGGGGTTAGCGGGATACTACAGAAAGTTCATTCCGGACTTTTCTAAAATAGCCACTCTGTTAACAAATCTAATAAGAAAGTCGGTGAAGTATGTGTGGACTGAAAGATGTGAGATCAGTTTTCAGGAGTTAAAGAAGAGGTTAAGTGAGGCACCTGTATTGTCCTTACCTGACGATACAGGAAATTTTGTAGTATATAGCGATGCGTCGCATAAAGGATTGGGTTGCATGCTCATGCAGCATGGCAAGGTCATTGCATATGCGTCACGTCAATTGAAGGATTATGAGAAGGTTTATCCTACTCATGACCTTGAATTGGCAGCTGTAGTTTTTGCCCTAAAGATATGGAGGCATTATCTTTATGGTGAGAAATGTGAGATATACACAGACCACAAAAGTCTAAAATATATCTTCACACAGAAGGAGTTGAACATGAGACAGAGAAGGTGGTTAGAGTTACTAAAAGATTATGACTGTGATACTTTATATCATCCGGGAAAAGAAAAAGTTGTAGCCGATGCGCTAAGTAGGAAGGGTAGAGAGAAATTATCAATGTTAACGACTCAGAATGAGTTGGTAACAGTGATGGCAAGAATGGAGCTAGAAGTTAAATTACCGGAGGAAGCAGTAGAGATGTTATTTTCTATGGAAACTCAACCTACCATAGTGGAGCGAGTTAGGGAAGTACAACGAAGCAATGAGGAGTGCAAGCAGATGCAGAAGAGGATAGAAAATGAAGAAAAGACTAAGTATAAGCTCGATAAGAAGGGATTACTTCGTTTTGAGGGAAGAATTTGGGTTCCTAATGATCCTGAATTAAAAGAAGAAATTATGATGGAGGCCCATAGTTCGAGGTACTCGATACATCCCAGTAGTACGAAGATGTATCAAGACCTTCGTCCGAACTTTTTGGTGGCCAAATATGAAGAGGGAGATAGCAGGATATGTTAGTAGGTGCTTAACTTGTCAAAAAGTTAAGGCTGAACATCAACGACCGAGCGGGTTATTACAACCGTTAGAAATTCCAGAGTGGAAATGGGAGCACATCACGATGGACTTTATGGTGGGACTTCCAGCAACAAGAAAAGGATGCGATGCTATTTGGGTGATAGTGGATCGATTGACGGAATTGGCTCATTTTCTACCAATAGGAGTTAGCTATAACCTAGATCAGTTAGCTAAACTGTATGTCAAGGAAATTATTTCCAGACATAGAGTGCCTGTTTCGATTGTGTCAGATCGTGACCCATGATTCACATTGAACTTTTGGAAAAGTTGGCAAGAGCAAATGGGAACGCAGTTAAGATTGAGTACGGCGTATCATCCTCAGATGGATGGTCAGAGTGAGCGGAGAATTCAAACGCTTGAAGAAATATTAAGATCTTGCATTATGGATTTCAAAGGGAGTTGGGACGAATATCTACCGTTGGTGGAATTTTTGTACAACAATAGTTTTCACGCTAGTATAGGCATGTCGTCTTACGAAGCGTTGTACGGGAGGAAGTGCCGAACTCCATTACGTTGGGATAAGGTGGGTGAACGTTGGATGTTGGGACCTGAGATGGTTCAGCAGACGGCGGACATGGTAAAGTTAATACGTACTCGATTAATTGCGGCTCAAGACCGGCAAAGGAAGTATGCAGATCCTCACAAAAAGAATAGAGAATTCGATGTAGAATCTTTTATTTTTCTGAAAGTATCGCCTTGGAAGGGGAAGATACGTTTTGGGAAAAAAGGGAAGTTAAGTCCAAGGTTTGTAGGACCTTTTGAGATTTTAAGAAGGATAGGGGAGGTAGCATATGAAGTAGCCTTACCACCAGAGATGGAACACATTCATAATGTGTTTCATGTGTCGGTGTTGCGTTCTTATAAACCGGACTATAAACACGTGATAGAATATGAATCTATTCAGATAGAGAAAGACTTATCCTATGAGGAACTTCCAATTCAAATTATTGATAGGAAGGAACAAGTTTTAAGAAATAAGGTAATACCTTCAGTGAAGGTGTTATGGAGAAACAACAATGCTGAAGAAGCAACGTGGGAGCTCAAAAGTAAAATGAAGGAATATTTTCCTCATTTGTTTATGTAATTATAAGCTAAGATTCTGGGGACAGAATCCTTATAAGGGCGAGAGAATGTAACGACTGAGAAAATCGGATTTTTATGACAATTAAATTTTTATTTGATTATATGAATTAAATGAGTTTAATTGATTTCTTGGTGAGTATGCTATGTGAAGGTCGTCCTATGACCTAGAATGTGCCAACGTGGTTAGTATTCTGACTACGTGTTAGAAATAATTGTTTGGAATTTCCAAGATGAAAATAATTATTTTTCGAGAAATTTCCGTAAAAACACTATTCATCCGTTTCTGTGTGGGGAATTATTTTGAAATTTCGAGAAACGCGTAATGATAGAATATCGTGATAAGATGGAATATCTGATAATATTTCATTTATGATAAACGCAGTATATTAATTTCCGAGAAGGAAATAATATGTGTAGAAGGAATGACGTTAGGGTTAATTCGAGTGTTATACATTTGGTGATACTATTTAGTATCTATGTATAATACGTTGAGTAAATAAGAAGTACAATATGATTATTGTACGAGTAGTATACGGAGATAATACGTGAATTGTACGTATGTGATACGATTCATATTATAGAATTAAGTTAAGACTTAATGACTAATTCATTTGAGTTGGATTAATAATTAACCCAATCATTTGAATGACCAAGGCCCAATGTTAATTTAGTTAAGCCCAATTCATTAAAACCGAATCGTGGGTCGAACCGGTGGGTCACCGAATGGCCCATGGGATGTTACATGGGTTGGTGGGCCGGCCTCCTCGGTGTGGAAGCTAAGCATAAGGCTTGGTCACCAAGTGTTTTACTTGGTGACCACACATGAATAGTAAGGAGGTGATGGTTTAAAGTCTAAATTGCCCTCCATTTTAGTTTTCTATAAATAGAAAGCTAGGTTGATTCATTTGGGAGTATTCAACTTGTCAACCTTAGATTATTTGAGAGAGAAAGAGAGCTAGACTCATAAATTATACACTTTGGAAGCTTTAACCTTTATTCTTCCAAGAGATTGCTTAAGGGTTCTTGAGGTAATACTTCTTGCTTCTCATTTCCATCCCTTTTTGATTTTCTTTCGTCTTAGAGAATTATAGAATGGGTGGTATATGTCTTGTGTGAGGATTTAAAGATGACTTACCATAGATTCAATCTCTATAGGTCATGAGACTATAAGAATCATAAGGTTTAATATAGTTTTGAACCATGAAAATCTTGATAGTTCAGATCGATTGTTGATAAACAATTGAGCTCCATCAATATGTTAGTATATGCATATTGTTTGGTTAGGATGTAGATATGAAATACATGGAGTATTCCATGTGATTTGGCTTAAAGAACATTAGTAACGAAGTTATGGCGAATTTTACGGAAATAGACGTTAAACGTCGAAAATGTAGAAATTCCAGAATTGTAGTCGAAAGTTTCCGTGAGACTTGAAAACATTGGTTTTCAATGTCAACACGTGAGATAGGGTGATTAAGAGTTGTGGGTTAGAGAATCGTCGGATTCCGACTGAAAATGAAGAAAACGAGCATTGAACGCTCATTGACGTTTCCAAACGTCTATAAAATGAACTTAATAGTGAATTTTGTGTTAACGGATTCGAAAGTGTCAAAGTCTGATATGAAAACGTAGGGCATGTGATTTATGACGTGTAGGCTTTTTAAGGGGCCAAATCGGGCTTATAACGAAGAAGTTACGGCCTCGGGAATTTCCTGATTTTAAAGCTGCCGAGAATGCGATCTGAGGGTGCAGCATGCCGCGCCAGATGTAGTGTAAAAAGCCACGCCGCAGCGCAAGTTATGAACCAGAAAAAAATAAAAAGGTCTGGAGACTCGCGCCGTAGCGCGAGAATTTGTTTATGGACTCACGTCGCAGCGCCAAGTCCGGGCAAAACCTCTGGAGAGTGGCGTGCATTACCGCTAGAATGCTTCGATGTCATAGCCGCAGTCATGAAGTTCGTGGCTTTGATAGTAACTTAGGTTTTGAACTTCAGTTATTTTGAGACCTACCTGAGTTGAGTTTATATACTCAATGAATGTACTAAGACTAATCCTATATTGCTTATACTAAGGTATATGGTATGAAACCTTGGAACGTATTGCATGTTAACAAAATTTGTACGATGAACAAAGTTGGTACCTTATCAACAATGTTTGAGTCTGGTTAATAAATGTCAGTTGAGTGATAAACCGGGACAAACGGTAATAAGTCATGTTGACTTTAATAAAGATATTAAGTTAACAAAGACATAGAAGAGAAAGAAGCTTGGACGAACAATGTGAATAGTTGTTTGATAGCTAATTACAGTGTGCTATGTGAATATATCATGTAGATTCTATAAAGGCTGTGGTCAGTCGAGTAAATTATTTGAAGACGCTGAAAGGCAAGTTTTCTTAACGCTTGTCTAACTTCCATGTTAGCCAAGTTTTATGTGATTTGTTTAACTGAATTGCAAGACTTGTTTTAAAGAAAGGGTCGATGCCAGATTTTAACTCAGCTAGACTATTCATAAGATATAGATTGATTATTATTCATATCATTCTATATAGAAATGTTAACGCTATCATATGCCAAGTAATTGGTATGGACGTGAAGGTAAGGTTTGTCTATGAACAAACAAAAGTATTTTTCATCGATTATTCGATGGGCACGCGAGTTTGCCAAAAATATTAAACGTAAATACGTTTAATGAATGAGTGTTGATCAACATAGAGTACTATAGGCTGATCACCTAGAAGTACTCGTAAGTTATACGGATGAACGACCTTAGTGCTGTGGACTCCTTTTCATGTATAAAAACTGAAATGTACTGTTCATGGTCTATCGACCGGTTCAGAATTCCTAATCTATTCTATACTTTGGGAAATGATGTTATGAACTGTGAGAGTATTATTGATTCATAATACTTCATAACTATTGTTTAGTTATGTTGGAATTGTTATATAATTCATGAATGTGGTATTCCTGTTATCCTTGATTAAACTTGTTGAGCTGTCATGCTCACTTCTTGCTTGAATTATATAACTGCAGTTAAAGATGAACGTACTGTGAATGCCAAGAGGGATAAGGGCAAAGCTAAGATGGATGCTTAGATATTGTATAATAGTTTAGTAAGTTTGTATGTATTATACATTATAAACAATGAACGATGTAACCAGTTTATGAACCTGGGAAGGATTATACTTTGATTGTAATAAGAAGATAGTAATTACCTTCATTTTGTTGTATTTCAATGGAATGATTGTATGGATGTTAGTACAGTGGAGCACCATCTGTCGTGTTGGAAGATACCCAAATTTGGGGGCGTCACAACCCAGATTTGGGGGCGCTACATTCCGAGTTCGGATGACCGAATTACGGACGAACGAGTGAAGAACGTTAAAAGCGTAAAAATGAACAAAAGGTTAACATTAAGCCAATCGAATGGCACGTTAACAGATTCAGAACGAAGTTCTGTCTGAGGGGTATGGAAGTACGTAAGATAAGGAAGAGAATGCCTTTGGAACTACCTTGTTCCGAGTTATAGCGAAGCAGTTATGAGATCGGGGAGTACGTATCTCAAACTTAATGCAACACTTAGAAATTTTTCAAGGGATTAGGCTCGGCGCCGCAGCGCCGGCTGAGCTTTGAGAAGTGGCGCCGCTCTGGTTATTGGCGCCATAGCGCGAGAGATAACAAAGGGTTTGGTGCCACAATGCCAGACCAAGGGAAGAGGGAGACGTAGGTCGCGTCGCAAACATAAAATAAACTATACATAAATAAACTAGACATAAATAACGAAAATAGATAAAAATTTATACCGAGATGGGGGTGCCTCCCCACCAAGCGCTTGTTTTAAAGTCGTTAGCTTGACTATACCGATGCCATTCAATCTGGCTCATAAACGAAAATGACCTTTTCATGCCGCCTATTCGTCAATTCTTTTAAATTTTTCGCCGACAAGGGTGATTGGCCATTCTTCTGTCCTTCATCCATCCAGTCATCAGGCGGCACATAGAATCTCTCGCTATTGGAATTATCCACTAATTCGTCTATTTCATTAAATTGAAAGCATTCCTTATGCTCTTTTGGGCCCTCAAGGATTTTCAGGGTCGGGAGAGTGGTTTTTGATTATAAATTTGTAATGACTAAACAACCACCATTTCTCAGCTTGTCATCAACTTCAGACTCCGCCGATTGGTTAGTTTGCACTATGACATCTCCCTCAACAACTGTGCGAGACTCATCGCATTTTCCTTGCGTATCCACCCTGCAATACTCTATCGCTTCATCGTCGAGATCAATTAAGACCGGAAGATTGCCTTGTGGTGGTTTTGTGTTGGCATTGACGAGTTGCCCCAATTGATTCTCAAGGCTGTGCAATGCAACTTCTTGGCTTGCCATCCCAATCTCATTTTTTTCGATAAAGATGGTGAGAAGCTCTTCAAGCCGGTTCTCTTCTTCACGTGTTGAGGACTCAGAAAAGTTCTCATTCGGCTGAGATGTCCACTGATAGTGCAGCCGAGACTGATATTTAAACTGAGAGGCATGATTCAGACTATGATATTGTTCTTGACTGTAGACCCAAGAGAATGGATAACCATGACAGTTTGGATGATAGGAGCTCGGTTCAAAGTCAGCTTGTTCCTGACAGTAGGCATTCTGAGTGGACTGACACTCAAGATTGTCAGAAAACCTCAAGGCATTGGAAATTTGAACTTGCAATTTCTCGAGTCCTTCTTCCGAGCTTGGTGGCGTCGTCAACTCATAAGGCCATTTATAACTATGATCGTCCATAATCTGTAAACTTAAAAACAAAAGAAAGGAATATCAAACAAATAAGAGAATTAAATATATATACGTTCAAAGTAAGACTAAATTGATTGAAATCAATATTGGACAATATTAGAATAACAATTCCCCGACAACGGTGCCAAAAACTTGTTAGTTGGAAAACCGATCACTAAACACGCGCAAGTATACACGGTCTAACTGAAAGTAGTATGCACACAAGCCAATCATGTTTGATGATAAAGCATATACTTTGTAACAATCTTATTCATTTATTAATAAAAAGTATTAATTTATTAAAGGCTTTTAATTATCTACATGATGCTGTTTTATAATATGTGATAAACCCATAGTTTTAAGCAATGCTTTTAGAATAATGATGATGATCATTCTAATGAGATCTAAATTCTTAGAAAGCTTAAAACTAAAATAGTTCCCAATCATTGGATTACTAAATTGGGGATTAGTGAATGGGATAGATTGGGTACATACGTTGCTTGCTCATTGGATGAGGATGATTGATCTCATGATCATTTGTGTGGAGACACTAAAGCAAGTATGTAGGTGCTTATTAGAGAATAAGTTCCTTTGAGCATTGGCTCGCTAAGGAATACCTAATGGAGTTTTATTTGCTTGTCAATAGGAATTCCTGTAATGATAGTAGTACAAGTGATCCTTGGACTTGAGATCATCATAGTATCTTGTGTATGATGAGTTATACTTTGACTTATTCCTTAAGACCCTTAGGGTATATCAAAGGGTATGCTTGGGTATAATAAGTTGTACATGGAGATAATGTATGATCAATAAAGAATCTACCACTTCTAAAAAGAAGAGAAATGTCCTATGTGATTCGATAAATGACAACCCAGTAGTCCTTGGCCAAGGCAGAATGAATTTAGAAAGGAGTTTCTAATTTGCATTATTTGGAGTTGTGCATTTAAGGATCGAAATACATATAATTAAATAAAATAAGACTTGTGGTAATTCCATGTCTTATATTTAATTGGGACATTGTATGGTGGAAGGATTGAATTATGCGGTAACTATTTACTCAAAGGTTCTTTAATGATTAATGTTGAAATCTATATTATCCGAAAAGTCGTTGATCGCTAGGAGGCTTATCCTATTGTAGAATAAATATTATTTAAATAAATTAATTGTTTAATTTATTTATTTAAATAAGATTAGAATTGTTCTAATTGATTTATTCACAATTGGTTTAATATGGAGAACCTAAAGGGTCACACCATAAAAGGAAGAATAATTATTTAAGAAGTTAATGGCATAATCGTAATAATATGTTAAGTATATTTAATTTAATCTATGGTGATAGAATAAATTAAATAGCTTAATATTATTATTTAATATTTTAGAAATATTAAATATAAATTAATAAGAGGAGTCTTATTAATATTATTACAATTATTATTATTTTAATTTACGAAAGAGTTTAGGAATTAATTTAATATAAGTACTCTCATTTATTCCTAATTGGATTAGGAAGGAAAATTAGTTAAAGGAGTTTAATTAATTATCCCTAATAAGATTAGGGAGCTTAATTAATTAAAAGAATTTAATTTATTAAATAAAACCCAATTCCTTAATTGTTAAGATGGGTTGCCCACATCTATAAATAAGAGGAGTCTTATTATGGGTGAAATGATTGTTGTTGACTTTTTCAACATACGACATAATTCCAATTTGTTGGAGAGTACGCCCTTTTTCTATAGAGATAGGAAAAACTAGGGTTTGAGCCCATACCCCTTCTTCTTGAATTTTCTTCTTCCTTGGTGGATCACCTCTAGAGGCCAAACATTTGGGTGGCTAACGTTGATCAAAGGAAGGAACTAAACCCGGTGGATTCAAGATTGAACGCGAAAGGATTTGGAGGTGAACTTGTACCTGAGGAAGCTCGATCTTCAAGGGTATGATTTATTCTTTATCTTTTCGTTTAATTAATAATTATGCATAAAGGGTGATCCGGGTTTATGGTTTATAAATTTTAAACTCGATTTTACGCTTCGCATTAATTTTGCAATTTGATTGCGTTGATGAATAATACAAACCTACTTGGTGGCATCGAGCCAAACCTTTATGCAAATTATTAATTGTTTTAATTTGATATGTATATTGATATGTGTTTAGAACAATTTAATTGGGCATAATTTAATTGTATAAAATTTATTTAAAAAAAAAAAAAAAAAAAAAAAAAAAAAAGGTGGATTAGAGTTATTCATTGCTATGATTCCAACATGCATTTGCGTAATTTTTTTTTTGATGCAAATCTACAGTTTATAAGCTCTGGTCCACGAGAAAAAAAAAAAAAAAAAAAAAGTAATGCACGGTTTTCTAAATCTTGATTTTATTATATACGGTTAATTCATAGGAACAGTTTATATATATATATATATATATATATTATATAATATATATATACATATATATATTCTTAATTATTATATAATTAAAATAAAAGTTTATTTTAATTTTAAAATAAAAGGTTTATTTTAATATTAAAATATAAAGTTTTATTTTAATTTTAAATAATTTTATAATTAAAATAAAAGGTTTATTTTAATCTTAAAATAAAAGGTTTATTTTAATATTAAAATAAAAGATTTATTTTAATTTTAAAATTAGAATTTCATGCTAACTAATTAGAGTTGGAATTGGATTCCATGATAACTAATTGAAGTTGAAATTGGATTCTATTTTTCCTTAAATAAATGAGTTTATTTAGATATGAAATAAGATTTCATATTATTCAAAATTAAAGAGTTTATTTGTGAATAGGAAAGAGAATCCTAATTTCCTTAAATAAAAAGTTTATTTAGATATGAAATATGATTTCATATTATTCAAAATAAAGGAGTTTATTTATGAATAGGAAAGAAAATCCGTGTTTCCTTAAATAAAGGAGTTTATTTAAATATGAAATAAGATTTCATATTATTCAAAATAAAGGAGTTTATTTGTGAATAGGAAAGATAATCAAGTGTTTCCTTTAATATTTTTTTTTACATGGAATTGGATTCCATAATTAATTAAAATAAAGGAGTTTATTTTGATTAAAGATTTTGATTAAAATAAAATAGTTTGTTTTATTCAAAATTAGATAAATTAAAATAAAATAGTTTTATTTTGATTTAAATTTGGATTAAAATAAAGGAGTTTATTTTGATTCAAAAATTAGATTTTATACTAACTAATTTTGCCCATTAAATGATATCAATATATATATTAAATGTTTATTATTCATGAGATGAATGTTATTTATTGATGCATATGGTGATGTGTATGATAATAAATGGGATTGATTATGGACTATTGACCGATATGATTGGATTTTATTTTAGTTGGATGCATGAATGTATGAGTTTTATTAAATGGGAATTCTGCGTACCTCGTCTTCTCTAATTTTTACGAATGTAAATTCTATCTCCCTCTATGTACTTCCCTCGATTACGATCAAGGTTTCTATTTATTTTAAAATAGTTTTGTAATAGGAATATTTAGAATTAATTTTGAAGA
This sequence comes from Panax quinquefolius, assembly GCA_020205615.1. NCBI lineage: Eukaryota > Viridiplantae > Streptophyta > Magnoliopsida > Apiales > Araliaceae > Panax > Panax quinquefolius. The sequence continues at coordinate 564,910 of JAINUW010000583.1, forward strand.
ATTAGAGATCAAGGACAAGAAGCGCTTGAAGACCCGTTTGTAATAGAGCAGGGTTTAAATGTAATAGTTATATTTAAATATTATTTCTTGCACCCTAGGGTTTGACCTTTTGGCTCACTTGGTGGCTCTAGTGAACCAAACTAGAATAAAAGTCCATAATCAATCCGGGTAGAATATAGTATTCTATATGTGCATGCTTATACTATATATATTATATATTATGCAAACATGCTTAGCATGTTCATTAATATGACGCGTATTTTATATATATATATGCAAATGCAGCTAAACAAGATGAGACAAATTAATAACAAACCCTCAAATTTTTTTATATTAATTCCTAAGCGTTCAAAGATATTTGGAATATCGAGCGTCGCCTTCTAACATGATAATATTAATAGAGTATTAAATATTTAATATGAGTTTGTTGTGTCACCACAAGGCAAGTATTAAGTATTTAAGATGTTAATTTATCACATTTGATGCTTATAAAGAAAATTGAACAATATTGTTTTGTTGTGTCACCACAAGGATGATATTTTCTTTTTTGAATATATGGAGTGCTAGGTCGGACTTAACTTGGATAATTTTGATTCGGATGTGCCACCACTTGATCAAAATAATCTAAGAGGCAAAAGACAAGGAGTTGCATAGTTGATGTAATTGACAAAAGTTGTCTACCTATTTATTTATATATAGTTTGTTGTGTCACCACAAGGCTATATATATACATTTGAAATGGGATCCTTATTCTCACTAGCAAATCTTTAATTAGATTTTCTTAGAACTATATAAGTGAGGTAATATAGTTTGAAGAAAATAGTGGGAGATACCAATTTAAAACAAGACCTAAATTATTTTGGTAATTAATAAAAGAATGTATGTTAAAATGTTGTTAATTACAAATTCATTTCTGAGAATTTTACAATGTCTAAAATTACTATCCTGCGAAGCATATTAGATGCTAAATTAACGGGCCGGATTAAATGGATTGGTTAAGGAATTTGAGAATAGTTCTCATGGTGAAAAGCTATCTTGTCCTCATAATCGCCTATCCACGCAATGGTTGCGAGACAATGCCTCTCCGAGGAAGAGATTGCTACTTTTAGAAAGTGGCAAGATGATGCCTGATTGGCTCAATGCATCATACTCACATCCATGAGTAACGAGCTTGACATCGGATGAAACTATGGATGCTCCTACTATATTCCCGCACATCAAGTAGTTGATGGTGAGGAAAGTGGGGACCGATAGATATCGAGATATCTAAGGAGCTCTTCCGATCTAGAATGGCCAATGACACTATAAATGCAGATAAAAAGTTCTTAACATAATCAATTTGATTGATCAATTAGGACAACTGGTTTTGTCATGGATGGAGAGTTGAGCAAGATTTGATCTTGCACTCACTCCCGGACTCCTTTCACAATTGTTGTGAATTTTCCATATGAACAAGCTAGATATCGACTTTCTTTGATTTGCTTAACATGTTGAAAAATGTTGAGAGTCACTTTCCAACCAAGAAAGATCAAGTCTTCTTGGTAGGGGCCAAAGGATCTTCTTGAAATAAAGAAGCGATTCAAAGAAGGTAAAAAGAAAGGCATAAACAAAGGATAATAAGAACAAAAGCCGATATGGATAGCAAAGGAGTTTGCTTCCACCGCAATAAGCTTTGGACAACGGAAAAAAGCTGCGAGAAGCATCTTGCGAGAGGCTAACCAAAGAAGCTTAGTGAAGTTTCGGTTTCAATCGATTTTTGTTCATGATTGAAATAAATTTTCTTTAAGTCGAGGTTCTACTTGGGTATTGGATACCGACTTTGGTTATCATAAATATAGATTTATGAAGGGACCAAGCGTAAGTAGAAAGCTAAACAAATATAAGTAATCCTATGTGTGGGAAATGTAGCAAATGTTGCCATATTAGCCATAAAACTTATAGTTTAGCAATGCCTACGGGCAAATCTATTAAGTCAATAAGTTGTTATTGTATTCCAGTTCTTGTTAAAAATATTATTTCCATTTTATTGTTGGACAATGAAATCTTTGGTATTATAATTAAGAACAATTGTTGTTCTATTTATAATAATAATGTTTTGTATAGGACTGGAATATTACTTAATAAATTTTGTATACTTGACTTACATGAAAATAATTTTACAAATTGAACAAACTAGTATAAGAAAAGGAGATGATCATTCAAAAAGTTGAATGTGTGTATTTGCTGAAATACAAGTGTGAATTATTTGAAAGGTTCAAAGAATTCAAAAGTGAAACAAATTGGCAAAGTATTAGGATTCTTTGATCGGATCTAGGAATAAATACTTGTGCAATAAGTTTCTAGATCATCTCAAATGGTTTTCTCATAATGGACACATCATCGATCTGCAATAATTGATTGATGTATCTGAAATGAAAAATCGTACCTTGTTGGACATGGTGCGGTCCATAATGATTTTACCGACATTCCAGTATCCTTCTAGGGTCATGTCCTAGAAATGGCTGCATATCTACGAAAAGGTAACCTCAAAAATCCGGCCCCAAGATTCTATAAAAGTTATGGACAGGGAGGATTCCTAATCTTAAGCATGTTAAGATAAAGGGTTGTCCAACTTATGTGAAAAGGTTTCAAAGAATAAGCTTGGGACAAGATTTGACAAGTACAAATTTGTGGGACATCCTAAAGTAAGTTTAGGGTATATGTTCTATAATTCCACTTAGCAAAAAGGTGTTTGTTATGAAACACGCTTCCTTCTAAGATAAAGGTGTTTATCATTGAAGGACTAGTGGGAGGATAATAGATCTTGAAGAGTTCAAGAACCACAAAACACTATAAGTCAAATAAGAGGAACCTATAGATAGACTATTGTACACTGGCAAGATAAATAAATACGGAATAATCACCAGAAGATACCTAGGAGGTATGGATTCATCATAGATGATGATGATGAGGTACTCATCATAGAAGATGATGATCGATTACATACGATGAGGTAAGAGTTCTAGTGTATACAAAAGGGACGGTGGGGCCCGTGACATTCCTAATATTATATGTTGATATACTACGATAAGGAATGACATACCAATGCTACAATCGATAAAGATAAAGTTGTCTAAACATTCCTCCATGAATGATTTGGAAGAGTATCTTAATTGGGGATATAAATCTATATAGATAGATTTAAGAGGATGCTCGACTTAACCCAAGGAGCGTATATTCATTTGATGCTAAAGTCATTTAGCATGGCAAACTCAAGAGATGTCTCATGTCGATGAGCTATGGAGTGTATCTCTCTTAATAGTCCCCATAGACTCCAAAGAAGAGAGATCGCATGAGTGACAATCATGTATGCAATGAAATGTACGAGACACGATGTTGATCGGTCATATTCGGAGAAGATCAACGTAGAGCGGTGAAAAACATCTTATAGTTCTTAACCCAGGCACTAAGGATGTGAGCATACATGGTGGGTCTAAATTAAAACTAGAGGGCTTAGCAGACTCAAGTTTTTGAGATGCACCAAGACGACCAGAAAATCTACTTTAAGGTAAAGTGTTACCTTGAATAAAGTGGTGTAGTGAATTGGAAAGGTTCCAAACAAAGAAAGAGTTCTTTGGTTTAGTGATAAAGACAAAGTAAGTAGCTATAAATGAAGGCGCAAGTTGATTGTTTAGATTAAAAGTTTATTACAGAACTAGGAATAGTTCCTAAGTCTCATCTTGGATCTAAACATGTGTTGTGGCACTTTCATTTGATTATTAGAATCATTGAAAGATGGGAAATCACTATAGAGATAGTGGACTCTCATGAACAACATTACATATCCATTAACTAAAGCTTATCCAATGGCAGGATAATCGCCACTTAGAGAAGAAGAGTATAAGTTACCATGACGATTGGCTTTAGTGCAAGTGGGAGATTGAAAGTAGTATGCACACAAGCCAATCATGTTTGATGATAAAGCATATACTTTGTAACAATCTTATTCATTTATTAATAAAAAGTATTAATTTATTAAAGGCTTTTAATTATCTACATGATCTTTGTTTTATAATATGTGATAAACCCATAGTTTTAAGCAATGCTTTTAGAATAATGATGATGATCATTCTAATGAGATCTAAATTCTTAGAAAGCTTAAAACTAAAATAGTTCCCAATCATTGGATTACTAAATTGGGGATTAGTGAATCCGGATAGATTGGTACATACGTTGCTTGCTTTCATTGGATGAGGATGATTGATCTCATGATCATTTGTGTGGAGACACTAAAGCAAGTATGTAGGTGCTTATTAGAGAATAAGTTCATTGAGCGTGGCTCGCTAAGGAATACCTAATGGAGTTTCATTTGCTGTCAATAGGAATTCCTGTAGTGATAGTAGTACAAGTGATCCTTGGACTTGAGATCATCATAGTATCTTGTGTATGATGAGTTATACTTTGACTTATTCCTTAAGACCCTTAGGGTATATCAAAGGGTATGCTTGGGTATAATAAGTTGTACATGGAGATAATGTATGATCAATAAAGAATCTACCACTTCTAATAAAAAAGAGAAATGTCCTATGTGATTCGATAAATGACAACCCAGTAGTCCTTGGCAAGGCCAGAATGAATTTAGAAAGGAGTTTCTAATTTGCATTATTTGGAGTTGTGCATTTAAGGATCGAAATACATATAATTAAATAAAATAAGACTTGACAAAGAATTCCATGTCTTATATTTAATTGGGACATTGTATGGTGGAAGGATTGAATTATGCAGTAACTATTTACTCAAAGGTTCTTTAATGATTAATGTTGAAATCTATATTATACGGAAAGTCGTTGATCATTTAGGGAGGCTTATCCCTATTGTAGAATAAATATTATTTAAATAAATTAATTGTTTAATTTATTTATTTAAATAAGATTAGAATTGTTCTAATTGATTTATTCACAATAGGTTTAATATGGAGAACCTAAAGGGTCACACCATAAAAGGAAGAATAATTATTTAAGAAGTTAATGGCATAATCGTAATAATATGTTAAGTATATTTAATTTAATCTATGGTGATAGAATAAATTAAATAGCTTAATATTATTATTTAATATTTTAGAAATATTAAATATAAATTAATAAGAGGAGTCTTATTAATATTATTACAATTATTATTATTTTAATTTCTAAAAGAGTTTAGGAATTAATTTAATATAAGTACTCTCATTTATTCCTAATTGGATTAGGAAGGAAAATTAGTTAAAGGAGTTTAATTAATTATCCCTAATAAGATTAGGGAGCTTAATTAATTAAAAGAATTTAATTAATTAAATAAAACCCAATTCCTTAATTGTTAAGATGGGTTGCCCACATCTATAAATAAGAGGAGTCTTATTATGGGTGAAATGGTTGTTGTTGACTTTTTCAACATACGACATAATTCCAATTTGTTGGAGAGTACGCCCTTTTTCTATAGAGATAAGAAAAACTAGGGTTTGAGCCAATACCCCTTCTTCTTGAATTTTCTTCTTCCTTGGTGGATCACCTCTAGAGGCCAAACATTTGGGTGGCTAACGTTGATCAAAGGAAGGAACCAAACCCGGTGGATTCAAGATTGAACGCGAAAGGATTTGGAGGTGAACTTGTACCTGAGGAAGCTCGATCTTCAAGGGTATGATTTATTCTTTATCTTTTCGTTTAATTAATAATTATGCATAAAGGGTGATCCGGGTTTATGGTTTGTAAATTTTTAAACTCTGATTTTACACGCTTCCGCATTAATTTTGCAATTTGATTGCGTTGATGAATAATACAAACCTAACACTAACAAGTAATACAGTGATAAGGAGAGTGTCGTACCCACGAGGAACTATGACTAATATTTACCAAATATTGACTATGTATCGCTAAAGTCTTATTCGAACAGCAGTAAATGGAAGTGTGATTAATCTATTTAACTAATTATCAAATCAAGTAAATGGATAACGAATGGTAATCTAAGGAAATACTAGCTAAGGTCATGACTTCACCCCCACACAGGCATTCTGTCGAACACCTGGCGTGTTATGTTTGATCAAACTAGCTACCCTTCTCTCTTTGGTCTTAATGGTCACGACAATTCGTCGATCGAGAACTAATAGGTGCCTATGCACCTCTGTCGAGGTATGCACAAACATATCATCTCCAGATCTACCCAAAATGGAATAGAATAGAAAAGTACGTCCAAGCTAGATGCAATCCTACATATGTCTATGCGAATCAATCATAACAAGGATTTAAGCAAAGGTTCTCAATTAGGTAGCTCGTGGCGCACATAGATATGTCTATTCTACGCACAACTTATGCAGTCGAAACTCACAATCACATGCCAATATATTTAGGTGTAAATCTACAATTCTTTTGTCGATATCATGCAGATTACCGAAATAATCACTAATGTCTTAGCAAGAATCATAAAGCACAAATATATTAAACCAAATCATATGGTGCCAACCAAAGAGATATAGACAGTCAATTCAAATAACAAAGGGATCCATTATAACCTTAGAGCCAATAATCAGTTCATAGTTAATAAACCAAATACAAGTAGCAAATAAGACAACATTTATAGAATAAAAAATTAGAGGAAATAAATGGATAGAAGAAACTCTGTCAAAGCCCCTTCGATCTCCACGTAGTCCGCTCCAATCAAGCTTTCCACTCCGTGTCGCTCGTTGCTCTTGTTCTCCAAAGAAAAACACACTTCTCCCTAAATCTACCTAAACTATATGTACAGACATCAACTAAGGGAAAGAAAGAGAGATTACAAAGAAAAACTAAAAACTAAGCTAATCTATGTGAAAATGTGATATAGGATGTCTGTTATTTTGATATGCAGAGCTGCTGCTGTTATATATGTTTTCCTTCCTTTGCAAGGTCAAAAATCACTTCTCATTTGCTCAGGCACCTTAGGAGGAAAGCTTCTGTATTTTGGACACCAAGCATTAGATGGCCGCAATATTTCACATTAGTGCCATGGACATGGAGCTTTCATATTTGCCATGAGCCAAAGAAGAAGTGATTCTTGTGCACGGCCTTGATGTTGATGTCATCAAGGTTCAAAAAGGTATGTATGGCGATGCGACTTTTTAAGTTGGACTTTAGTAGCCAGCAATGTGCTGCTATGCATAAATTGTCTGTTTTGCCCCTTTAAAGCTGGAAAATCACTGTAAAGCTCTGCAATGCAACGATTAAGCACAATAACACTATATTTATATAAAACTACATAAAAACTACGAATTCAGACAATTATTTAAGTCATAAAGTATCCGATTCGCGGGTATAAATCCCACTCATTAGCGAACAGTAATAAGAGCAAGGAAAGTCTGATGTGAGTCAAATAGAGAATGTTAGATCTAAAGGTAAGTATTAAACACTTTAACCAACGTAAGGGTTGAGTGTACGTGAATATTTAACTGGTAAATCCTACACTTCGTGTATGGTTTGACCATAAGGTAATGAAGACTAAGATTTAACCATGAATGGTGAAGAAACTGAGTTAAAGACAATAACGTATGACGTTAAGAAGTCGAGTTAATAAGTATAACTTGGACAAAGTTTAGAGTTGAAGGAACCGGACGTTGTAAGGTACGAATAAGTTAATATAAAATGCTTAACGCTATAAATGCGTAGAGTTAATATGGAATGATCGTTTCGAGTATATAAAAGGCTGTATGACTTAGACGATAAAGAATGAATCTTGAGGTATGACATTTAGTTGCCAGAAAGCCGTAAGGAATAAGAAGTTGACTTAACGAACATTATAGTTTAATGTTTCGTATAAGATAAGATAAGTTAGGTTGTGGTACAATCGTAACTTTGGTAGTTGACATATGGGAGCTTGGCTAAACAATTCCTTAAGAGAGCGAAGGTATATACAAAACTGGCAACCGATCTAACTCACTGTGTGGGCAGTGTAGATGAGATAGGAACTTGTTTGTTGGTTGTTTGTGGGAAACCACTTAGAGTACCATATGGACTACTAGCAGAGAAGAGATGTACGTTGAGTCCTATAGAATTTATAAGAAGAATATAAGAATGAAAATCATCAAAGATGATGAACGTCTTAAGTAAGACATCTCCGTATGTCATGAAGTCGTAAACCGGTAATGAAAGTTAGTCGTGTAAGCTTAAATTGCAAGAACGCGAATGTAACGCCCCAAAATCCGGTTTATCTTCACACCCGGATTCCGTACATCACGAGTACATCATTCATCCCACAAACATCATTATATACTGAAATATAACGACATACACTCTCAAATCCCAGGTTCTGGAAACCTTATAACCTTTTTCATTATAAATAATAATAAATACATTATTCATTTCATCTTACAAGAGTGACTTTTATCCGCCACCAAGGATACATAATAGTTCATTAAACTAGTCTATAATTCAATTCCATCTTTTTACATTACAAGTCTTCACTTGATCTTCTCGCTCATTCACCTTCTGAATGGTACTGCATCTGGATACCGTTAGCTTGATCTTTATGGGATCCTTAAGTTCTTCTAACCTTGTTCGCTGAATATTTTTTTTTCATTTAAGTCAAGTGTGAGCACTCAATTGCCCAGCAAGTCATAACAATTGAACAAACAACTTCAGAATTAAAACATTCCTTTAGAACTTCGATAACCGAACAAAGGTTATGAAGCAGCTGGAATAATAGGAATAGTCTCGACTCCTATCATCTTAAAACATCAATTATTTTCACTCTAAAATACTTTCATCCCTCTACCTTTTTCATACACATCCTGTCTGGCTAGAATCATTAGCACAAACTTAACAATAACGGTTCATGTATAAACAGAACATACTTGTATTGAACAGCTCAATCACAGAACAATTCATATTATAGAAACACTCGCACGTTCTAAATTGTGGCTCAAGGCCTTATACGTTCTATCACATTGTACAAATATCTCACATTCGCACAAAGACAGAACTTCTCAAGTACAACATCTGAGAAGTTTAAGAAACAAGCATTCATTAGAATATAAATGAAGTTAGGAAACTTGCCGCACGCCCAGCTACAGCTTACGCTGAAATGCTCATTTCAATTCCTATATCACACATATAGAGAAAACATAAACACCAATTAGTCATATATTGAACTTACGCATTGGTTTACTTAACTTTACTTATTAGGGTTCGCGTTCTTGCACTATAAGTTTGCACGACTAACTTCCTTTACCAGTTTACGGCTTCATGACATACGGAGATGTCTTACTCAACGTTCATCATCTTGGATGATTTATATTATTATCTTATTTAATACTTTCATTATCCATTACATGAACCCCATGTTCATTACTCGTTCTTAGTTTCGAAGCCATGCCCATTGTTGTATGCTAAGACCGATCATTCATCACAACAACATTGCGTTCACAGCGTCTATGCGCTTCACATTTATCTCTCATTATCATGATATAACATCAAAATGTTATTCATTACCCTCATCACTCAACGTCTAAGGAATCACAACCACAACAATTCCTCACGTTCGTTCATCCCGACTACGGTCCCCAGACATCCGTTACGTAACTCGTGATTTATATTCTTTGTTATTTAATCTCGTTTAATCTTTACGTTCAACCTTTAATAAAGGTTTAAGTCATTTGCTTAATTGTTATTTTAGGTGAACTATATGTTCATATTTCTTTCTTGCACATCCCCTAGTAATTGAGCATTTAAAATCTCATTTCTGGGCATTACCCTGCACCGGCGCTGCGACGCCGTGCCCTTCCTTTTCTCTCGCGCTGCGACGCGACCTACTTCCCTCTCCTCTCTTCTCAGGCTGGTGCTGCTGTGCCAAGTCCTTTGTTATCTCTCGCGCTGCGGTGCCACTCTCCAGAAGATTATGGCCGAGCTCGCGCTGCGGTGCCACTTCCCACAGTCTATCCGACGCTCACTTCCCGATCTCATAACTCCTTTGTTATAACTCGGAACGAGGTTGTTCTAAAGCTATTCTCTTCCTTATCTTACGTACTTCAATACCCCTCGGATAGAACTTCATTATGAATCCGTTAACGTGCCATTCGATTGGCTTGATCTTCACCCTTTGTTCATTTTATATTTTTAACGCTCTTCGTTTGTTCGTCCGTAATTCGGTGTTCGTCCGTAATTCGGTCATCCGAACTCGGAACTCGTTCGTTCTTGAGTCCACGACTCACATTTTCTATGTTTTCTTACTTTCTTATGAAACCCTACATGTTCGGGTTCATTTACTAACTTTCTAATTCTCGTTCGTCTTTTACAAAATTTTCGCCATAACTTCGTTATAGCTAAGTTTTAATCAATTCTTCATGAACGTTTCTACAGTTCCTAAACAAGCAATAAGCAACTAACTTATAGGCGATGGTTTTAAACCTGTCCATCAACAACCATTATCCTACGATGGTTTTAAATTTGTCTATCAACAACGTTCTTCGTGTTCTTCGCGTGTTCTTCGTTCGTTCTTCATTTTAATCGATATTTTGGATTACGATTCCACTTTTTATTGGAATTTGATGTTATAGAACATTATTCCTTACTTATTTCACCTACTTATTCATATAATCCACTCGGATCGCTCTAATTCATTACGAATCTTATACTTCCTTAAGAAATTTATAAACTAAATTTCTAAGTTCTTATTTCTTCTTTTCACATGATTTCAACCATATGAAATTATTTCTAACTTCATCTTCTCTCTATTCTCATCAAGCTATGTTTTAAACATATTAAACTTAAAGAAAATATTAGAAGAAACTAGGGTTCGAATTACCGTTCTTCTTTAATCCTCTTCCGTTATATAAAGCCAGCGATTTGCAAGCTTTGATATTACACGATCACTTTCGATCCGATCATTCATATTCCCGCACTTCCTTCTCCCTCCCATCTGAACCCTCTCTCTCTAAGTTGTAGGATTTTCAAAATAAAAAACAAACGAAATAAGCTTACTATTTATAGATTTTCAAAGCTAAGGGCATTTTAGTCATTTTTCCCCCACCTCCTTACTATTCCCACCTCCTCCCCAACTTAGCCACCAAGTTTACTTGGCCACCACCCTTACTTGGTGGCCATGTAGCCGCCCCACATGCCCATGGGTCACCCCATAGGTTGCCCCATGGTTCTTACCCATCCGTTCGATCCGCGGTTTATTTTCTTACTTTGGGCCTTAACCCTAATTCTTATTGGGCCTATCTTGGTCATGATTTCACAAAGCGTTGAGCTTGACATAGTCCAAGTCCAATTAGATTCTACAAAGTCCATGAACTCAAAGTTCATTAAGACTTATCGTATTCTACGCATCTCATTCTCGTATTCTCGTATTTTCTTTGTATATAGTTCGTACGATATTCGTATTATACGTCGTACTAATCTTCTTACTATACTCATATAATAACTAGTATTATCGTCATATTTCTCACGCACAATAACCCTAATGATTATACGTCATCATAAAATTCTTGGAACTCTTTTTTCCTAACCCTTAGGTTTTGAGTCCGCAGGCGAAAACTTCGTTTTTGCCATAACTGAAATATTATTAAATATTCCATCACGTCTCAAAATTAAACGTAATCTATAACTTCTTGGATTTATAAAATAAATCTCCGAGCAGAAACGGATGAATAGTGCTTATTTTGTCTTTTTCCCCGAAAATATTTTGTTCCTGGAAAACTTTCGTTTTCGACTTGAAAATTCTTATTCTCTCAAACTAGCTCGTAGCCAGGATCCTCCCGATTAATAATCATCCTAGGTTATAGAACGATTAATAAACACACAGCACATAATAATATTAATAAAAATTCCTTTTATTAATAACTAATTCTTTAAACCTAAATTCTGGACGATCCGAATTTCCAGGTCGTCACATTCTTCCCTCCTTATAAAAATTCCGTCCTCGGAATTTCTTAAAACCACACCCTTACCCGAGTCATCACATTCACCCCTTCTTCACAGAATTTCTTCCTCGAAATTTTAGTTAACCTTTCTTCTCAACTTCACTTCAACGGAGTTCTTATCTTTCCCTCATTCCTAACCCCCATAACCTATCAAGAATAATGAAGTAGAAGGAATAACGAGGAATATAAAATTTCCTCTTGAAACATTTTATACTTTTGCTGAGGGGTCAAATCGACCATGAACTCTTACTGGGTTAACCAACATTTAGCCGTAAGCCCTTCTTTAACGGTCAGTTTACAATCATAAAGGTTTAAGTCATTTACTTAAGTGTTATTTTAGGTGAATTATATGTTCATATTTCTTTCTTGCACATCCCCTAGTAATTAAGCATTTAAAATCTCATTTTTCGGGCATTGCCTGCCGTGTATTCTTATTTGCGTGCCTTCCTTTTCCTTTTCTTATTTGGTGCTGACCTACTTCTCTATCCTCTCTTCCGTCTTTGGGCTATGGTGCAAGTCCTTTGTTATCTCTCATGGCTGCGGTGCCACTCTCAGAAGATTATGGTAGAGAAAGCTACACATGGCCACTTCCTTCCCCCGCCTATCCAATCCAATGCTGCGGTCGGTAGACAAAACCCTAGAAATTTTTCTAAGTGTTAAATAAATTCTTTGAGTCGCTCACTTCCCAATCTCATAACTCCTTCGTTATAACTCAGAACAAGGTCATTCTAAAGCCATTCTTTTCCTTATCTTACGTACTTCAATACCCCTTAGACAGAACTTCATTCTGAATCCGTTAACATGCCATTCGATTGGCTTGATCTTCACCCTTTGTTCATTTTATATTTTTAACGCTCTTCGTTTGTTCGTCCGTAATTCGGTCATCTGAACTCGGAACTCATTCATTCTTGATTCCACGACTCACGTTTTCTATGTTTTCTTACTCTCTTATGAAACCCTACACATTCGGGTTCATTTACTAACTTTCTAATTCTCTTTCGTCTTTTACGAAATTTTTGCCATAACTTCGTTATAGCTAAGTTTTAATCCGTTCTTCATGAACATTTCTACCGTTCCTAACCAAGCAATAAGCAACTAACTTATACACGATGGTTTTAAACCTGTCCATCAATAACAATTATCCTACGATGGTTTTAAATTTGTCCATCAACAACGTTCTTCGTGTTCTTCGCGTGTTCTTCGTTCGTTCTTCATTTTAATCGATATTTTGGATTACGATTCCACTTTTTATTGGAATTTGATATTATAGAACATTAATACTTACTTGTGTCACCTACTTATTCATATAATCCACTCGGATCGCTCTAATTCATTACGAATCTTATACTTCCTTAAGAAATTTATAAACTAAATTTCTAAGTTCTTATTTCTTCTTTTCTCATGATTTCAACCATATGAAATTATTTCTAACTTCATCTTCTCTCTATTCTCATCAAGCTATGTTTTAAACATATTAAACTTAAAGAAAATATTAGAAGAAACTAGGGTTCGGATTACCGTTCTTCTTTAATCCTCTTCCGTTATATAAAGCCAGGGATTTGCAAGCTTTGATATTACACGATCACTTTCGATCCGATCATTCATACTCCCGCACTTCCTTCTCCCTCCCATCCGAACCCTCTCTCTCTCTCTCTCTAAGGTGTAGGATTTTCAAAATCAAAAACAAATGAAATAAGCTTACTATTTATAGATTTTCTAAGCTAAGGGCATTTTAGTCATTTTTCCCCCACCTCCTTACTATTCCCACCTCCTCCCCAACTTAGCCACCAAGTTTACTTGGCCACCACCCTTACTTGGTGGCCAAGTAGCCACCCCACATGCCCATGGGTCACCCTATGGGTTGCCCCATGGTTCTTACCCATCCGTTCGATCCGCGGTTTATTTTCTTAGTTTGGGCCTTAACCCTAATTCTTATTGGGCCTATCTTGGGCTTGATTTCACAAAGCATTGGGCTTGACATAATCCAAGTCCAATTAGATTCTACAAAATCCATGAACTCAAAGTTCATTAAGACTTATCGTATTCTACGCATCTCATTCTAGTATTCTCGTATTTTCTTTGTATATAGTTCGTACGATATTCGTATTATACGTCGTACTAATCTTCTTACTATACTCATATAATAACTAGTATTATCCTCGTATTTCTCACGCACAATAACCCTAATGATTATACGTCATCATAAAATCCTCGGAACTCTCTTTTCCTAACCCTTAGGTTTTGAGTCCGCAGGCAAAAACTTCATTTTTGCCATAACTGAAATATTATTAAATATTCCATCACGTCTCAAAATTAAACATAATCTATAACTTCTCGGAATTTTAAAATATATCTCCGAGCAGAAACGGATGAATAGTGCCTATTTCGTCTTTTTCCCCGAAAATATTTTGTTCCTGGAAAACTTTCGTTTTCGTCTTGAAAATTCTTATTCGCTCAAACTAGCTCGTAGCCAAGATCCTCCCGATTAATAATCATCCTAGGTTATAGAACGATTAATAAACACATAGCACATAATAATATTAATAAAAATTCCTTTTATTAAAAACTAATTCTTTAAACCTAAATTCTGGACGATCCAAATTTCCAGGTCGTCACATTCTTCCTTCCTTATAAAAATTCCGTCCTCGGAATTTCTTAAAAACACACCCTTACCCGGGTCATCACATTCACCCCTTCTTCACAGAATTTCGTCCTCGAAATTTTAGTTTACCTTTCTTCTCAGCGAACCAAATTTACAGGTCGTCACAGCGAATCATAAGAAGTAAAGTTAAGTAAACCAATGCGTAAGTCAAGTATATGACTAATTGGTGTACATGTTATTTTCCTTATGTGTTATATAGGAATTTGGAATGAGCAGTTCAGCGTAAACTATAAGATGTAGATGTGCGTGAGGCAAGTTTCCTAACTTCATTCATACTTTATGAATGCTAGTTTCTTAAACTTCTCAGATGTTGAACTTGAGAAGTTCGGTCTATGTGCAAATGTGTGATATTTGTACAAGGTGGTAGTATGTATGAGGCCTTGTGCCACAATTTGAACACTTCGATGTTTCTATGAGATGAACTGTTCTATGATTGAGCTCTTCAATACAAGTATGTTTGGTTTATACATGAACCGTTATTGTTAAGTACGTGCTAATGAATCTAGCCAGACAAGATGTGTATGAAAAAAGTAGAGGAATGAAAGTATTTCAAAGTAAAATTGACTGATGTGTTAAGATGATAGGAATCGAGACTATTCCTATTATTCAAGATGCTTCATAACCTTTGTTCGGTTATTGAAGTTCTGAAGAATGTTTAAACTCTTGAAGTTGTTTGTTCAACTGTTATGACTTGCTGGGCAATTGAATGCTCACAGTTGCTTTAAATGAAAAACATTTTCAGCGTACGATGTTAGAAAGAACTTAAGGATCCTGTAAAGATCTAGCGGATCGATATCAAAACGAAGTGCCATTCAGTATATGAATGTGCGTGAAAAACAATTGAAGACTTGTAACATAGAATGATAGAATTAAACTATAGATTAGTTTAATGAACAATTATGTATCCTTGGTGGCGGATGAAAGTCACTCGTGTAAGATAAAAAGAATAATGTAATTATCGTTATTTGTAATGAAAGATGTTATAAGATTTCGAGAACCTGGGATTTGAGAATGTATGTCATTATATTTAGCTATATAATGAGGTATGTTTGGAAGGAGATGGGAACGTGACGCACGGAGTCCGGGTCTGAAAGTAGACCGGATTTTGGGGCGTTACAAGTTGGTATCAAAGCTAATATGTTATAAATCTTAGGTATGCGTACCTAAGACTATAATCGTAGAGAGAAGGATAAGAAAAGCGTTAAGTTAAACGATTAAGGAAGAAGATCACCATGTGATCATAGTAAATCGTAGTAACAGATGAGCTGTTAAACGATGAATTATTTATAGCAAATGCTATGAATGAATGATACTACGAAGTGGTACAGGAAGAAGAACTCAGATTGAGTTGAGAAGGATATCATACGAATTAAAGAAATTTCGTATTAAGTAAAGAGAAATTTAGAAGTTGTAAGATTTCAATGGAGGACTCATGTGATAGCTGAGTTGTATGACCCTTTGTTATGGGCAGAGGATTGTGCTTTGGTGTAACAACTACTCAGTTTATTACAGTGATAATCATTGGAATTGGTCGCGCTATTAAGATGTATATGATGAGAAGGTGAATCTTTTCTCATGTATATACTTGATAGGTAGAGAACGATAAGGTAGGTGCGAGTTCTTGAAACTTATACTTATGGTAAGTTTGTGACTCATAATAATATGGTATGTTTTCAAACATCTCAGTGAATGGACGCCTAAGGTCTGTCTGGATGTTCTTAAACTCATACTATTGTGGAAAGTTCGCGAACTCATAATGTGTGGTAAGTTGATGGACTGTACTAAGGTATAGGAATGTTTAGAATGAAAGCACGTTGTTTTCAGTAGACTTAGCATTGAGGGTGCTAGAGAATTTTAAGTATTGTTGCAGTAAGACAATGAAGGAAGACGGAGAATATGATATTCCAAATCATCTAGCTATGCTAGATTTCAAAGTTTATTGAAATCATGCTTATGTGTACATTTCAAAAAGTAAAGAATTGGTTCAACTTTTAGAACCAACAAATTTTAAAAGAGATGTTCTCGGTATGTCTATGCCAATTGCTCCGGCTAGACATAAATTGATTTAAAATATCAAAAAGAACTTTTATATCATCCGTGCATTTGATGCAAGGATGGTAAAAAGATGGAGTTGTTAATGCAATTTAACCTAGTGTTAGATGTGATCTTAGGATCAACAACCCGCTATGGTATGATGTATAATGACGAAGTCCTCAACGTAATGTGAAGAGTACGGTATCATGACGTCATAAAAATGTTTTGATGTATTACGAAAAGAATTTAAAGAAGTAGTCGATGTCAATTGAATTGACTTGACGAATGTTTCAAGTGATATCCAAAATTTTTGGTAATAAGTCTGAGGTGAACATATCCCGAAATGGGGTTATACGATGGGTTGATCACCTACGTATAGAAATAAGTAGTTTACCTTCTTTGTGATTGTAAACTTACCGTGCAAAGAAAGGTTTACGGCGAAAGGTTGTTTAATCTAGTAAGAGTTCATGGTCAATTTGACCCCTCAGCAAAAGTATGAAATGTTTTAAAGGATATTTTATATTTCTCGCTATTCCTTCTACTTCATGATTCTTGATAGGTTTTGGAGGTTAGGAATGATGGGAAGATAAGAACATCTTCGAAGAGAAGTTGAGAAGAAGAGTAAGCTAAAAATTTTAAGGACAAAATTTTGTGAAGAAGGGGAGAATGTGAGAACCCGGGTATGGGTTTGGTTTTAAGAAATTCAGAGGAAGGAATTTTTATAATGAGGGAAGAATATAACAACCCGAAATTTTGGATTATCCAGAATTTAGGTTTAAAGAATTAGTTATTAATAAAATGGATTTTTATTAATACTATTTTGTGCTATGTGTTTATTAATCGTTCTATAACCTAGGATGATTATAAGTCGGGAGGATTCTGGCTACGAGCTAGACTGAACGAGTAAGAATTTTCAAGACGAAAAATGAAAGTTTTCTGGGAACAAAAATATTTCTGGGGAAAAAGACGAAATAGGCACTATTCATCCGTTTCTACTTGGAGATTTATTTTGAAATTTCGAGAAGTTAATGATTACGTATAATATTGAGACGTGATGGAATATTCAATAATATTTCAGTTATGGAAAAAACGAAGGTTTTGCCTGGGGACATAAAACCTAAGGGTTAGGAAAAGTGAGTTCCGAGAATGTTATGATCACGTATAATAATTAGGGTTATTATGCGTGAGAAATACGAGTATAATACTAGTTATTATACGAGTATAGTAAGAAGATTAGTACGACATATAATCCAAATATAGTACGAATGATATACGAAGAGAATACGAGAATACGAGAATGGAATGCATAGAATACGATTAGTCTTAATGTACTTTGAGTTCATGGACTTTGTAGAATACAATTGGACTTGGATTATGTCAAGCCCAATGCTTGATGAAATCAAGCCCAAGATAGACCCAATAAGAATTAGGGTTAAGGCCCAAACCAAGAAAAGAAACCGCGGATCGAACCGATGGGTAAACGGATGGGTAATAACCAATGGGGCAACCCATTGGGTGACCCATGGGCATGTGGGCCGACCACTTAGCCACAAAGTAAGGGTGGAGACCAAGTTTACTTGGTGGCTAAGTGTTGGAGGAGGTGGGAATAGTAAGGAGGTTGGGGCGAAATGACCAAATTGCCCTAAGCTTCTATAAATAGGAAGCTAGATTTCATTTTTTTAGCATTTTAAAAATCCTATAACTTGAGAGAGAGAGAGAGAGAGAGAGAGAGAGAGAGAGCTCGGATGAAGAGGGAGAAGGAAGAGTTTGAGCATGAATGCTCGGATCAAAAGTGATCGTGAAATAGAAAAGCTTTAAAATCGCCGACTTTGTATAACGGAACGGGATTAAAGAAGGACGGTAATCCGAACCCTAGTTTCTTCTAATATTTTCTTTAAGTTTCTATGCTTAAAACATAGCTTAATGAAGATAAGGAGTAGATGATGTTAGAAATGATTTCATATGGTTGAAATCATGAGAAAATAAAGAATTAAGAATTAGAAATTTAGTTTATAAATTTCTTAAGGAAGTATAAGATTCGTAAGGATTTTGAGAGATCCGAATGAATCTTATGAACGAGTAGGTGAAATAAGTAAGGTATGATGTCCTATAACATCAAATTCCAATAAAAAGTAGGATCGCAATCCAAAATATTGAATAAATTGAAGAACAAACGAAGAACACGCGAAGAACACGAAGAATATTGTTGATGGACAAATTTAAAACCAACGTAAGATAATTGTTGTTGATGACAAGTTTAAAACCATCGTAGGATAACTGTTGTTGATGGACAAGCTTAAAACCATCGCATATAAGTTAGTTGCTTATTGCTTGGTTAGGAACGGTAGAAACGTTCATGAAGAACGGATTAAAGCTTAGCTATAACGAATTTATGGCAAAATTTTCGTAAAAGACGAACGAGATTTATAAAGTTAGTAAATGAACCCGTACGTGTAGGGTTTCAAAAGAATGTAAGAGAACGTAGAAAACATGAGTCATGGACTCAAGAACGAATGAGTTCTGAGTTCGGATGACCGAATTATGGATGAACGAGCGAAGAACGTTAAAAGCGTAAAAATGAACGATAGGTTAAGATTAAGCCAATCGAATGGCATGTTAACGGATTCAGAAAAAAGTTCTGTCCGAGGGGTATGGAAGTATGTAAGATAAGGAAGAGAATAGCTTTGGAACTACCTCATTCCGAGTTATAGCGAAGATGTTATGAGATTGGGAAGTATGTATCTCAAACTTAAGGAAACACTTAGAAATTTTTCTAGGGTTTAGGCTCGGCGCCGCAGCGCCGGCTGAGCTTTGAGAAGTGGCGCCGCAGCACGAGCTCGGGTTTCATGCTCTGTTAATTGGCACCGTAGTGCGAGAGATAACAATGGGTTTGTCACCGCATCACCAGACCAAGGGAAGAGGGAGGCGTGGGGTTGTCTTGCTTGTGAGAGAGAGGAAAAGACACGAGGCCATGGTCACGGCCAAAGGCAATGCCCAAAAATGAGATTTTTATTTCTCAATTACTGGGGGAAGTGCAAGAAAGAATTATGAACATGTAGTTCACCTAATGTAACACTTAGTCAAGTGTTTTAAACCTTTAGTAAGGTTGAACGGAAATATTAAATGAGATTAAAAGATAAAAAATGTAAGGGCTAGATTATGTAACCGATATCCGGGGACCGTAGTCGTAATGAACGAACGTGAGGGATTTCTATGATTGTGATTCCTTAGATGTTGAGTGACGAAGGTAATGAGTAAAATTTTGATGTTATGTTGTGGTAATGAGAGATAAGTGTAAAGCGTATAGACGCTATGAACGCAACGCAGTTACGATGAACGATTAGTCTTAGCATACAACGAATCGTATGGCTTCGACATTAAGAAAGGATAATGAACATGGGGTTCATGGGTTGGATAACGATTTAATTCAATTGAAACCTTGAATAAAGGTTGAGTGAGAGATCAAGAGACGAGCAACGTAAACGTCGAGTACGTAAACGATCCTTGTGAATCGTATTCGCGTTGGACGAACGTTCTAAGTGTAAAATGGTTGTATAACTTGGACGTTGACGAAAGTAGTAAGTAAGATATGAATTATCGTGAAAAGCCGTAGTGAACGGTATTAAGAGTAAGGAAATTCTGATGTGAGTTGGACAGAGAATGTTAGAATTAAAGGTAAGTGTTAAACACTTTAACCAACGTAAGGGTTGAGTGTACGTGAATATTTAACTAGTAAAACCTACACTTCGTGTATGGTTTGACTATAAGGTAATGAAGACTAAGATTTAACCGTGAACGGTGAAGAAACTAAGTTAAAGACAAAAAACGTATAACGTTAAGAAGTCAAGTTAATAAGTATAACTTGGAAAAAGTTTCGAGTTGAAGGAACTAGACGTTGTAAGGTACGAATAAGTTAATATAAAAATGCTTAAACCTATAAATGCGTAGAGTTAATATGAAATGATCGTTCCGAGTATACAAAAGGTTGTATGACTTAGACGATAAAGGATGAATCTTGAGGTATGGCATTTAGTTGCCAGAAAGCCGTAAGGAATAAGAAGTTGACTTAACGAACATTATAATTTAATATTTCGTATAAGTTAAGATAAGTTAGGTTGTGGTACAATCGTAACTTTGATAGTTGACATATTGGAACTGGTCTAAACAATTCCTTAAGAGAGCGAAGGTATATACAAAACTAGCAACTGATCTAACTCACTGTGTGGGGAGTGTAGATGAGACGAAAACTTGTTTGTTGGTTGTTTGTGGGAAACCACTCAGAGTACCATATGGACTACTAGCAGAGAAGTGATATACGCTGAGTCCTATAGAATTTATAAGAAGAAGATAAGAATGCAAATCATCAAAGATGATGAACGTCTTAAGTAAGACATCTTCGTATGTCATGAAGCCGTAAACCGGTAATGAAAGTTAGTCGCGTAAGCTTAAATTACAAGAACGCGAACCTTAAGAAGTAAAGTCAAGTAAACCAATGCGTAAGTCAAGTATATGACTAATTGGTGTACATGTTATTTTCCTTATGTGTTATATAGGGATTTGGAATTAGCAGTTCAGCGTAAACTATAAGCTGTAGCTGTGCGTAAGGCAAGTTTCCTAACTTCATTCATACTATATGAATGCTAGTTTCTTAAACATCTCAGATGTTAAACTTGAGAAGTTCGGTCTATTTGCAAATGTGTGATATTTGTACAAGGTGGTAGTATGTGTGAGGCCTTGTGCCACAATTTGAACACTTCGGTGTTTTTATGAAATGAATTGTTCTATGATTGAGCTCTTCAATACAAGTATGTTCGGTTTATACATGAACCATTACTGTTAAGTCCGTGCTAATGAATCTAGCCAGATAGGATGTGTGTAACGACCGAGAAATTCGGATCCTTTGTAAAATATTTGAAAGAGTTAAATAATGAATAAAATAATCTTATTTGTCATTATATGTGTTAATAACATGTATGTCATTCTATAACCTAGAAACTTCGGAACATCGTAGTATATAAACCACGTGAATGAATTAAAGTGTTTGAATTTCTAAGACGAAAATAAAAGTTTTTCGAGGAAGTTTACGAAAAACACTATTCACCGTTTAACGCTCGGGAGTTATTTTTGAACTTCTGAGAAATACATAACTTTATAATATCAAGACGAGTTGGATTATGTAATATTAATCAAAGTATGGAAAATGCAATATTTCGCATGCGGACTTAATTTGGGAACGTTAGGTTTATTAAGCGCTAAGGAAAGAAATTTGTAATCGTGTGATGCGTATGCATTATACGAGATAATGAATATGAGTATATTATGACGTATTATACTATTGTGTATGGAGAATGAAATAACGTATATTAC
Source organism: Panax quinquefolius (assembly GCA_020205615.1). Lineage (NCBI taxonomy): Eukaryota > Viridiplantae > Streptophyta > Magnoliopsida > Apiales > Araliaceae > Panax > Panax quinquefolius. The sequence continues at coordinate 586,878 of JAINUW010000583.1, forward strand.
GAATTAGTATACGAGCTAGCACACGAGAATTATACGGGAGGCATTTATGTTAAGTTTTTTAATTGAAGGTAATGGACTTGTAGGATTATTAGCTTAATGGTAGAAGTCCAATTAGTAAGTGATACTCAAGCCCAAGTGTTTGATATGTCATGAGTCCTAACTATTATAGTATAAGCCCAATAAGAAATTAGCTAAATTAATTAAATAAGCCCAATGAATTGGCTATGATCCATGCGGCAATCCAAGTGAGATGTGGGTAGACTTGATGGGCAAACATTTTGTGTGGTGACCAAGTGTTGTGATGGCCAAGTAATAGAAGTGGCTAGCAAGTAGACTTGTTTGATAAGTAATGAATAGTAAGGAGGTGGAATGTCCAAATGACTAAGGTGCCCTCACTTTGTCAAGCCTATAATAGAGAGCTCATAATTCATTTATTGCTTGATCAAATTCCTTTCAACTTTCTCTTACAAAGTAACTTAAGTGTTAGAGAGACTAAGCACTTTTAAGTCAAAGCTTCCTTTATTAGATTTTCCAAGAAGAAGAAGTAATCTTCAAAGGTAATTAATCTTATCTCTTCTATCTCTATCCTGGTAGGTGAATAAGAGAAGTGTAATCTAATGAACTTAGATGCTAAGAACATACGGGAAGTGGATAAACAATGGACTTAAGCAAAATAAGATGAATAAACAACTTGAACCTAAATAAGTTAATAAATTTGTACAAAATTTATCATATGTTTGTCATATGATGTTAGTATGTTCATTAAGGTATGAGAACATTGATTATTAGACTTAAGTTCATAATAAGTCTTAAGTATGAGCATTGGAGTTCATAAGTTAAATAAGTCATTGACTTGTGAGAATAAGTCAAAACCTACTTTGAAATAAGTTGGTGTAGTAAGTAACTTGAAATGTCTATATGTTGATTTAAATCCACCTAGAATGATTAGTAATGAGGTTTCGCCGGAAATCACACAATTGGACGATAATCGTCGAATTCGTGAAAATCTCAGAATGGAAGTCGTATTTTGTGTTTGAAGTCGTAAACGTTGGTTTTCGATGGAGACAAGTCATATTTGGCATTATAGAGTTGCGGACTCGAAAATGGCCGGATTCCAACTTAGAACGAAGAAACGAGCGTTGAACGTTCACGAACGTTTATCGTTTTTGTTAAAATGAACTAATAGGTGAAATTTTAGCAAACGTAGTAAAATAGATAAAATTCTTGAACGAGATAATTTGAACTTATAACAAAGAAGTTACGAGTCCGGGAATCTCATCTTTTGAAAAATCTGTCAAAAATTTATGTGGCATAGAGTCCGCGCCGCGGCGCGTCTCCAAGCCATTTAGCCTGCGCCGCAGTGCCAAAGTGGCCTTAGTCTCCTGCAAACTCGCGATGCAGCGCGACATATAACAAAGAGACTCGCGCCGCAGCGCCAAGTCCGGGTTTTTGAGCAATAAGAGGTGGCGCCGCAACGCGGTACCAAGAGTTATATCCGGCGTCGCAGCGCCAGCCTCATGACCTAGATAAAGAAAAAGGTTTACATGTTGAACATGAATGGTAATGAATGAACACTTAATCCAGGATCTTAATGAAACATTATTAAGACATATTACACTTAGGGTTAGATTAAGTCAATTATTTATGAACGTAAGAATAACATAATGGAAAGCTGGAACCTATAATAACAAATCTAATATGTAATTAGATTGAGAAGAAGGGTAAGATTCTTTAGAAACTATGTATGATCATTCATGACCTAATGTACTATGTGATGTTATCATCTATTGTAGAGACTTAAGGACCTAAAGTGCACACATTATAAACTGTAGCAGACGCTAAAGGCAAATACTCTAACCCTTGTTCCATTTCGATCTGGACAAGTCTTTGTGATTCATGTATTCTTCGTATGAGTTAATGTTTGAGGAAGTCAAGCCAATTCTTTCGGCTAGACGTATGCTGTGTTATTCTATCAAATGTTGATAATGATTTACCAAACTAATATTGTTGTGGTTTTCAAAAGTAGACTGAGTATGCTAAAATGTTTTGTCGTTAAATGACAGGCACGTGAGGTTGCCACAACTTAAACGTATACACGTTTAATGAATGTAGTGTTGATCAACGTAGAGTACTATAGGCTGATCACCTAGACGTGCTCGTAAGTTATGCCGGACTTACGGACTTAGTGTCGGGACATCCTTTTCAAAGTACTTATGATATGTTTACAGTCTTGAACCGGAATTGATGTTTTACTGAATATTGTTGTTGTAAAACGTTTTGAATGAAAAGAAGTGCTATTTTGAATTGTCGATACTACTTCATAGCTATTGTTCAGTTATTGAAGATATATTATTCCTATGTTTCAAGTATTCTATTTTCCTAGAATTGTTGTACTTGCTGAGCTAGTTAAGCTCATTCTTGCTTGAACCATATGAATGCATCTAAGACCGAACGGACCGATGGAACCGGTAAGGATAAAGGGAAGGCGAAGGCAAACCCATAGATTACATATGTAATAGTATAGGTTTTGTAAGAATAATATTTGATATTATGATAAAGACAAATGTATTGGTTGTATAAAACCAGGGGAATGTAAATATTCTTTTTATATATACAAGTCATATCCGTTCTTTTGAGGCATTTCAATTGAATGTTTATGTGAACTGTAGCACCGTGTAGCACTATCTGTCGGGTTTGAAGATACCCGGATTTGGGGGTGTCACATGTTGATATCAAAGCATTAGGTTATAAAACTTAAGGGGGGAAAAAAAACTTAAGTCATAACCTTAAGAAAAGTCAAAGAATAAAAGATGGAAGATAACCATATGAAAATGCATTATATATGTTATGTGTTTTTATTATTCTACTAACGTGTACTAATCAAACTTTTATGTTGTTGTAGATGTTAGTAGAAAATAGAGATGTGCAGGTAGTCAGTGAAGGATCGGTTAATCAGGTAGAGATTATACCGAGCCCCATAGCAGCAGATCCTGAGATAGTTGTGGTTGAGTCAGGAAACTCAAAGAGCCTAGACCTCATGTCCGTGTTTGACGACATGTTGGAAGAAGAAGTGGAGGTAGTGTCCTTCAACCCCGTAGCAATAGCAGTAGAGATGACTCCAGGGGAGTCAATGATGTCACTATTCATGTCAGTGCTAGATAGAAACATCCACTGTTGTCAGGAGGTTAAGGAGCTGAAGGCAGAGCTCCAAGCTGTTATAGAAGACAAGACGGACGTGGAGTCCATATGGGAGTAGGAACATGATGAAAGGGTTTTGGCTAAGGACAAGGTACATGAGCTAAAACAGGAGGTCTTTGAGCTCAAGGGGGAGCTAAAGACCAAGAAGAAGAAAATAGGGAGGATGTCCTATATTAATAGGAGTTCTCATAAGGATTTCCAGCTGCAGGTAGCTAGGTATCCCGTCGGGGCAGGGCAGACGCGACATACTATCAGCCATGATATTATCGCCAATCTTGCCAAGGCGAATTTTGAGAATGCCTTAAGGCAAATGTAATCTAGTAATGGCTAGAGTTGTTAGATATGTACATATTTTTGTATCTAGTAGCGAAGTAAAACCCTCTTTTGTATAATCACGGGTAGTCTTTTGTAGATCCCAATTTTTGGAAAGCAATGGCGGGAAAGTAATGTATTCAGCTTAAGTTGTGTTATGTAACCGATGTAGTATTATACTACAATGAATCAATATAAGTCTTTTTCAAAAAATGTTGAGTAATGAATGTTTACGTTATTGTTTAACATTGAATAATAACCAAATGACAGGAAATGAATAATAACAAAATATGTGTTTATTGTAACAGCATAATGCCGCCAAGAAGAGTACCACGTAATCAAGGTGTGAACACAAACCAACTGGAGGGAGATTCGGTTAATCCCATTCAATAGTTCGTAAATTTATTAAACACAACATTTAATAGAACAGGGGTTGACATCCTCGTAAATCCTGGTGTAGTACGAACTGCTACATTTAAAGACTTTAAGAGTGTGGGTTCGCCGGAGTTCAAAGGAACTATGGACCCTATCAAAGCCCAAACATGGGTGAAGGAAATCGAGAAAGCATTTGTGATACCAATGTTGATGAGGCCCAGAAGGTTGCCTTTGCAACCTATATGATGAAGGGAGACGCCAACTTTTGGTGGGAGACCAATCAGGCTAGGGCCGGAATAGATGTTATAACGTGGGTGAGGTTCAAGGAAATATTTTACGAGAACTACTTTCCTAGGAGCATGCATGGAAGGATGGAGAAGAGGTTTTTAGATTTGAAACAAGGGGACATGACGTTTCCCAAGTACGCCGCCAAGTTTAATAACCTGGCAAGGTTCACTCCACATCAAGTGGATACTAAGGTGAGGAAGGCACGACGGTTCAAGCAGGGCTTGAAACCCTGGCTCTATAACCGTATCTCTGTATTCCAATGTACTTCCTTTGGAATCATTTTAGAGAAGGCAATAATTGCCGAAGGTGGTAGCGAGGCATTGAGCCAATACCACAAGGATAAGAAAATTAAGGGGAAGGTGGATGGGGGAGTGAAGAATGAGGGTGCCAGCTAGAGTGGCGAAGGTTATAAGAGGAAGGTAGTTAGCTCTGGGAATACCGGAGTGAAACAAAGAGACCCGAAGAGGAGGATAGAGGCCTGCAAGACCTGCGGGAAGACTCACTTAGGAGTCTGTCTCAAGGGTAAGGCCGTGTGTTACAATTATGGACAGGAGGGGCATATTGCGCCAAACTGTCCAAGCTCGAAGAAGAACCATGGATGCTTTATATGTGGGTCCACTAACCACATGGCAAAGAACTGCCCAAAGAAGGGGACAGACGGGAATAGGGGCACCAATAGTGGTAAGTTAACTATTGGGGATCCAGCGCAGTAGGGTAGGCCGATGGTCCATACCTTTAACATGACCGTCCAAGACGCGATGGCATCGGGGGACATAGTCGCAGGTATTATTCTGATTAACGAATTAAATGAATACGTGTTATTTAACTTGGGTGCAACTTGTTCGTTTATCGCATGTGATTTTGCTAGACGATTAGGATTACCTTTAAATATCAAGGTAGCAAACGAAGAGATAATTCCTGTTAAAGATATTCATAGGAGTTATTGCATAGACATTCAAGGTTGTAAATTATAAGTAGATCTGATACCGATAAAGTTAGGAGAATTCGACGTAATTCTCAGAATGGATTGGTTGATAAATCATGGGGCAATTATAGATTGTCAAAAGAAATGCATAAATATTAAAACATCAATTCAATCTCATGTAATATTTTACGGGAATAAATCGTCGGGACGTTCGTGTTGTCTTACCATGACACAAACTAGGAAATTATTGAGGAAGGGGTGTGTAGGCTACTTGTGTCATGTGGTTGATACCCAGAGAGTGGGAGCGACCATGGGACAAATACCTATAGTGATTGAATTCGTGGATGTATTTTCGAGTGAGTTGCCGGGTCTTCCACCGGATAGGGAGACTGAGTTCGTAATAGACATTGTGCTAGGAGCAACACCAGTTTCTAAGGCACCATATCGTATGGCGCCAGTGGAGATGAAGGAGTTGATGGTACAGTTGCAAGAACTGTTAGACAAGAAGTACATACAACAGAGTGTTTCGTCGTGGGGAGCACCGGTACTGTTTGTCAAGAAGAAGGATGGATTATTAAAACTTTGTATCTACTATCGAGAGTTGAACAAGTTAACGATAAAGAATAAGTATCCGTTGCCCAGGATTGATGATCTTTTTGATCAGTTGAAGGGTGCAAAATATTTTTCCAGAATAGATTTAAGGATGGGTTATCATCAACTGAAGGTTAGGAATGAAAACGTGCCAAAGACAACATTCAAAACTCGTTACGGTCATTACGAGTTTCTGGTAATGTTATTTGGGTTGACTAATGCACATGCTGCATTTATGGACATGATGAATAGAGTGTTCAAACAATATTTGGACAAGTTCATCGTGGTGTTTATCGATGATATTCTAGTCTATTTTAAGATGCCAGAAGATCATGTTGAACACCTAAGAATAGTGTTGGGGACACTAAGGAAGGAGAAGTTATACGCGAAGTTCACTAAGTGTGAATTTTTGTTAGAAAGGGTACAGTTTTTAGGTCGTGTCATTGACTATGAGGGGATTTCAGTAGATCCAGCGAAGGTGGAAGCCGCGATGAATTGGGAACAACCAAAAATGCCAACCGAGGTGCGGAGTTTCCTAGGGTTAGCGGGTTACTATCGGAGATTTATTCAGGATTTTTCAAAGATAGTTACTCCGTTGACTAACTTGAAGAGGAAGATGGTGAAGTACGTATGGACTGAGAAATGCGAAGATAGTTTTCAAGAACTGAAGAAGAGGTTGAGTGAAGCGCCTGTTTTGTCATTACCCGATGACACAGGAAATTTTATAGTTTATAGCGATGCTTCGCATAAAGGACTGGGGTGCGTGCTTATGCATCATGGCCAGGTCATTGAGTATGTATCTAGGCAGTTGAAGGATTATGAGAAAGTTTACCCTACTCATGATCTGGAACTAGCCGCAGTGGTGTTTGCCTTAAAGATATGGTGACATTATCTTTAAGGGGAAAAGTGTGCGATATACATGGACCATAAGAGTCTAAAATATATCTTCACACAGAAGGAGTTGAATATGAGACAGACGAGATGGCTGGAGTTGATAAAGGATTATGACTGTGAAATTCTGTATCACCTTGGAAAAGCCAATGTTGTGGCCGACGCCTTGAGTAGAAAGGGTCGGGAGAAGTTGTCTAGGTTAACGGCTCAAACTGAGTTAAAAATAGAGATGGTTATGATGGAGTTGGAGGTGAAGTTGCCAAGTGAGATGGAATAAAGACTTTTTGCGACGGAGATACAATCTACTATCGTAGAGAGAGTCAAGGAGGTGCAGCTCAAAACTATTGGGTGTGACCGGATGAAGGAGCAGTTAACCATCGAAAAAGTTATTAGGTTTAGTCTTGATAATGAGGGAGTATTACGATTAGAAGGAAGAATTTGGCTTCCGAATGAGGCAAAATTAGAGGAGCAAGTATTACAAGAGGCTCATAGTTTGAGGTACTCGATTCATCCTGGTAGCACTAAGATGTATCAAGACCTTCGGCAGAGTTTTTGGTGGCCAAAAATGAAGAGAGAAATAGCCGAGTATGTGAGTACGTGCTTGACTTGTCAAAGAGTTAAAGCCGAACATCAACGACCAAGTGGCTTGTTGCAGTCATTGGAGATTCTTGAGTGGAAATGGGAGTATATCACGATTGACTTTGTGGTGGGACTTTCGACTACTTAGAAAGGGTATGATACGATTTGGGTAATAGTGGACCAATTGACAAAGTCGTCTCACTTTTTACCAATTTGGGTCAAGTATAACTTAGATCAATTAGCAAAAATTTATGTTAAGGAAATTATTTCCAGACATGGAGCACCAGTTTCGATTGTGTCAGATCGTGACCCATAATTCACATCAAACTTTTGGAGAAGTCTTCAAGAGCAGTTGAGGACGCAGTTGAAGTCGAGTACGACATATCATCCACAAACCGATGGATAGAGCGAGAGAATAATTCAGACATTAGAAGACATGTTGAGATTTTGCGTCATGGATTTCAAGGATAGTTGGGATGATCATCTACCATTAGTAGAATTTACGTATAACAATAGTTATCATGCAAGCATAGGTATGCCGCCGTACGAAGCATTGTATGGAAGAAAATGCAGAACACCATTGTACTGGGATGAAGTAGGAGAACGCCGAATGCTAGGACCAGAATTGGTGCAGCAAACAGCGAAAGTGGTGTAGTTGATTGAAATGTGTCGTAAATGGCATTTCAAGATGCATAAAAGAAATACGCAGACTTACATCGAGAGAATAGGGAGTTTGAGGTAGGCTCGTACATATTTCTAAAGGTATCTCCCTAGAAAGAAAAGATACCCTTTGGAAAGAAGGGAAAACTAAGCCCAAGGTTTATAGGACCTTTTGAGCTATTAGAACGGGTAGGTAAGGTAGCTTATAAGGTAGCGCTACCTCCAGACCTAAAGCGAATACATAACGTATTTCATGTTTCAGTGCTACGTCCTTACAAACCAAATTACAAGCACGTGATAGAATTTGAGCCTATTCAAATCGAGAAGGATTTAACATATAAAGATATGCCGATTCAAATCATCAATAAGAAAGAGCAAGTTCTGCGAAACAAGGTAATATCGTCGGTAAAGGTATTGTGGAAGAACCAAGATGTCGAAGAAGCAACGTGGGAATTGGAAGAGAAGATAAAGAAGGATTACCCTCTTTTGTTTGAGTAATGTAGGGCGAGATTCTGGGGATAGAATCTTTATAAGGGGGGAAGAATGTAACGACCGAGAAATTCAGATCATTTATAAAACATTTGAAAGAATTAAATAATGAATAAAATAATCTTATTTGTCATTATATGTGTTAATAAGATATATGTCGTTCTATAACCTAGAAATGTTGGAACATCGTAGTATTTTAACCACGTGAATGAATTAAAGTGTTTGAATTTCCAAGACAAAAATAAAAGTTTTCCGTGGAAGTTTACGAAAAACACTATTCACCATTTAACGCTTGTGAGTTATTTTTGAACTTTCAAGAAAGACATAACGTTATAATATCAAGATGAGTTGGATTATGTAATAATAATCTAAGTATGGAAAACACAATATTTTGAATGCGGACTTAATTTGGGAACGTTAGGTTTATTAAGCGTTAAGGAAAGAAAGTTGTAATTGTGTGATGCATATGCATTATACGAGGTAATGAACGAGAGTATATTACGACGTATTATACTATTGTGTATAGAGAATGAAATAACGTATATTACGAATTAGTATACGAGCAAGCACACGAGAATTATACGAGAGGAATTTATGTTAAGTTGTTTAATTAAAGGTAATGGACTTGTTGGATTATTAGCTTAATGGTAAAAGTCCAATTAGTAAGTGATACTCAAGCCCAAGTGTTTGATATGTCATGAGTCCAAACTATTGTAGTAATAGCCCAATAAGAAATTAGCTAGATTAATTAAGTAAGCCCAATGAATTGGATATGATCCATGGGGCAATCCAAGTGAGATGTGGGTAGACTTGATGGGCAAACATTTTGTGTGGTGACCAAGTGTTGTGATGGCCAAGTAATAGAAGTGGCTAGCAAGTAGACTTGGTTTATAAGCAATGAATAGTAAAGAGGTGGAATGTTCAAATGACTAAGGTGCCCTCACTTTGTCAGACCTATAAATAGAGAGCTTATAATTCATTTATTGCTTGATTAAATTCCTTTCAACTTTCTCTTATAAAGTAACTTAAGTGTTAGAGAGAATAAGAACTTTTAAGTCAAAGCTTCTTTTCTTTGATTTTCCAAGAATAAGAAGTAATCTTCAAAGGTAATTAATCTTGTCTCTTCAATATCCATCATGGTAGGTGAATAAAAGAAGTGTAATCTAATGAACTTAGATGCTAAGAAATTAAGGGAAGTGGATAAGCAATGGACTTAAGCCGAATAAGATGAATAAACCACTTGAACCTAAATAAGTTGATAAATTTGTACAAAACTTATCATATGTTTGTCATATGATGTTAGTATGTTCATTATGGTATGAGATCATTGATTATTGGACTTAAGTTCATAATAAATCTTAAGCATGAGCATTGGAGTTCATAAGTTAAATAAGTCATTGACTTGTGAGAATAATTCAAAACCTACTTTGATAATAAGTTGGTGTAGTAAGTAACTTGAAATGTCTATATGTTGATTAAAATCCACCTAGAATGATTAGTAATGAGGTTTCGCCGAAAATCACACGATTGGACGATAATCGTCGAATTCGTGAAATTCTCGGAATGGAAGCCGTATTTTGTGTTTGAAGTTGTACATGTTGGTTTTTAATGGAGACAAGTCATATTTGGCATTATAGAGTTACTGACTCAAAAATGGCCGGATTCCGACTTAGAACGAAGAAACAAGCGTTGAACGTTCACGAACGTTTATCGTTTTCGTTAAAATGGACTAATAGGTGAAATTTTAGCAAACGAAGTAAAATAGATAAAATTCTTGCATGAACGCATAGAGTACGTAATTTGTGAAACGTATGCTCTTGAACGAGCCAATTCGGACTTATAACGAAGAAGTTACAAGTCTGAGAATCTCATCTTTTGAAAAATCTGTCAAACATTTATGTGGCACAGAGTCCGGGTCGCGACGCGACTCCAAGCCATTTAGCTAGCACCGCAGTGCCAAAGTGGCCTTAGTCCCCTGCAAACTCGAGCTGCAGTGCGACACGTAACAGAGAGACTCGCGCCGCAGCGCAGGGTCTGGGTTTTTGAGCAATAAGAGGTGGCGCCACAGCGCGGTACCAAGAGTTATATTCGGTGCCGCAGCGCAAGCTGTGACACCCCCAAACCCATGTACTTTATTCCCATAGGATTTGGTGTTCACTTAATCAAACATTCATTTCTAACTACCCAATCACAATAGAATTGAATAATAAAAGAAATCCTGCCCATACAGGATTTAACTTAAATAAAAATCTCCCAGGGTATCGAACCTTTAATTTCAAACATTCAAATTCGAAAAATTAAATAAACTTCATTACAATCTTTAAATCAAAGTCTGATAATAAAACTATCAAAACTATTACAAGTCTTCATCACTTGTACATTTTTCCCTTTCCTTTGCTAGTCGAAGGTTCACCTACCGTCTCTTCTTTAGCTGCAATGAGTTTTTAAATATGCAAGAGTGAGCAAAATAATTGCTCACTGGATATAACATGGAATCAACAGGAGTATAACAATAATAATTGTCGAAATAGGCTCATCAAAAGTGAATAGTACTCTATCGACAATAATCAGAAACTAAAATCCCAAAATATGGAGAATATACATCACTGAGGGTCGTAAGACCATGAACTACGTCCACAGTTGCAAGTAATCTTTTAACTCCAACTTTAACAGTCATAAGACTATAAGGACCTCGTACTTAGGGGGATCAGCCCTTCTTACAATATATTGTGGACAAACATTTTTACACTATGCGTAAGTTAACCCATAATCATAACAATAGGGTTGTTCATCTCAGTATTTAGAGTACAAGTCCGTACCAAAGGAAGTTTGGTTTGCATAAGCTTTCAAAGTAATTTGGAATTCAACGAACATCAACTAAGGAGTAGTTGAATAAAACCAATAACACTGTATTATAGAATAATAGTGATTGAATCAATCATAGTAAAATAAAGTCATGCTTTAGGAATAATCTAATAGCATACAATTTGAATAACTATAGCATACCTTACTTGAACAATACTAATCCAAGGTTAATTAGAATTGAATACTAAGCATGCATAGCAATTTGAACGATAGAAATGTTCGACATTAGTATATATAGTTGTGAATGCTAAACAACAAGTTAAATACAAGAATAACTTGCTCCAGAATAACTTACATCATTATATTGTAATCGAATTAAATACAGTAATTGAATTAACAAGTTAATAGATTAGAAAACTTGCTCAAAGATAGCTAGATACTTGCACAATTATAAAAATAGAGTTAGAAAACTTGCCTCGTGCGTAGGTTAAACAATTACAACTCACGTTCACCCCAAGTCCTACACATACCATATGTATTGACAGTACACATTAGTTACACTAACATTACCTTTATGAGTTACTTTATTACTCTTAGTATAGCTACTAACTAAGTTTAAGTTTAAACAACATCACTTCTTTTCATGAACATTAATTTTTTTTTTTAGCTTTATTATAACTACTTAAGTGATCATGTCATTGCACCACATGCACATTAACAACTTTATACAACATCCTATTACATGTCCAATATGTTATCAATAAGTTATACTAATACACAAAGGGTTTCACTTGCATTCGCGCATCCCGACGCCCCCCGATTGGCACTAAATACACAACAGTCCTAACGATGGCCATTTTGACCCTTCATAACGATTTCAAATTGAAATCCTTAAAGAATAAAAGTTAAAGACCGATTCGTCCTCTTTCCGAATCATCTTGAATCAACTCAATCGGAGTTCGTATGAAAATGTTATGACCATTTTACTATAGGAGGTCAAAACTATCAGACCTGAACCACTTTTCAGTCTTTGGGGGTAGCGAGACGATGTGTGCCGGGTGCGAATTCTAGCGCCCATGATGCGAATTCAACGTACTGGGTGCGAACTGGCCTATTTTTAGTATTTGAGGGCGCGAAATTTGGCACTGGGGCTCCGAACTACAGAACACCTAAAACCAGAAACCAAACCAAGCTACTATGTCTTAATTTCTAACACCAATTAACATGTATAACTTATGCAAATCACACATAAACTTCACCAAGCATACAAATACTAAATTCACACAACTTAAACCATAATTCTAGAAAAATTAAATACTAGAATAGCATATTTTAAAACCAAAAACTCCATTGTTAACACAATAAGCACTGTAATCATAGTTAGAAAACAATTTGATTTATTCTAACTATATTCTATTTAATTCTTACCCAATTCATATAATCACAGTTAAATTCCATGATTATCATACAATACAAGTATAAATTTTGGTACTCTGAAAAATATACATTCACACATGTTTATGTTCATAGTAAAACTATTTCTTTTCTTTAAACATGATTAAAATACCATTCATATATATATATATATATATACATGCTAGTTATAACAATTATAACAACAAAACATGTAATACCAAAACAAATCCTAGAACAAGGTTTACAGACAAATTTGGTAAAAACATATACACGGTTATTTCAAGAAAAATAAAGATATACAATTTCTCAAAAACTATATTATGTAAACATATATGATAAGGTTTATACAACCTACCTTTAATTTGTTCTGACAACACTTGTTAATCACTGAGAATAGCTTTGACAAACTCAGAATTTATTTTAAAAAACACAGCCTTTTCTCTCTTAAACTTTCTCTGAAATTCTCTCTTAGTGTTCTTCTCTCTTTTCTCAGCAACTAGAATGTGTAAAAAGAAAACAACCGATAGCTATAATGCGTAAAATAAAACCGCTAACCTTAATACGTCTAATTTAATAACATATCAGTTACAAAAC